>OZ023324.1:25961064-26511503 GCA_964007375.1 Ophion obscuratus | reverse complement strand
TTGGCGTTCAATTCGCGGCCGGTTATCTCGTTGACGCGATCGACGCCGCTCTGACGTCCGGGCATGTCGAGGGAGACGAAACCGATCGAGACCAAAAGCTCCAACAGCTGATGCTTTATGTCCGCCAGGCTGTGAAGCGTACGCGTCGACAGATAATTCTCATTCGCAAACACCTGACCCGCGTAACTACTTCGGCCACAGTAGTCCAACCATTTCTGGGCGAAGAAAAAAGAAAAGAGAATATCGGTATGGGGCGAAGAAATTAATCGAACAGCCGAGAGGAAAATTTTTAGTTAAAAAGAATATTTAAAAAAACACACGTTTTTATTCAATGTACTAAAGAGTAGAAATTATTTTTTTTTACGAAGTCAACTATATGTGCCTATAAATAACTCGGGGCGCTCAACTTTTAAAATTCTTAATCAATTTGATCGATTCAGTTTCATTAACCCTATTCAATTTGGCGCAAAAGTTATCAGATAAATTATTATCACACGTCTGTGCTCAGTTTCGTGATTTTTGTTTAAGAAATCTAAGGTTGTTTTACAGTAAATTAAACACAGTTGATATGTTAACGGATTTATGTAAATTAAAGATTACATGTATAAATTTTGAGCGCCTCAAGCTTTTATTTATAGTCACATGGAGATGAATTGATAAAAAAAATGATTTTCTATTTCTTAGTACATTAGATAAAGGCTTGTTTTTCGAAATATAAATTATTTTCTACTTTTTAGTCTTTGATTGATTTTACTAGTTAGTTGTTACTAGCAGTTCACTAGTTTACGAGTTTGACGTTAGGAACATGGAATGCTTGTGAAAAATAACAAAGACTGTAATTGGGATTGAACTTACGGCTAATTGCTGCACATAAACATTTCACATACAAACAGAATCGGCTGTTTGTATGTGTTAGTGAGTTTTTATATGGATGCTTACATATCGCCCATTTTACATGAAAAGTTGAAATAATTCGAATTGATTTTTTTTCATCTATTTCCGACCAAAGCTCGATTAGTCTGAATACAATAATAATAAAATAATTAAATTTTTGACTTACATATTAAACTTTGGTCTCGTCGAAGAAACCTTCTCTCGCCGAATTTAATAATATTATTGTTATGGGGCCGTCCATATATTACGTCATCGATTTTTGCTGATTTTCGACCCCCCCCCCCCTACAATCATCCTATCGTCATTTCCTAATGACCCCCCCCCCTCGCAAAATTGACGTCATTACCAGTTTGGCAAAATTAAAACATTTGCGGATTTGAGAAAAATTGGGTAACATTAAAACATTTTGTTATAGAATCATCTTTTATTATTTTGTACTTTGGCAATGTTTATTAATATAATAATATTATTCTTCCCTATTCTTTAGTTTTCTTTGGATAGCTCCCACATTTTGTTATAGAATCATCTTTTATTATTTTGTACTTTGGCAATTTTCATTAATATAATAATATTATTCTTCCCTATTCTTTAGTTTTCTTTGGATAGCTCCCACGGAGTTTTCACCCATTCTTGCAAATTCTGGATCACGGGTAATATCTCCGTATCCTCCCCATATTCATTTTGGCTCCATCGAACGATTTTCATAGGTACGCTGTTATTTGAAGTTCTCGAATATAGTGTAGACAAACCTTATGTAATAAATAAATAAATAATGAGTTCAATAATTAATACCATTAGGTACTTGTAAAATATTTTTCATCACTCATGCGGGGAAACCACTCTAGTTGTACAATATACTATTGTATTAGGTGTACAAATAAGTTTTAGGACACTTTGATTTTGTATCATAACAGCTATTCTAAATTAATTCAAAGGTCCCGCTCACTTATCATAGATGGCGCTTGATATGTAGTATCGAAACGTAAAGGAATCATAAACGTAACCTACAAATTCTGTAAATTAAACATGCAGACCGATAAGCTATTTATTAGACACTGCATTCGCTATGAATTCCATCAAGGAAAAAGTGTTAGGAAAGCGTGTGAATCGATATGTTCTGTTCTTGGAGACAACATTGTATCTAAAAGTACATGTGAGTATTGGTATAAGCGATTCAAAGAAGGTGATTTCGACGTTCGTGACCGTGAACGGACGGGGCCTCCTGTAAAGGTGGATGATCAGGAACTGCAAGCGTTGCTGGATGAAAACTCTTGTCAGACGGAGAAACAACTTTCGGAACAGCTTGGAGTAACTCAACAAACTGTTTCTTATCGTTTAAAAGCAATGGGTAATATTCGAAAAGGAACAAAGTGGATACCACACTTTCTGACTCAAGAAAAAAAAACAGCCGTCTTAACATTTGTGTGAGTCTTTACAACAAGCAACATAGAAAGTCTTTCTTGTGGAAAATTGTGACCGGCGATGAAAAGTGGATTTATTTTGATAATCCAAAACGCAAATATCATTGGGTTGACCCCGGCGAGCCGACAACATCCACGCCAAAGCGCAATGTTCATTGTAACAAAGTCATGCTGTGCATATGGTGGGATATGAAAAGCGTACTGTATTATGAACTTCTCAAACCTGGTCAAACAGTTACTACCGATCGCTATTGTCATCAATTGATGCAAGTGAATCAAGAAATTGAGAAGAAACGTCCATTTTCTGGTAAAGGAAAACGTCCAGTAAAACTGCTCCATGACAACGCGCGGCCTCATGTGGGTAAACCGGTCAAGGATACGTTACTAGCGCTTGGATGGGAAGCTGTACCACACCCGGCGTATTTACCAGATTTAGCCCCATCCGATTATCATTTATTCCGGAAAATGCAGAACGATTTGTCTGACGTGCGATTCAAAACATTTGAAGAAGTGGAAAAATGGGTCGCTAAATTTCTCACCTCGCAAGACGAAAGTTTCTTTGCGAAAGGCATCCGCGAGTTACCTGAGAGATGGCTGAAGGTCATTCAGTGCGATGGAGATTATTTCGATGAATAACTGTGTTTTACTTCTTTTTTAATAAATCTTGAATTTTTTGAAAACTGTCCTAAAACTTATTTGTACACCTAATACATTTTGAAGTAACTGGTATCACAAGAATG
Source organism: Ophion obscuratus (assembly GCA_964007375.1). NCBI lineage: Eukaryota > Metazoa > Arthropoda > Insecta > Hymenoptera > Ichneumonidae > Ophion > Ophion obscuratus. Next base: position 26,508,448 of record OZ023324.1, on the reverse strand, counting down.
ACGTCAATTTCGAAACGCCCCCCCCCCCCCCCTCATCCATTATTTACCGTAATCTGCAGACGAACCTCCCCCCCTCAAATTTAGAATGACGTAATATATGGACGGCCCCTATGGTATTCGGATCAATCGAGCTTAGACCGGAAATGGATGAAAAAAATCTGAAAAAATGCTCGTGAACTCACAAGAAGCAATGCTAACTTTTTTGCCGTCTTGAAGTTTTGTTGTAAATCTCATCGTTTTCGTACGCCAGAGCAATTTACAAATTATCGATTTTTTCACAAAAAACGAAATATTGATGGAAAAAAAAATCGTAGAAAATTTAAAAAAAACGAAATTAAAGCTTAGGTTTTCCCCTTTATGATTTTGGCAGAGGAAATGCGTAAAAAATGTTTTGCTGCGAACGGGGTCCACTCAAAAAGGAACAAAAAGACAAAAGGGTCGTTTTCAAAACCGGGTGCCAATTGTAAAAAAAAAATTGTTAAATTCGCACGTGATTTTATACCCGTTACTAAAAAGAATTTGATTTTCTGATCGTTGTAAATGTATATGCCGCCTTAATACGACGAATAAATAATTGACGAGATGAAAAGAGAGGAAATGAGTAAACCTTGTAAGCCCTGAGAACGGTGAGCTGATCGGACTGAGCGGTCCTGAATTCCTTTCTCTTGGCGTCGACCTCGGCGCGCTTGTCGAACGGCGACACGAACGGACTCTTGTGCGAGAGACACGCGGCTATCGTGAGGGCCGAGTCGACGCAACAAAATATCGCCCCGTAGAGTATGAGCTTGCCGATTCTCACGTCGACTGGCAACGCGCCGAGATGATGACCGAGAGCCGTCAGTGCGCATTCCGAATCGAAGGCGCCGACGTCCTGGAGCCGCTTTAGCGCGTCCGTTACGCTCTGCGGCGACGGTGGCTCCAGTACTCGTTCTGCGACGTAATTGTTTTTTTTTTAATTCAATTTTTTTTCCGCGATTGAATTTTTTTTTCCTCGAGCTTTGAGCAAAATTAGATTTGGAAAAATGAATTTAGAGCGAATCGGCGAGAAAGTCGCGATTTTAAGGATGTTTTAATTTCTCTTTCAACTGCGAGGAATGAGAAACGAAACTTTTTGTTTGTTTTCAATGGAGTTCCGTTCTTTTTTCTTGCATAAATGTTGATGAAAATGTATTTTTTTTTTTTTTCGAAAATTTAGCTTTTCGGTAATTCGATTTCTTTCGAGTTTTCGGAAAATTTGCATTTGGAAAAATGAACTTTGGGCGAACCGGCGAGAAAGTTTCGATTTTAAGGACGTTTGAATTTTTTGCTGAACAATTTCACATTTAAGGAATGAGAAAAGCCATTTTGTGCTCGTTTTTCAATGGAGTTTAATTTTTTATTTTCCATCATGAACACTGACGTGTAATTTATTTTTTTTTAAGGAATTTTTTTTTTTTTTCCGAAATTCTCTCTCCGTCTTCCGAGTTTTCAAAAGAATTGCATTTGGAAAAATGAATTTTGGGCGAATCGGCGAGAAAGTTTCGATTTTAGGGACGTTTAAATTTTTTTCTGAATAATTTTTAATTTAAAGTAACGAGAAACGTACTTTTTTGTGCGTTTAAAAAAAATGAATTGGAATGTTTTTTCTCTTGCATAAAAATTGACGTAAACATTTTTTTAAGATGAATATCGTTTTTTCTGCTTTATATAAAAATGCCTTTTTCGGATTTTTTTTTGTAATTTTATCATTTTCTTTCGAGTTTTCAGAAAAATTGCGTGTCGAAAAATGAACTTACGGCGAATCGGCGAAAAAGTTTCGTACTTAAGGACGTTTCCTTTCATTCTGAATAATTTCAAATTTGAAGGAGCGAGAAAAGTCATTTTTGCTCGTTTTTCAATGGAATTCTAATGTTCGTTTTTTTCTTGCACAAACATTGACGTGAAAATATTTTCTTTTCGTAAATCCCGTTTTTTTTTGTCTTGTTCAACCTTCGGCGTGAAATTTGACGTTTTTTTGGTGATAAAAAATAAAGCGATTGGCAACGAGAAGAGATCTTTCTTTTTTACCGAGTACATTGTGGAGATCGATTTTTTGGCCCGCGTGCATTATTCGAATGCGCAGCAAGAGCGGCTCCAGGGGTATCCTGAGAATTTCGGGGACGGGCTGCGCCAGGAAATGGTGCGTGAACCTGAGAAATCATTTAACAAATAAATCAATCAGTGGACCAATGAACGAGCAAACGAAATCTCCGCGTGAGCTGAAAATTGCGATAAAAGGGTTTTTTTAATCGCCCAAGTATTTTAACTGTGATTTGCACCAAAAATTCCGACAAAAAATCCAAAATTTATCATTGTACATGAAAGGTTGAAATTTTTTATTTATTTATTCGACTCATTGTTACGTTTACGACTCGAAACTTCTCGAAACGGTTTTTTTCCAAATGGCGTGACAAATAACTTCGACAATTTTCACTCGATTTACTTCAAATTTAAAAGTTACGTTCCTAATTGCATTTCGCAGAGAAGTACGTACGGAATTTCCGATTAATCGAAAACTTTTCATTTCACGAGCATTTATTAGGAGTACAACGTTGCAGTGAGCGTTTTACTTAGAGAGCCACTGCGGCCGAAGTAGTGGCCCTGGCTCAATAAAAAAAGTGGCATTTCAAACTAGAGGCTCTGCCAATGTAAACAATGTAAAAAAGCTAACGGATACGTGTATGCATTATAAAGTTATTGGCACTCAAACATGGCAACCTACGAGCCGAATTCTCAGCATTTGCGGGAACTGCTCCAAAGACAACAAAGGAAGGGATTTTTGCACCGGATTGTGACTGGAGATGAAAAGTGGATTTACTACGATAATCCTAAACGCCGAAAATCATGGGGACTGCCTGGTCATATTCCGTCATCGACGCCCAAACCGAATATTCACGGATCCAAAGTGATGCTGTGTATCTGGTGGGACCAGCTGGGCGTTGTGTACTATGAGCTGCTCAAACCATCCGAAACCATCACAGGGGAACTCTACCAACGTCAGTTGATGCGCTTGAGTAAGGCACTCAAAGAGAAACGGCCACAATTCAACGAAAGACATGACAAGGTGATACTGCAGCATGACAATGCCCGACCCCATGTTGCAAATGTCGTGAAAAAGTACTTGGAAACGCTTAAATGGGAGGTTTTATCCCACCCGCCGTACTCTCCAGACATTGCCCCTTCCGACTATCACTTGTTCCGGTCAATGGCACACGATTTGGCTGACCAGCACTTCGGTACTTACGAAGAAGTCAAAAATTGGGTCGATTCCTGGATTGCCTCCAAGGACCAAGACTTTTATCGACGCGGGATTCGAATGCTACCTGAAAGATGGGCCGAGGTCGTAGCTAGCGACGGGCAGTACTTTGATTAAAAAATACGTAGCGACTTTTTTATAATAAAGCCTTAAACTTTTGAAAAAACGGTCACTGCAAAGTTGTACTCCATAACGAAATGTTTCACTGAAAATGCATTTCTTAAGGAGAGACATACACCTAGATGGTCGAGGTAGAGGATTTAGAAGCTACGAACATTCCGTCGACCGTGGAAGACCCACACTATGGGCCTGGTATCGATGATTCCATGTAAGTTGACAAAATTCATGATTTATTCATTCCCACATTTTCAAACGCGTTTTTCTCAAAACCACGTTTTTCAAATCGGTACCCAGAATTTCTCGAAGACCAATGAACCGATTGCCTTGAGGTTTTTTGTGCTTGTTCCATACATCATTATCTAGTACTTGTCACAGGATTTTTTTTTCCGTTAGTTTTTGTTTTATAGGCAAAATAATAACTAATTTTTCGCCCAAAAATCACTATTTACGTTCAAACGTCCGCCATTTTGTCATAAATCGATATTTTCAAAATCGGCTATGACAAGTACTAGATTATAGTATCTGATTCAATAATCTTTTTGGTTTTTTTTTTCAGATGATTTTTGAAGAAACGCCAGTGGGTACCGTATACGCAGATTTTTTTACGACGCTTCAAGGATCATACAATATCCTTGTATATTTTTGATATTTTTAAATAAAGAAAATTAAACATATTTTTCAACGTATATACTTTTAGATAATTAAGGGAGACTTTGTCCTTTGTGCCCAGCGGGAGATGTTAGCGGCTCAACATGAGCAGCTGGAAGAAGAGGAGGGATGCCTCTATGGACCAGGCATTGCCGATTAGCGGTAATTATAAACACATTTGTGTAAACACGTTACAAAACTTTAAACGCGTTTTTCTCGAAAACACGTTTTTAAAAATGGCTGACATTCTCCTGACCGCTGTAATTAACATATCGACCTGAAATTTGGAGAGCATACTCAGAAAATATGTCTTCGCGGAATGACCGAACGTTTTTTCGATAGATACATTTTTGCATTTATTATTTATCTTTTTATGCGAACAAAAAACGCGAAAATTCGATTTTTTTTTCAAATTGCCGCCATTTTCCGAAATTTGTACAAAACGAAAAACCCATCCGTCATTCCATGACCAAAGGGTCACAGATTTAAAATGTGCTTTGAATTTGTGTTTCAGATCAACAAAGAGGGGGCCGTGACGTCAGCCGTTTACCTCCCGCGATTTGAGGACCTGTTTTCGCGGAGCTGCAACGGCCGCCATTTTGGTTTTTTTTTCGAAATTTTTTTTTTTTAACCTTCTGTATATCATGAATAAAAGCAGAAAAAAAACCGCACCCAAAAAGCTTTAGTCGTTTCCTTTAAAAAAAATAAAATGTAAACACCTGAAATGTGGCACTCCAAGGACAAAGTCTCCCTTAAAACACCCAATCCGAAATTTCAAATAGTTTACCCGGAAAAAATTCGCAAAAATGACCTTTTTTCGGCTCCTAGGTGTATATCTCCCCTTAAATTCAAATACCTACAACTTTTGAATAAAACAATATTTTCACATTCCGCACGTACAGGTATTCTAATGTAGATTGACGAGAATTTTTGTTTTTTGTTCCAGGTAAAAAATAGTGGTAAAAAAAAACAACAAAAGTAAATATTAGTAGTCGGCCATTTTGTGCATCGAAAAAAAAAATTCCAACAGCTTGATATTCACAAATAGATGTGTAATTAATTTTACGAGTGAATCACTTTTTCACGCGAAAAAATTGTTAAATTCGCACACCACTTTATACCCTTAACCGTGGCCTTGAATAAAAGTTTGTAAAAATTGAAACGAGACGAACCTGTGCGACGTGTACAGATGAAAGGAAACTCCTGGCATGACACGGCCGGCTCTTCCCTTTCTCTGCATCGCGTTTGCCCTCGAGACCCAGCACGTTTCCAGACTCGCCATATTCTGATTCGAATTGAAGCGCGTCTCCTTCATTTTTCCCGTGTCAATTACGAATACGCAGTCGTCTATCGTCACCGACGTTTCCGCGATGTTCGTGCTCAGCACGATTTTCCTCACCCCGTCTTTCGGCTTCTTGAATACGAGGCTCTGTTCCTCGCTCGATAGGCTCGAGTGCAACGGTATTATCAAAAATCGCCCGTTTCTCGGCGACAGCGTCTTGTTGTCGCTCAGACAGTCGCGCAGTGACGTTATTTCCGCGAGACCCGGCAAAAATACCTGGCAAACGGAACGAAAAATCAGTGCGAAACACACAAAAGAAAGCACTCGGAAAGCAATTTGTCGGAAGAAATTAAGTTTAAGGGGGATCAGGCTACAGTGAAAATCTAATCGACGGATTTACTTGAAATTCGGCCCACACGTACTTTAAAATGGAATTCTCATGTTTTTTCCTGCGTAAACGTTGACGTGAACTTTTACGAAACTTTAACGGCGGGGTAAAGTTAATTCGACGAAAAAAAGGCATGTTTTTAAGATTTTTTTTTGGCGTAACGAATAGTGTTCGTTTATTGAAAAATTTACATATAATAAAGTAACATTTGAACAACATTCTCCTAAATTTGCATTGCAAAATATTCAAAATTGAGCGAGTGAAAATTAAACCCCGGAGGCGCCTCGAAAAAAAGTTGGTTTGCGGTGTGCGCCCATAACTCGCGACAGAATCATTTGAAACAAAAAAATCAAAATGCATTTGTTAAAGGAGATGTTTCTCGAGGTAATGACGGGAGGATTTTTTTTTTCGATTTTTCAATTTTTCGTAGCACTTGGGAGCCAAAAACCCGATTTTCGCTAAAAAAATCGGCTAATTTGTTGTTGAAAAATTAGTAATTATTAAAAAAAACAAAAAAGCTCTCGACAATACCTGGTGAATTATGTGAAGAAGTACTGTGCAAAATTTCAAAGCGATTGGTCCAGTAGATTTTGAGTTATCGTGCACACGGACTTCAAATATGACAAGTCTCAGAAAAACGGTTTGAAAAACGCAGAAGAGAAGAGAACGGCATGGAGCAATAGACGCTCAAATACTCATAACTTCGTCAATTTTACTCCGATCGACTTGAAATTTTAACACAATATTCTTGTACATTATGCATTCATTTAAAAAATTTTTAAAAAATGACAACAAAAAATTTTAATACTTTACCCCGCCCTTAAGGTCGTACGCTAACGGTAAAAGAAAGAGCGAGTGGTTCGCGAAATAATATTTTCACATTTCTCGTTTTTTTTTGCCGTTGGCGTACGTTAAATATTGACTCTAGAAAAAAAAGGTAGAGACCAAAATTGTCGAGAATTTCATTCTCTACAAGTTTGTTTATGTTCGTTTATGACCTAAAGTTAAAAATGAAGGAGATACTGCAATAGCCGCTTATTTTCAGGTTTAATTCGAAAAATATCGATGTTAGAGAAAAAGCTGTAATAACCAAAGTTGTAAAGCACTCGATTCCCTACAAGTTTAGTCATTACCGTTTTTACTTAAAAATTGTAAATCGCCGAGTTATTCGACAAAAACAATTTCCCATTAAATTTAAGACGGCGATATTAACTGAATGCAAGCCCAGCCCAGAATGAAACTTACACATGTTGTTTTGCACTAATGAAAGAAAATTCAGTGTAAATTTCAGCAGGATCAACCTAGTTGTAGGGGTTGAAAAATTAAAAAATGAAAGATTTTCGCTTTTTCTTGAGTGTTGTAGTACTTGGAAAATTTTGATTTTTTTTTTCAACGTAGTTCATAGAAAGACGCATCTTTTTTGTCGAGGACATTTTTTCGTACGTCGAGAAGATCAGTACGATACGATCATTTGAAATTCTATCACGTGTAAAATCGTATCTCCGAGTTCGCCGACTTAGCGAGCCGATAAAAGTCTGAAAAAATGCCACGTACTCAAAAGATATGATGCAAAAACATCACCAACTTTGAAAAAGATTGAAGGTCAGGCTTTTAGGTCGTTCGAAAACACTTTGAATACCTCATATATATATATATATATATTAGGTGTACAAATAAGTTTTAGGACAGTTTTCAAAAAATTCAAGATTTATTAAAAAAGAAGTAAAACACAGTTATTCATCGAAGTAATCTCCATCGCGCTGAATGACCTTCAGCCATCTCTCAGGTAACTCGCGGATGCCTTTCGCAAAGAAACTTTCGTCTTGCGAGGTGAGAAATTTAGCGACCCATTTTTCCACTTCTTCAAATGTTTTGAATCGCACGTCAGACAAATCGTTCTGCATTTTCCGGAATAAATGATAATCGGATGGGGCTAAGTCTGGTGAATACGCCGGGTGTGGTACAGCTTCCCATCCAAGCGCTAGTAACGTATCCTTGACCGGTTTACCCACATGAGGGCGCTCGTTGTCATGGAGCAGTTTTACTGGACGTTTTCCTTTACCAGAAAATGGACGTTTCTTCTCAATTTCTTGATTCACTTGCATCAATTGATGACAATAGCGATCGGTAGTAACTGTTTGACCAGGTTTGAGAAGTTCATAATACAGTACGCTTTTCATATCCCACCATATGCACAGCATGACTTTGTTACAATGAACATTGCGCTTTGGCGTGGATGTTGTCGGCTCGCCGGGGTCAACCCAATGATATTTGCGTTTCGGATTATCAAAATAAATCCACTTTTCATCGCCGGTCACAATTTTCCACAAGAAAGACTTTCTATGTTGCTTGTTGTAAAGACTCACACAAATGTTAAGACGGCTGTTTTTATTTTCTTGAGTCAGAAAGTGTGGTACCCACTTTGTTCCTTTTCGAATGTTACCCATTGCTTTTAAACGATAAGAAACAGTTTGTTGAGTTACTCCAAGCTGTTCCGAAAGTTGTTTCTCCGTCTGACAAGAGTTTTCATCCAGCAACGCTTGCAGTTCCTGATCGTCCACCTTTACAGGAGGCCCCGTGCGTTCACGGTCACTAACGTCGAAATCACCTTCTTTGAATCGCTTATACCAATACTCACATGTACTTTTAGATACAATGTTGTCTCCAAGAACAGAACATATCGATTCACACGCTTTCCTAACACTTTTTCCTTGATGGAATTCATAGCGAATGCAGTGTCTAATAAATAGCTTATCGGTCTGCATGTTTAATTTACAGAATTTATAGGTTATGTTTATGACTCTTTTACGTTTCGATACTACATATCAAGCGCCATCTATGATAAGTGAGCGGGACCTTTGAATTAATTTAGAATAGCTGTTATGATACAAAATCGAAGTGTCCTAAAACTTATTTGTAAACCTAATATATATATATATATATATATATTTTCCAATTCACTTACCAAAATTGATCCGTCTCTCGGATACTCGTGATCCCCCTCGACGATCCACAGCAAGAGTTTCTCGATCAATTCGTTGTTTATTCTCTCGTGATCCATGAGATACAAATTTTTGTAAGTGCGCGTCGCGTACCCGTTGTATCGTCCGATAATTTGTGGCAGGGCGAGATTTTCGTCGAGTATCGTATTTTTCGGTTGTTGGCTGGCGAGGCTTTCGGCGTCGGCGGACTCGAGTTCAATTTCGAGTTTTTCCCAGGTGCCTTTGATTCTGCGAGCGTAACGGGAGTTCTCCTCGAGAACGTAGCCGGTGCGCTCGTAAACGTCCTCGAGGAAGACCTGCTCGACGGGAAACGTTCTGCCGGGTATATCGATGACCGGGGCGTCGCCGAAGTACGTGGAGAAAGCGTCGGCCTTGAGGGTCGCGCTCATGAGGATGATCTTGAGGTCGGGCCGCTTCGGCGCCAATTCCCGTAGCAACATCAACAGGAAGTCGCTGCGAATCGGAGGAAGATAGAAAGTGAAAAAAAGAAAATGGCCGTGCTCATGGTTGTTGCGCATTATTGACTCGGAAATTTCCCAATTTTTCACAGTAACGGGTACAAAATCATGTGCGAATTTAATCATTTATTTTCGTATGGAAAAGTTATTCACTCATAAAATTAATTACACATCTAGTTAGTATGAATATCAAGCTGTTAGAATTTTTTTTTTCGATGTACAAAATGGCCGACTACTTGAAACTTCTCGAAACAGCTTTTTTCCAATTGGCGTGACAAATAAGTTCAACAATTTTCACTCGATTTACTTCAAATTTAAAACTTACGTTCCTAATCGCATCTCGCAGATAAGTACGTACGAAATTTCCGATTAATCGAAAACTTTTCATTTTATGAGCACTTTATGAGCAGTTATAACGAAATTTTTCACTGAAAATTCATTTCTTAAGTTCAAATACCTACAACTTTTGAATAAAACAATATTTTTTAAATTCCGTACGTACTTCTCTAGGTATTCTAATGTAGATTGACGAGAATTTTTGTTTTTTGTTCTTGGTAAAAAATTGTGGATGCTAAATGTCATGCCGCAGAGCGCCTAAAAAAAATTGACAAAAGGAAATATTAGAAGTCGGCCATTTTGTACATCGAAAAAAAAAATATATTTTTTCTAACAGCTTGATTTTCATACTAAATAGATGTCTAATTAATTTTATGAGTGAATCACTTTCTCATACGAAAAAATTATTAAATTCGCAAATGATTTTATACCCGTTACTGTGGCCTAACCCCTTAATTAAAAAATAATTGTCGGTCAACTATGTGTAATATAAACTTTTAAACTTTTTTTTAATTCAAAATATGTATAATATAAACTTTTAGTTGCTACTTTTATAAAATATTATACTAAACTTATTTAGTATAATATTTTTATACTAATGAATATTCAGTTATATATATATATATATATATATATATATATATATATATATATATATATATATATATATATATATATATATATATATATATATATATTAGGGTGGCCGTTACTTTGGCTTCGGTAAAAAAAAATTGATATTTGATAAAAACTGCTTATTGATAGCATTAAAAACTATTCCTTAATCGAAGGATTTTCATTTTTATTGAAAATTGCTATTTTTTTAAACAATAAATAAATAAAAGTTTAAATAAATAAAAGAAGCCGCCATTTTGTTAATTAAAAAAAAGTTTCGATTAACGAGTAGCTTTATTATTAAACTAATGATTGTTTTTGGTTTTATTATTTCGGATGATCCAGTAAAATTTTACGATGGTCACCGCAAAGCACTACATACCGAAGGGGGTCCGACAAAGATGGCGATATTTTTATAAATAATCAATATTATTCTTTGAAAATTTGTACAAGTCAAGTTGAAATATAACATAAAAAGTCTGTGTAACCACTTTTGTAAAACAAACTTAGGTACTATAAAAAAAATGATTGAGAATGTTCGTTTTTTTCACGCCACTGACTGCATCTCACTCCTTTTGATTGCATTCGTAATCAGCGACCCCGAAAACCCCCGAGTACCAACGTTCGCTCTCGTGAAATGACTTTTTGCACTTTTGGTCCTCCATATTGGATCCGCCATCTTGAATTTCTGAATTTTAAGTGCAGATTCGTAATCAGGGACCTGAAAAACCCCCGAGTACCAAAGTTCGCTCTCGTCAAATGACTTATTGCATTTTTGGTCCGTCATATTGGATCCGCCATCTTGAATTTCTGAATTTTAAGTGCATATTCGTAATCAGGGACCTCAAAAACCCCCGAGTACCAACGTTCGCTCTCGTCAAGTGATTTTTCGCATTTTTGGTCTGCCATATTGGATCCGCCATCTTGAATTTCTAAATTTTAAGTGCAGATTCGTAATTAGGGACCTCAAATACCCCCGAGTACCAACGTTCGCTCTCGTCAAGTGATTTTTTGTATTTTCGGTCCGCCATATTGGATCCGCCATCTTGAATTTCTGAATTTTAAGTGCAGATTCGTAATCAGGGACCTGAAAAACCCCCGAGTACCAAAGTTCGCTCTCGTCAAATGACTTATTGCATTTTTGGTCCGTCATATTGGATCCGCCATCTTGAATTTCTGAATTTTAAGTGCATATTCGTAATCAGGGACCTCAAAAACCCCCGAGTACCAACGTTCGCTCTCGTCAAGTGATTTTTCGCATTTTTGGTCCGCCATATTGGATCCGCCATCTTGAATTTCTCAACTTTAAGTGCAGATTCGTAATTAGGGACCTCAAATACCCTCGAGTACCAACGTTCGCTCTCGTCAAGTGATTTTTTGTATTTTCGGTCCGCCATATTGGATCCGCCATCTTGAATTTCTGAATTTTAAGTGCAGATTCGTAATCAGGGACCTCAAAAACCCCCGAGTACCAACGTTCACTCTCGTCAAGTGATTTTTTGCATTTTCGGTCCGCCATCTTGAATTTCTAAATTTGGAGTACAGATTCGTAATCAGCGACCCCAAAAACCCCCGAGTACCAAATGTCAAGTTGACAGTAAGAAAAAAAATAGTCTACCAGAAATGTCCACTTCGCTCTTAAATCCTTTACCAGTGAAGGGGTTAAATACAAATTTGTTTTTTTTTAAATATATTTTTTTTACGTAATTCGATTTTCTCCAACCTTTCGGCGCTCCTCTCGTGTACCTCATCGACGATCACGTGACTGACGTTATCGAGGCTGGGGTCGCTCGAGAATCGTTGCAGCAAAATGCCCGTGGTGCAAAGTGCGAGCCTCGTGTACGACGACATTTTGCTCTCGAGTCTTATCTGATAGCCGACGGTGTCGCCGACTCTCTCGTCCCGTTCAGCGGCGATTCTCTCCGCCACGCCGATCGCGCTTATTCGCCTCGGCTGCGTGCAAACGATCTCCGCGTGCTCCTCGCCCTCCTTCGTACGCTTGAGCAGCCAATTGTCCAGCAAGAATTGCGGCACTTGGGTACTCTTGCCACATCCGGTCTCGCCGGAAATAATCGTCACTTGGTTTTCCTCGATGCGATTAACGATCTCGTCCATCATTCGCCAGGCCGGAAGTCGCCGTCGAATCTCCTTCATCCGCCTGTAGCCCGGAGCGCTCTGTTTGGCGAAAAATTTATCGCGAATTTGTTCGTCCCTCGCGACGATCGCGGGCCAGTCGGGCTTCGAGCGATTCTCGCGGCTCGTCGAGCCCATCAGGTTGTGGCTTCTCGAGCGCGACGACGCCCCCGCGGGGCCGTTCGTTTCCGGAAATAGGCGCTCGTTCCTGTCCGGAAATGCCCTCCGGCTCGTCTGCGAAAAAAAAACGTTTTTTCATTCGGCCTCCCCGAAGTATACAGGGCGCATACAGGGCGTGACCTTGAAGTCGGCACAACGGGATATGTCGAGAACGATGCATTTTGGGAAAAATAGTTCCGAACAAAAGTTTCACCGTTTCGGGAAACGAAAATAATAGCACTGGCTATTCTTCAGCTGGTTTCAATCTTCAAGGTCATTTCAAGGTCAACCCACTTTTTTCATTGGGAAGCGATATTGTTCATTTCGGAATAATTTTCCGCGTAACAAGGCATGTAACTATTGTCCGAAACGTTTCTTCGTTTGACTTCAATTTTCGAAGATATTTGGAATATTCTATCGGCTGGTCAAATGTTCAAAATATCTTCGAAAATTGAAGTCTAAGGGAAAAAAGTTTCGTACAAAAGTTATCTACTTTGTCACGTAGCATATTGTTGTGAAATGAAAATTATTGGTCCCCGATTAAAAAACGGCGTTGACCTTGAAATGACCTTGAAGTATGCTACGAAATGAATAATAAGCTACGGCATTATTTTCGTTCCGCGAAACTGTGTAACTTTTGTTGGAGACACTTTGCGCTAAATTGCATGCTTCTCGGGATATTTCATTGGGCCGACTTAGACGGTACTTGGAGTCTGAGGGAAAAACGTTTCATACTAAATTTATCTACGTTGTTGGGCAGTGAATTATTCTGAAATGAAAATTATTGGTTCGCGATCGAAAAACTGCGTTGACCTTGAAATGACCTTGAAATGACCTTGAAGAATGCTACGAAATGAAAAATAAGCTAGGGCGTTATTTTTCTTCCTCGAAACTGTGTAACTTTTGTTGGAGACACTTTGCGCTAAATTGCATGCTTCTCGGGATATTTCGTTGGGCCGACTTAGACGGTACTTGGAGTCTGAGGGAAAAACGTTTCATACTAAAGTTATCCACTTTGTTGGGCAGTGAATTATTCGGAAATGAAAATTATTGGTTCGCGATCGAAAAACTGCGTTGACCTTGAAATGACCTTGAAGTGACCTTGAAGAATGCTACGAAATGAAAAATAAGCTAGGGCGTTATTTTTCTTCCTCGAAACTGTGTAACTTTTGTTGGAGACACTTTGCGCTAAATTGCATGCTTCTCGGGATATTTCATTGGGCCGGCTTAGACGGTACTTGGAGTCTGAGGGAAAAACGTTTCATACAAAAGTTATCTACTTTGTTGGGCAGTGAATTATTCGGAAATGAAAATTATTGGTCCGCGATCGAAAAACTGCGTTGACCTTGAAATGACCTTGAAATGACCTTGAAGAATGCTACGAAATGAAAAATAAGCTACGGCATTATTTTTGTTCCGCGAAACTGTGTAACTTTTGTTGGAGACACTGCGCTAAATTGCATGCTTCTCGGGATATTTCATTGGGCCGACTTAGACGGTACTTGGAGTCTGAGGGAAAAACATTTCATACAAAAGTTATCTACTTTGTTGGGCAGTGAATTATTCGGAAATGAAAATTATTGGTCCGCGATCGAAAAACTGCGTTGACCTTGAAATGACCTTGAAATGACCTTGAAGAATGCTACGAAATGAAAAATAAGCTACGGCGTTATTTTTCTTCCTCGAAACTGTGTAACTTTTGTTCGAGACACTTTGCGCTAAATTGCATGCTTCTCGGGATATTTCATTGGGCCGACTTAGACGGTACTCGGAGGCGCCAAATCGATTTTGTTTTGTACATCGCCACAGATACTTACTTCCAGGTGAGCCTTTATCTCCTGGTCGTTCTCCAGCAGCGAGCATATCGAGAACAATGAGGGGGTGCCCGACCTCGAAAGTTCCACGGCCTCGTCGTACAATCGCGAAACGACGTGGAGATCCCGGAGCTGAGGCGGGCTCGGCTCGCTCTTGTACAAGTAGAGATAGGGCGCCTCGTACGGATACCTGCACTCTGCAAAGCCACGAGATTTTACTTCGTTTGGATTTTAATTGAACAATAAAACAAAACTTTTCAAAAACAACCTTTTGTTTAAAAGGTACCAAAAAGTAATGTTCAGTACAATTGAAAATCAAAACAGTATAACTACAAAGAAGTCCCTTGGTCACTCATCATAAGTGCAAGTAATTGAAAGGTACAGGTAGATATTTTTAAAATATGAAATATACATTTTAAAAGCTTGAGGTAACTTCGAGACATTGAATTCCAAAAGGTCGTTGAATTAAGAATATCGATAAATTTCATTTCTATGAAATTTATTTTATATTGTTAATTAAATTATTAAATTTTGAATGCTTGAGGTAACTTCGAGACAAAATAAAAAGCAAAATAAACGCGTGACAATACGCAATTATCTAACAATTTAGATTTTTTTGTGGAATAAAAATCGAAGATGTTTTGGAATTTGAAATTGAATGATTTCTTGGAATTTGAAATGTAATGACTTCTTGGAATTTAAAATTTAACGATTTTTTCGAATTTGAAAATTTGATACAGAAATATCGAATTTCAAATTCGAAAAAATCAGTAAATTTCAATTTCCAAAAAATCGTTAAACTGCAAATTCCAAAAAAATGTACACAAACGTAAATATTTTTAAAATATGAAATATAAATTTTAAAAGCTTGTGGTAACAACTTCGAAACATTGAATTCCAAAACATCATTGAATTAAAGAATATCGATAAATTTCATAGAAATGAAATTTATTGATACTCTTTATCGATAAATTTCAATTTTATCGATTTATTTCATTTATATTATATTAAATTTCTCTTTTTATCGATAAATTTCATTTCTATGAAATTTATCGATATTCTTTAATTCAATTATTAAAGAATATTCAATATTCTTTAATTCAACGATGTTTTGGAATTCAATGTTTCGCAGTTACCACAAATTTTGAAAATGTATATTTCATATTTAAAAAATATCTACGTTTGTGTACCTTTTTTGGAATTTGAAATTTAACGGTTTTTTGGAAATCGAAATTTAATGATTTTTTCGAATTTGAAATTCGACATTTCTGTATCAAATTTCAAATTTGAAAAAATCATTATATTTCAAATTTCAAAAAACCGTTAAATTTCAAATTCCAAAAAGTCGTTAAATTTCGCATTCCAAAATATCGTTAAATTTTTAAATTCCAAAATATCGTTAATTTTCAAATTCCAAAATATCTTCAATTTTCATTAGAAAAAAAAAAACGAAATTGTTAGATAATTGCGTATTGTCACGCGTTTTATTTTGCTCCCAAAAGTGATCACGTTGAATTGTTTTTCTGCCTGTATCTATAATCACAATATCCCGATTATTAAGGGGTAAGGCCACAGTAGAATTTTCAAAAAATCGATTTTTTTTATCGCTAAAACGGTGCTTTATCATCATAAGAATAAGTTACTATTCGATTTATAGCAAGACATTTATTTTTCACCGACTTCGAGCGTATAAAAGCCATACGAGACCTAAAACTTTAAACGCGTTTTTCTCGAAACAGCTTTTTTCCAATTGGCGTGACAAATAACTTCAACAATTTTCGCTCGATTTACTTCAAATTTAAAAGTTATTTTCTTAACTGCATTTCGCAGAGAAGATATATTCATACCAAATAGATGTATAATTAATTTCGAGTGATCCACTTTTTCATACGAAAAACAAAATTGTTAAATTCGCCCATGATGTTATACCCGTAACTGCAGCCTGACCCCTTAACCGCGCGTGATTGCGTTCACCTTCGGGAAATCGAATTTCCAGGGTGTAGTGAGGATCGTGGCCGGGTATTATCGTGGCCCTCGACTCGCGTTGTTCCGGCTGTTGATGAAGAAATCTGCACTTCGCCCCGAACTTGCATTTCCCGTGTTGAAACAAGCGACATACGTCGCGCCTCCTGGCCTCTCGTTTTCCCTCGTTCTTCGCCGTCCTTTTCTTCTCCCCGTTCTCCTCCGCGCCCCCCGACAAATACTTCAATTTCAGCTTGACCAGCCAAATCTGATTCTTTATTTTTTCCACGAACGCATCACCGTAGATCGATTCCATGGCGAGTTTTTCGTCGTCCCGGCGTTCCAACGAGAGGTCGTTTGGTGAGGCCGGACATGTGGAATTTTCGCTGTCCACCGTCGTCTTCGCCTCTTCCTCCGCCGCCCCGTCATCGTTCAACCTCGCGACGTCGCGTTCCTCAACCCCGTAGTACTTTTCGAACAATATCTCCAAAGCTTTGCCGACGTCGCCGTTCGCCCGAATCAAAGCCTCCTCGCAGTGCGACGAGTGAAAGCTGAAAAACAAAAAAAAAATTATATATATATATATAATTTTTATTAGACTGTTTTATTAGACTGTTTTATTATATAATTTTTATTAGACTGTTTTATATATAATTTTATTAGACTGTTTTATTAGACTTTATTTATATTATTTTTATTAGACTTTATATAATATTAGACTGATTAAAAAAAAAAAAATATTTTTTTCCGTCTGGATTCTCGTGCTATTGTTGGGCACTAATAAAAGAAACTTTCTCTAAAAAGATGGGCGCGGTCACTGAATTTTTAGAGGTGGCTATCTCGACTTTTTTGTATTTGAATTTTTTTAACGAACGTATTGCATTTAAGCATAATCATGGCTTCGGATTACGGATAAAAATCACATCCAGCAGCTATTTCGTAACAAAATAAACTCTAACAGTTTGAAAAGATTGCAATATTCACAATTCAAATCCAGGTAGATCAATAATGGCGTCTATACTACTCTCGTTATTCATGTAGATTTATTTAAACGCATTAAAATTTCGCACTTTTTACGAAAAATTAAATTATAAGCTTTTATTCATGAATCATGTATTTACATTTTCAAAATGCTACAACTTTTAAAAAATCGGCGGAAAAATGCTGGGAAAAACTTTTAAAAAATCGGGTTAAAAAGAATTTGCCGTCACAACGGAGAAATAATCGAAACGTGTGATAGCAAAAGTAATCGCTCAAGTTCGTTAACATTTTGGGCAGAACGAAAATGTGCAACGTTGAACAGTTTGTCCAAATCTCTCTTAAATTTACGCTCCTTCAATATTTGTGACGGCAAATTCTTTTTAACCCGATTTTTTAAAAGTTTTTCCCAGACTAGATGGAGTTTTATTAATTTCACGATTGCGTTATTCAATCGACGCGTTGGAATTTCAGCACATTTCCATTGTTCGAAAACTTCTTTCATCGCCATTCAATCATTTCATAGATGGACTGCTATTACTTATGTAATATTTCATGTAAACGTACGAATTTGCGGTACGTGATTGATGGAAAAAATAAGTAAATAATATAATGAGAAGAGTATGTGGCTTCCGGATGGAGGCCGTGTTGAGGATCAGCGTTGTGCCGACGTTTCGCAAACGTTACAGTCTGCATCATCAGGGCTGAGAGCTCCGATACTGAAGCTCTCGTGTCTCAGGCATTCCTTATATAGTTGCAGTCATCGTTCTGGATCGCTGCACCAGCCAATCAGATGTTTTAATTGATCAGCTGGTCAATTAAAAAACCGGGAGGACGGTGTGCCAAATAGGATTGACGTGATATCCTCCATCTCTGTTTAGATTGTCCGGATGTTTTCGGATTTCCAAGCCTTCTCGGTGTTTCCTGGAAAAATAGCTGTTTGATGGGGCCAGGCTTTGGGCTTTGTCGAACTGGATCCCGGTTTTTTAATTGACCAGCTGATCAATTAAAACATCTGATTGGCTGGTGCAGCGATCCAGAACGATGACTGCAACTATATAAGGAATGCCTGAGACACGAGAGCTTCAGTATCGGAGCTCTCAGCCCTGATGATGCAGACTGTAACGTTTGCGAAACGTCGGCACAACGCTGATCCTCAACACGGCCTCCATCCGGAAGCCACATACTCTTCTCATTACATAAAGAGCCGTGAAAGCCTTAAAACTAAAAAAAGTAAATAATATATTTTTTAACTCTTAGTATGTATAATCAATGTACCCAATTCCAGATTTTTCAATTTTAATATTATGGGACTAATAAATACTTCAGTGCGGCCATTAAAAAAATGTATGTATTTTTGAAAATTAAACTGCGCGGTGGCACGTGTTCTCCTTATCCCAGCGCGTCCAAATTTCACATAGATTTTTTTTTTCGTATCTTGATTAGTTTTTTGCTAGACGTTAAATTTTTTTACCGAAGCCAAAGTAACGGCCACCCTAATATATATATATATATATATATATATATATATATATATATAACTAAATATTTATCAGTATAAAAATATTATACTAAAAAAGTTTAGTGTAATTTTTTATAAAAGTTGTTATAAAAGTAACAACTAAAAATTTATATTATACATATTTTAAATAAATAAAGAGTTTAAAAGTTTATATTACACATATTTTCAGACAATTATTTTTTAATTGAGGGGTTAGGCCACAGTAACGGGTATAAAATCATGTGCGAATTTAACAATTTTTTTCTCGTATGAAAAAGTGATTCACTCATAAAATTAATTACACATCTATTTAGTAAGAATATCAAGCTGTTAGAAAATATATGTATATTTTTATTTCGATGCACAAAATGGCCGACTACTAATATTTTCTTTTGTTATCTTTTTTTAGGCGCTCCGCAGCGTGACATTTAGCATCCACAATTTTTTACCGAGAACAAAAAACAAAAATTCGTTAATCTACATTGGAATACCTAGAGAAGTACGTACGGAATTTAAAAAATATTGTTTCGTTCAAAAGTTGTAGGTATTTGAACTTAAGAAATGAATTTTCAGTGAAAAATTTCGTTATAACTGCTCATAAACTGCTTATAAAATGAAAAGTTTTCGATTAATCAGAAATTCCGTACGTACGTCTCTGCGAGATGCAATTAGGAACATAACTTTAAAATTTGAAGTAAATCGAGTGAAAATTGTTGAAGTTATTTGTCACGCCAATTGGAAAAAAGCTGCTTCGAGAAGTGTCGAGTAGTCGGCCATTTTGTACATCGAAATATATATATATATATATATATATATATATATATATATATAAATTTTAGTACCAAAAAGTGTTGCAAGATTTTTGTACCAACCCAATATATATATATATTGGGTTGGTACAAAAATCTTGCAACACTTTTTTTTCAATTAAAATATTTTTCCTAATAATGAAGTTCGAGAACATTCGAGAATAGGAAATACAAGAATGGTCTAGAACCTTCCATACCGCAGGATATATAAGCGAGTCAGATGTTCCGCGGAATCAGTATGAGCAAAGATGGATCAACGTGCACTTCGAGCAATCGCATATTACGAATTCTTGCAAGGGCATTCTGTAAGAGCTGCAGCCCGTAATATGTGCAGTGCGTTCAAGGCTAATGTAGTTAATTATTCAACGGTCTCCCGATGGTATCAGCGTTTTCATTCTGGCGATACATCTTTTGATGACAAACCTAGGTCCGGCAGGGAATCGATTGTGGACGATGAAGAACTGCGAGCACTTATAAAGGCAAAGCCTAATATGTCGTCACGAGAATTAGCCAACAAACTCAACTGCAGTCATCCTACTATCCTTCGACATTTACAAGAGATGGGATATAGGAAAGTTGATTCGTCTTGGATACCGCACAATCTCAGCGAATCAAACAAAGCAACACGCATGTCCATCTGTCTTTCACTCCTGCATCGTCCGCAAAGAAAGGATTTTCTTCAAGAAATAGTCACTGGGGATGAAAGCCGGGTGTTGTATGTTAATCACACGCGCAAGCGTCAGTGGCTATCGAAAGGGGGAAAAACCAGAACCGACCCCTAAACAGCCCCGTGAAATGAACAAAGTTTTACTCTGTTGTTGGTGGGATTTTGAGGGCATGCTCTATTACGAATTTCTGCCAACCAACACCACAATACAGGCAGAGATTTATTCTGCACAACTGTAAAAGGTGGCTGAAATTATGAAACAGAAAAGGCGTAAACGTCTTCACGTTCGGCTTCTCCATGACAATGCTCGACCCCACGTCGCTAAGATGACACAAGAAACTATTTCGCAGCTAGGATGGGAAGTTCTACCACACCCACCGTATTCACCAGACTTAGCACCTACCGACTATCAGCTGTTTCAAGCTTTGAAGAACTATTTACGGGATAAAAAATTTGATGATCTGTCAGATCTCAAAAATACATTGGACGACTTTCTTAATTCACGATCAAAAGAATTCTAGTCTGCGGGCGTGCAAAGTCTACCAGAGCGTTGGGCAAGAGTTGTAGATGCGGAGGGAGCCTACATTACTGAATAATCGTTTATTGTTAAAATAAAATATTTTTCTTTTTTACTCGTGTTGTGTGTTGCAAGATTTTTGTACCAACCCTATATATATATATATATATGTGTGTGTGTGTGTGTGTGTGTGTGTGTGTGTGTGTGTGTGTGTGTGTGTGTGTGTGTATTGTCTGGAAGCTCGATATTCATACTAAATAGATGTGTAATTAATTTTATGAGCGAATCACTTTCACATACGAAAAAAATTGTCAAATCGTTCGAATCTTTTTTACGACTCATATTCTTTTTTTTTTATTCATTCAAATCCACATGCATTTGAAGTCGATTGCAAAAAATAATCTTTAAGGGGGTGATAGGTCACCTCGTTAGGAACATATCTAGCCTAGGTTACCTTAGTCCCAAGTCTAAGGATTTCGAGTTATCATGGTAAGTATGATTTTTGGAAAACTTCCCAAAATGAGCTACCGACTCGATCATAATGTTCGGACAGACAATAATTGGTAGCTAAAAACTTATTTGCTCCTTAGCTTAATGCGTATTCAATCGGCAAGCAGAAATACGATCAGCTGTATCCACAAAACTAACTAAACCGGGTGTGTAGAATAATTAAAACCTCGTCGAAAAATGAAAATACCTCTTATGTTGATGATATTGTTTAAAAGGGCATCATACGGCGGCTACGAGGTTCGTTAGGACTCCAACGTCACCGGAATCCTTTCAAATGTGACCGCAATTTTTTTTCTTCAGAATTTTATCAAAGACGCCTTCGAATGCATGGTAAGAGAGGAGGCGTAAAGGAGACAAAGGGCGAAATACAAATGTTAACGAGAAAAATAAAAGGTAACGCGCTGTGTCAAAATCCGCAAGGTATACTAAATTTTGATCGGTCATCTTGAAGTTTATTGAAATTTGGTGAAATTTAGTGCAGTTTGGTGAAATTTAGTGAAATTTAGTAAAATTTAGTTAAATTTGGTGACATTTAGTGAAATTTGGTGAAATTTAATGAAGTTTGGTGAAATTTAGTGAATTTTGGTGAAATTTAGTGAAATTTAATGAAACTCGGTGAAGTTCGGTGGAATTTGATGAAATGTAGTGTAATTTGGCAAATTTAGTGGAATTTGGTGACATCTAGTGAAACTAGGTCGAATTTAGTGGACTTTGGTGAAATTTAGTGACCTTTAGTGCGATTTAGTGAAATTTAGTGAAATTTGGTGGAATATAGTGAACTTTGGTGAAATTTAGTGAAGCTTGGTGAAATCTAGTGAAATTTGGTAAAATTCAGTGAACTTTAGTGAAGCTTGGTGAAATCTAGTGAAATTTGGTAAAATTCAGTGAACTTTAGTGAAATTTGGTGAAATGTAATGAAATATAGTGAAATTTGGTAACATTTAGTGAAATTTGGTAACATTTAGTGAAATTTGGTGAAATTTAGTGAAACTCGGTGAAGTTCGGTGGAATTTGATGAAATGTAGTGTAATTTCGCAAATTTAGTAGAATTTGGTGACATCTAGTGAAACTTGGTCGAATTTAGTGAACTTTGGTGAAATTTAGTGAACTTTAGTGCGATTTAGTGAAATTTAGTGAAATTTCGTGGAATATAGTGAACTTTGGTGAAATTTAGTGAAGCTTGGTGAAATGTAGTGAAATTTGGTGAAATGTAGTGAAATATAGTGAAATTTGGTGAAATTTAATGAAATTTAGTGAAACTTGGTGAAATTTAGTGAAATTTGGTGAAATTTAGTGAAAGTTGGTGAAATGTAGTGAAATTTTCTGACAAAACATAATTAAAAAATGAAAATAGTGCTCCTATTTACAAAAACGGTCATCTCGAAATCTCCTGACCACCTCCATTCGGATGAACCTCGTAGCCACCGCTCGACGACCCCTTCGAACGATGCAACGTTCGTAGGAAAAGAATCCCCACCCCCAAGTTTGGTAGATTAGAAAATATTCAGCTGCGTTTCGACTCTTTACCCGTAACTCTCGAGCTTCGAGGTGGCAAAGTGCTTCGTCAGTTGGTCGTGAGTCTTCGCCCCTGCGTCCCTGGAGGAATAGTCCACTACGCCTCTTATGACCAAATTGCCCCTCTCCAGCCAATACTGCCTCGCCAGATTGGACCTCTTGTTCTGATACTCGGACGCTTCGACGAGCTTGAAATTCTGAAAAGCGCGAGATAGAAAGAAAATTATATATAGTACGGTATAGTTGCTCATACCCAAGTATAAACTTGCGGGTTTTTACAAGCTTTTATTTTATTTGACTTTCTGGGAGATGCAAAACGGACAGTCGATATTTCACCCATTTCCTGTCTACTGAGGGATCGGAAATTTTGCAAACGTGCATCTAAAAGGTGATAATGCATGATTCGATTTTTGAATAAAAAAAAATATCCATGAAATTTTCAACTTTTTATGTAAAATTAGCGATATCTAATCATCCATATAAAATCTCATTAACACATACAAACAAATTCGTAGCCGACTGTGTTTGTATGTGAAACGTTTATCAGCAATTAGTGGTAAATTTGATCTCAATTACAGTCTTTATTTTTTACAAGCGTCCCATGTTCCTAACGTACAAACTTGTGAACTAGTAAACTACTAGTAACTGACTATTAAATTCAATTGAAGACTAATAATCACATATAGGCGGCTTGGTGAATTTTTTTTTCTACTCTTTAGTACACCAAATAAAAGCTTATGTTTTAAAAATATTTTTTTTACATATAAATTTGCAGTTCCCCCCTCCGTACATTGATACTCTTTCACGCGTTTCCTCCTTTTCTTTTGTTAACATTTGTCTTCCGTCCATTTTCTCCTTTGTGCTTCCTTTCTTACCGTGCATACACAACTGAACAATAATAATTGTACAGTTGTATATCAACAATTCGGATACAAATATATAAAGCTTTAGTGTAAATTAGTTTTTAGTTTTTGGAATTGTCAAGGTTTGGCACTGACATCACTTTTTTTGTATGTAAAGAAGGATAATATAAATACTGAAAATATGCAAAAATATTTATTTTCATACTTTTCAGTTATTTTCAAGTCGATTTCAGTTTTCGTAATCCTTGCATAAAGTAAATTGTGAAAAAATTGCAGATAATTTTCAAAAACGTAGTAAAATTTCCAAAATTTCGGAGAATTTTCAAAATTTCGGAGGATTTTCAAAATTCCAGAGAATTTTCAAAATTCCAAGAAATTTTCAAAATTCCAGGAAATTTTCAAAATTCCAGAGAATGTTCAAAAATTCCAGAGAACTTTGAAAAACGTAGTAAAATTTTCAAAATTGTAAAGAATTTTCAAAATTCCAGAGATTTTCAAAATACCAGAGCTTTTGAAAATTCCAGAGCATTTTCAAAATTCCAGAGAATTTTCAAAATTCCAGGAAATTTTCAAAATTCCAGGAAATTTTCAAAATTCCAGAGAATTTTCAAAAATTCCAGGAAATTTTCAAAATTCCAGAGAATTTTCCAAAATTCCAGAAAACTTTCAAAATTCCTCAAGTTCCTCACTTTTTCTTGATTATTCTAGGAGGAAAGAGGTTTCCTACGTTTTTCCCGCTTTCCATATGCGCAACAGCCATGCTAACCCAACATATCCTTATAATTATCTACAAAGAATATTGTCTCCTTCATTCGCATAGATATATTACCGGTCCATAGATGTGTTTGAGCGTCTCGTAGAGTTGCTTCTCCGACTCGTGCGCTATCCTCAAGGTCTGCAATTCGACCTTGAGATTGCCGGAGTGCTTGTTGGTCGCATGATCCGCCTTAAGATCCTGCGTTTTGGAAGATTTTGTTACCGCAGTTTTTGGAAACGCGCTGAAAAATAGTTCAACCGCGTTGGCTCATAGCTACAAGTTGAGCAAAACGTTTTTTTTTGTTTCCCTAAATTTTCGATCTAAAAATAATTTTGCGATTCGTTTTTTTTTTTTTTCGTTTCGGGGGATGGTGGGATTATTTGGGACGAGGTTTTCGCGAAATTCCGTTGGAATAGTGCCATTTTTTCCAAAGCACGATAGTCGCGTAATGCGTTCGGTGAGAAAAGTGAGGTTATGTCGAGACTTTTCGTCTCGTTTGACTCACGAATTCGTGTTCCGCGGGGACTTCGCCTCGACGCAGTAATCCTCCATCAGTTGGGCACTGTAGTGATCCATCGCTTCGTGGCGAAGGAATGCGAAAAAAAATCGAAAGGGAAATCCGTCGAGATTCTTAACCTATTCGCTACGGTGACAGGAGACTGCACGGTATGTTGTCACCAGAGAACACGGGCTTACATACAGGCATGGAGGGTACAGTGGTAGAGTGGGAGGAGTCCGAACGGTCCGAACTCTTATGGAGAGATTTGAAAAAAATGGCTACAAAAAAGTGGTCAAACAGGGATGGCGCCACTATCGCTAAGACCTCGAGAAGTGAGCTGCATGTGACAGAAACGGAACAAATAAATAATGAAAAGTGAGCTGTGTATGCGGCAGAATAATACTCGAGAAGTGGGCTGCGTGCGAGAGAGATGTAAAATGATACTTACCAGAGAGATCTCCGAAAATGCGTAAAGATAGAAGAATATTTTTAATATAGAAATGCCCAATGAACAATATGCATTAGTTGCATAATTAACGGTAACAAAAAGGTCGAAGATAATAATTTGCCTAAAAAATCTTCAGATGAGTGTTAATAACAAATGAACTATGCAATATAAAAAAAA
Organism: Ophion obscuratus; assembly: GCA_964007375.1. Classification (NCBI taxonomy): domain Eukaryota; kingdom Metazoa; phylum Arthropoda; class Insecta; order Hymenoptera; family Ichneumonidae; genus Ophion; species Ophion obscuratus. The sequence goes on along the minus strand of OZ023324.1, from coordinate 26,483,016 downwards.
TCCTACGTCACTTCCATAGACAATGTTTTTTTCAAGATATATTCAATATTTCACGTGAATCGGTTGAAAACTGTCTGAGTTATGTTTCCAGCCAACTTAAAAAATGCAGTTTTGAGATAAACGCTGCACAGCCGCCATTTTGAAATGAATCGCTTCGAACAATTATTGTATACAGTCAATGATGTGTATGATAAACGCCCTTTTTTGTAATCTCGATTTATTTTATAGTTTTTCCGAAAAAAAATCCCCAAAAAACTTATTTTTTCGGCCTCTACACTGGCCTAAGGCCTTTAAGTCGAACTATAAAACTGCTGTTGAAACTTTAAACGTATTTTTCTCGAAACTAAGTTTTTTTAAAATGGTGTACACGATTTCTCGACATCTAATGAATGAATCGATTGGGAATTTGGTACCCTCGTTCAGCGCATTAGTAGTTTAGTCTTGACCGACATTTTTCTTCTTAACAATTTTTTTTTCATTCGTTATTAATAATAATGTCGTTGATCCTCGAAAAATCAAGGAAAACAATTCCAAACAATTTTTTTTGATGTTTCAAACACGATAACGAAAAAGCTTGGTCAAGTCCAAAAAAGCTTGGTCAAGCTTAGCCAATAGATCTATTGTGAGAAAAAAACTCGTTTCTTTTGATTCCGATCAACCGGGTGGCCAAAATCAAGTTCAAAGCTCCTTCGCGAGATAGTCTATAACTTTTTCAATACACAACTTTGTTAATGCACATACAAATAAATGTCGAGAAACATATCATGCCAAGAAACATGTCAAAAAAATTATTGAGAAAGTATTTTTCGATCATATTTCTTATTCCTTAAAAAATAATTTTTCAAAACAACCGTTATTGTCGGTTCGTCACGGTAGCCTGACCCCTTAAATAGCATTTTTTCTCGGTCGCAAAATCTCCACGCCAGACCCAAAAAAAACACATGTCCACCTTATCATTGTCACTTCACATATAAGGTAAAGGTACCAATGCTTTGTTTAAATTTTGTTTAAAACAAAAGTGACCAAAACTAACGTCAAGCTCGTAAGTTCTAGTTTTCAAAGCACATACAATAACTACCGGGAAATTAAATATTTTTATTTTTATACATTTTAATGTTCAATAGTACCAAATGTACCAATTTTCGGACACCTGTTAGGGTTACGTACCTATGTTCGCACAGCTGTTATTGTTACGTACCTATGTTCGGACAGCTGTTAGTGTTACGTACCTATGTTCGGACACTATCATGTCCCAATTATGGGACACGTCCCTATAACCACATAACCACAAACTTTTGTTTGCGCCGCGCCTAGTTACGTTACCTGTTATATTATCTAAATATAGGACACATGTACTTACCAATTGATTTGATCTTTTCCTTCACTTTTTTTTCAAAACCCCAAACTAAGCTTAATAAATCATTTATCGCGAGGTTCGATTCGCTGTCGGGTGATCATAAGTCTAGTGTAGAAATCGATAAAAAATAGACCTCTATTACTATCACAAATTATCGTAACTCCTTAGCTCTTCGGTATAGAAAAGTGCATTCATGACATGCTGACGCGGACTCGTTAACACAACTCGTCAATTTCACTACCAAAATTCATTATTGGCGTACAATTTTCCAATAATCAATTAATAATTGAAGGCTGAATAGAATGCAAGCGTCACTTTTCGTTACCTATAAATTATATATCTAATATAGTGAAATATTCGAACTGCTGTCCGAACAGTGGGACCCGTCCGAGCATTGGTACCGTTACCTTACATGTTATTTTGTTTTTAATCAAAACGCGCTTCTCTCTATTCTCGCCTCATTATTAAGACCTAGACTGCTAATTGGCGGATCGCCAACCAGCATTTCAGCACTGAAACTGACGCGCTTGAGGTTAATCCACCACCTAACGGGCATTGACAAGTATGCAGCAGATCGTAATTCATCTATCACGCCAATTAGCTGGAAAGAAATAACGTTCTCATCATCATCAAGGGCAGTAACATTAAACGTCACCACCGGATCCTTGAAGGGAAACATACATAATCCCACCAAGCAACAAGAACACAGTGTCTGGGCATGCATTAAACACACTCATGGCATCAGTGCAAGGTTTTTGCATGATTGGGTTGTGGATATTGCATTGGCGTACACAGAAGCGTATATGTACCGGACCATCTGTCGAACGTCGTCTAAATTTATCAATGAATGTATTCCTATTCTACGATTACACTAACGTAGCATAGCGCGAGTGATGTCCTGTTGGCCGTATTAATATTCCTTGATTACAAGAACCACTTCCAACCGCCTTTACGAACCGTGGATGAACTTAAAACGCTGTGCCGAGAAGCATGGACAGCTGTTATGAACGACATTCGAAAATCCAAAAAATCAGTTCGGAACTGAAATGCCGTCACCCCATATTGAACAAAGCTTTCCTGCTTATTGCGAAGTGCTGGTTCAATCCCGGCTAGTTCGGGCGTTGAACCATGAATCAGGAACCTGTGGTCTGCAAGATTCTTGCCGCAACGCATCGCCCTAGGGTTGCCAACTCCCCGTTTTGTGTTTTAGGGGATTTGATAAGATAAAATAAAGGACCAAGGATGGAAATAAGGGACATTATGTTGTTCTCAATAAAAGGCTCTGTTATGGTATCAGTAACGACTTTTATTAATAAAAAGAGTTCTATCAATACACAACGTATCCTAGTCGTTAATTGAAGCCAATAATAACTTACCTATTTAATAATGAACTAAAATAAAAAATACCTATCATGAAAACAAAATGACTTTTTTATTGCCAGTATACTTGGTATTACTTTTTGCTGCTTTAAGAGCCTCTTCGTGTTCTATAATGAAATCATACAATTCTTTACATTGTGTGTTGAAGTTCTATTTTATTTGTAGTTCCGCTTCTACAGTGTAAATATCTAACTTATTTCGGTTTTTCGTCCACGTATTCGTACACAAGGAAAAAATCCTATCGACCTGGGCGTTAGAAACTGGGATGGAAAATACGTATTGTATTATTTTCAGCAGATGATTGTTTTCACCCGTCGATTTTAGGATCTGAGTCCATTTTTCAAGAACATTTTCACGCTTCTTTTCTTCTATTGTTTTTCGTCAGGAGTATTTGCCATACGCATGCGTTCATTTATCCCAAAATATAGGACGAAGTATTGTCCTCTGTTCTCGATTTCAAAGCGCCCTGATCACGAGGTGGAGAGGGCGCTGAGTACCATGAAGAACCATGCCGCTCCCGGGCCAGATGGGGTTAGCATCTTCTGATGGAAGAAGTTCACGTGCACCCAAGCCTATCTGGCCTGGATCTTCTTGTCGTTCATCGATAAGACGGTGCCAATGCCTGCGTGGCTGACAGAAGGAAGAACGGTGTTCCTCTAAAAAAAAAGGGATCTGTCCCGTCCGGGGAGCTACCTTCCGATAACGTGTCTGAATGCGCTCTGCAAGATCTTCACAAAGATACTTTATGTGTGTATTCCGCGCGCGGTCGAGCCTGCACGGCGGGAGATACACGAACAAAAGGGGTCCACGAGGGGGCTGAAAAGTTGTGAGGAGAACGTGCTGGTGGACCGCTGCATCACGTGAGACGTGGTCCAGCACAAGCGTGACCTCTCAATCGTTTGGATAGACTACCCTAAGGCGCTTGACACTGTCATTCACAAACTGATTATCCACATACTCGAACACCGTTTGGTGAGTTCTTACATAGTGGAATGCAAAAAGCAGCTCACGCCATTCTGGAAGACACGCTTCACAGTTAAGGGGTGAGATGCAGTCAGAGGCGTGAAAAAACGAGCATTTTCAATAATTTGTTTTTTATAATAATTAAGTTTGTTTTACAGAAGTGGTTACACAGACTTTTTACGTTATATTTCAACTTGAGTTGTACAAATTTTCAAACAAAAATATTGATTATTTATGAAAATATCGCCATCTTTGCCGGAACTCCTTCGGCATGTAGTGCTTTGCGGTGACCATCATGAAATTTTACTGGATCATCTGAAATAAAAAAACCAAAAAAGAATCATTAGTTTAATTATAAATCTAGTCCTTAATCAAAGATTTTTTTTAATTAACAAAATGGCGGCTTCCGACAGATAACTTTCGATTTACGACCAAAAAAATCGCTTGTTTGTTTTTAAAAAATAGAAATTTTCAACAAAAATGAAAATCCTTCGATCAAGGCCTAGTTTTTAATGCTATCAATAAGCACACCAAATTTCATCAAAATGCATCAAGTGGTTTTTGAATCATAGTGGTCACCGACTTGAAAAACATAGTTTCGAGAAAAACGCGATTAAAGTTTTTCGATGTGGATACGGTATTATGTGTTCGTAAAACTATTGACCTCGTTGGGTGAAGCTAAATTTTTAAATGTATTTTGCAAGAAGTTTTCTTGGTACTTTGATCTGCTGAATCCGAATATCACATTTTTTTTGCCGAAAAGTCGAGCATTCAATTGTTAATAGCCAATCGTTAAAGCAATTTTTCAAAAAATTAAAGTTTTTCGGGATGAATTATTATTTTATAAATATTTGGGCAATTTTAAAAAGAAAGTATTCTTTATAAAATTTTGTTGAAGTTCATAGTTTTTTAGTAATAAATTTGTGAAAGAGTTTTCCAATTTAACACTTGATTTATGTCTAGAAATACTAATTAAAAAAATTACTTACATCGAATCATGAATACCTGGCCCATATAATAGGGCTTCTGCCGATGTGGAAGCTTCCAAAATATCAATTTGTTGTTGTCTTCGAAGCATTCTGCCTTCCCGGGTAGTATCGTTTGCGCGTTTGTCAGCCGCCAACTGCCATGGGGACCCGACGCCCCTTCACTAATTGTGGGATATCCCGGAAACTATTCATCGGATTGACTTGAAATTTTCAGGGAATATTTTCGAAACATCGTACTGCAAGAAAATGTTAAAAAATCGATTTTTTGAAAATTCTGACTGCATCTCACCCCTTAAAACTAGCAATGACAACGTATTGACTGGAGATGTGGGGTATAGGAGAGGGAATATCCAGGGATATTGTCTCAGCCCCCTCCTGTTTTGCGTCTCAAATCACCCCTATCAATCGCCTGGCGGGCTGCGCGCGGGTACGAAGCAGCGACCCCCGGGGGCGTGGGGGTCACCCCTCTATTTTATATGGATCACCTCAAGCTATACGCTACCGCGGAGCTCAACCTCCTCTTGAAAATCGTAGCGACGTACACGTCTGCGGCTGGTATGTACTTCGGATTAGACAAGTGCGCTGTTCTTCATCTCAGGATAGGGAGAGCAGATGGTATGGCAGCTGATGTTCGGCTGGTGAACGGGAGCATCTTCAAACACCTGGACATGGCATCATTGCTCTGTACAAGACGCTGAGGGTGCCAAAGGGGCCCGCTGCGCGCAGGCAGCGTCTCATATGCATTTGGAAATCAGATCTGCTGCCCAGCATTATTGTTCCGGTCTAGGCTAAGGTCGAGCCTAACCCCCAGGGGTAGGCGAATGTTCGCCAGTGCAAATTAAGGAAGTGCGTCCCGGGAAAAAAGTTCATATCTGAATATATCTGAATCTAATCTGTAGAATCAGATATGATCAGACAAGAAAATTGGCAATATCTGTTCATGTAGTGTCATGACAGACCATGTATGCTCATATCTGAGCATGTATGATCATATCAGAGCCATTTTGATAATTTTGAGAGCAGACCCGTCCATATCGCAGCAGGTCTGACCAGATCCAATCCCCAGGCAAGATCTGATCTTGTTGGACCAGATCCGATTTTATTGGGCCAGATCTGATCATGTCAGGTAGATCTGATTTTATTGGGCCAGATCTGATCATGTCAGGCAAATCTAATCTTATTGGACCAGATCTGTCCGCCCGTATAAGAATAAAATAGCGTGGATCCCAGTAGACCTGGACATCTATGAACAATAGACCTGCCCATATGATAGAATCATAGTTTATCTGAACCATCAGACCAGGTATGACTCCGACTATATCAGAACAAATCTTACCCTGTTGAGACAGACCAAATCTTGTTAGTGCAGTCATCAAGATATTAAAATGTTTACATATATAGAGCGGGGTTATTAGCACGTCATCACTTGACGTGTTAATAATTAATAATATTATAGTAACTCACATGATCACATATAATACAGTCAGGTGAGGTGCCATATCTGATCGGATATCGTCTCATATCCTCATATATCGTTTCATATATTAGAAATCTTTTCACGTGTGAACAACTGAACTGCATATACGATAAGGTATGATTGTATAAGACTTCGTATATTTTCCACGTTTGGTGTCATATCTGATGGGATAAAATTTTATATGAAAGTGCCTGCTCATATATCACATCGCACATGTTCAGATATGGTTTCACGCTGCCAACACGCCTTGGTACCTGACCAGATAAAATCATATATGAGATCTATATAGCGGAGTCTGGTACCGTATTTGATCGGATATGATCTTATACGAACAGATACGTTCACATATCACATTATGTATGTTCAGATACGAATTTACGGTACCAACTTGCCTTGGTACTTAGCCAGATATAAAGAGATATGAGTTCATATATGGTCAGGCCAGATACTGTATTTGATCAGATATGATCTTCTATATGCATATGTGATGTGGAATATGATCAGACCTAATCATATATGACACTGTAAAATGTCAGATACAAATATATCTGACACATGTATGACAATATCTGAAACATATATGAACATATCCACTCAGGCATGAACTTTTTTTTCCGGGGTTGCCTGGAACAATATAATCTCATCATAATAATAATAGGTTAATGTTTTCCAGTACATACTGAGGAGAGTGGGTTCTCTGGAACAATAAAGTCGGATTATAAAAAAATATCAATAGACACATATTAAGCCTCTGACAACCTTTCCGCGAGATGACACTGACATTGACAGGAGCAGAAATTAGTGAAATCGAATTACAAAAATTACGAACACCCACAGACATACACACATGCCCGTAAATGCATTAATCAACATAATATTAATTAATAATTCATTCATTGATTAATTAATCATTCATATTGGGGTGTGTCGTATATTTTTGTTTAAATAAATATCATTATTACGCCCTTGAATAATATTATGAGGTATCAGAAAAAATGCACGCCAAATTTCAGCCCCCAGTTTGGTTTCCCCAACGGATTTGCCGTCATTATTTTAATCGACACGGTAAATTTACCATTATGATACAATGCATTTTTATTCAATACCTGACAATATTGTTCGAAGGGGATAAAGGATGAAAATTCACGAGTAATTTTTGTTTGGATCTTGGCGCGACACTGGGCCCGTTTTTTGAAAAATCCAACAACGCTCCTCCGTATCGTTTTTTTCTCTCGAAATCTCGGAAGTGGTGAATTTTTTTTGTTGGACAAAGCGACAAAAAAACAAAGGATATCACGTTTTTCCCTAACTGGATTGTGCGTGTGTATGTGTGCGCGTATATAATATATGTGTTTGTGTGTGTGTAGAGTGTATTATAATTATATAATTTTTGTAATGAGGCTTTGTACTGAAAAACTGAAGTTTCCGAAGCAATACGCACGCGCACTCACACTTGCAGAAGCCCGCGCGCACGTGACTGATACAATTCCGACATTATCGTAATTTTTTAAGGGGTTGGGCTACTGTGAACATTTTTAAAAAATCGACAGTCACTTGAGGTAACCTAAATTTAAGAGGAAGCCCCAACATGAGGTGCGAGAATCTCGGATTGAAGGTAAACTTGTGATTACAGCGATAGAACTGCTAGTCAAACTTTAAGGGGCTATACCAGCGTGACACTTAATAAAAATCGATTTTTTTTTGCCTTTTTCGACAGTTTAAACTTTCAAGAATATGAAATGAGATTTTTATAACTTTCAAGATTTATACTTTCAAGAATATGAAACGAGATTTTTCAAATTTGCTGACATTGTAACTCCAAGTGCAATTATCCGATCGACTTGAAATTTGAATCGAGTACTCTTGACTATATTTACTTTACAATGACGTAGGATATTTTTGATTGGATGAAAATTGACGATTTGGCATTGAAAAAAACGACCATTTTATAGGCCAGAAAACACACTTTTTTTCATGACTACGCCATTTTGTTAGGTTTTGATATTTTTCGAAAATCCTACGTCATTGTGCAGGAAATACCTTCCAGTTTAACGACATTTTTTCCTTTTTCGGTTTCAGCTACTCAATCGGCAGGAATCATGTCAGCAGTGGAGGAACTTTTTTTTTTGGCGCCTCCGAAGGCAGCGCACAAGTCGCTTGGATCTCAATATTTTTCTATGAAAAAATTATGTAATATAGGTCAAATATAGCCAAATATATACTTAATTTTCCGAAACATTTAATTAAGTACTTTTCTCCCAAAAAATTCCCAAAAATCACCCAAATTTTCAGCGTTCACACTGGTACAGTCCCTTAAACGCTTTTTTCTCAAATCTGTTTTTCAAAACGGTGTACAAGATCTCTCCACATCCAATGAACGGATTGACTTGAAATTTCATCCAGTGCAATAGTAGTTTATCCTTGACAGACGTTTTTCTTCTTAACATAATTTTTTAATTAGTTATGAACAACAGTGTCGTTTTTCCTCGAAAGATCGGGGAAAAAAATGCAAATTTTTTTTTTACGATCGAAACACCGCGACACAAAAAGCTCAGTCAAGTCTTAGCCAAGGGGCCGTCCATAAATTACGTCATTTTAAAATAGGGGAAGGTCACATGGAAAATGACGTCATCACTCCCAAATCTTAAATCACCTCAAATCATAATAATTATTTATAATTGATACATTTGAGTTTATAAATCGTCGAGCGAGAGAGTAGGTCTTTGATACAATTCTAGGTTTTCATTGTCCAAGTACACCACTTCATAAATTCAGTAGGAAATGACGTCATTTTCTGACAGCGAGGAGGGGGGGGGGTGTAAAATCAGCAAAAAATCAATTACGTAATATATGGATCGCTCCCAATATTATGTATTTAAAAAAAACACGTTTTTTTTTGTTTTTGTTCATAACTTCTTCGATTATTGATATTTTTTTTTCGTAAAATTACGTACACAACTTCGTTTAATGTACATGAGGTATTCCACGTGAATTCCAGCTAACCACGTACCGCAAATGTACCGCTCATGTGGAGTGCGCCGTACCGGTACTGTTGCCACCTCGTACGTGTGTACGGTACTGGTACATTACCGGTACGCTGTACCGCCAATGTACCAGTACGGTACCGGCGTAGTATAGCCACCGTGGAGCCACCGTGTACTGCAGTACGGTGTAACTCCACGGTAGCGGTACTGTGGAGGTACGGGTATGCTGGTACCCCGTACCTGTACATTACCGGTACTGTAGGGTACGGCGTACTCCACATTTGCAGTACGCTGTACTACTGTGTCCAAAAAATAAGGTGACATTGTATTTATTTCGAAAATTCTTTATTTATTTTTCCAAATCAATTTCATCCCCTTCAAAGTAATCCCCTCCCGATGCAATGCACTTATGCCAACGGAATTTCCAATCTTCGAAACACTGATTGTAGTCACTTTCCGGGATGGCCTTCAGTTCCGTCTTCGCTGCGGCTTGAATCTCCTCTATCGTATCAAAACGGTGTCCCCGGAGCGATCTTTTGAGCTTGCTGAACAGCCAGAAGTCGCACGGCGCCAGATCAGGTGAATACGGTGATTGCGGAACGATATGGGTTGAGTTTTTGGCGCCGTGCGACTTCTGGCTGTTCAGCAAGCTCAAAAGATCGCTCCGGGGACACCGTTTTGATACGATAGAGGAGATTCAAGCCGCAGCGAAGACGGAACTGAAGGCCATCCCGGAAAGTGACTACAATCAGTGTTTCGAAGATTGGAAAATCCGTTGGCATAAGTGCATTGCATCGGGTGGGGATTACTTTGAAGGGGATGAAATTGATTTGGAAAAATAAATAAAGAATTTTCGAAATAAATACAATGTCACCTTATTTTTTGGACACAGTAGTACTAATGGTACGCTTTGTTAACTGGTATCCCAGTTAACCAAGCGCGTACCATTAGTACAGCGTACCGCAAATGTGGAGTACGCCGTACCCTACAGTACCGATAATTTACGGCTACGGGATACCCGCGTACTCGTATCTCCACGGTATCGCTACTGTGGAGTTACACCGTACTGCAGTACATGGTGGGGCTCCACGGTGGCGATACTGTGCCGGTACTGTACTAGTACATTGGCGGTACAGCGTACCGTACGGCGTACCGGTAATGTACAAGTGCCGTACGCACGTACGAGTTGGCAACAGTACCGGTACGGCGCACTCCACAGGAGGGGTATATTTAAGGTGCGACCCCACGCAGACGCTCGACGCTGGTTTGTGGCGTCTCATATCGGGTCACGTCACAAGTAGCGACAAAGCTGAAACTATTTGAGCTTTGTCGCTGCGACAGGAGAGCGTCCAAATTTACAAACAATAAGTGACAAGTGATATTTCGAGTGCACTTCTGATATCTGTACACAAACGACATCGCGCCGATATCCGAAAAAAAAAACACTTTTTATTATATTTCAACTTTTATTCGCTCGTATTTCTTTCACTTCAACACTGTCACGACCACACCAAGACTGCTACTGAAAGAGGTTAGAAAATCGATTTTCTGTAAGCAGCCATCTTGACGCTGCTGTTCGATGCGGCGACTTGTCGCTACAGTTTGGGGCCGCGGGGGAAATTCGAAATAGGGTCACGTGACCCGATATGACGCCACAAACCAGCGTCGAGCGTCTCCGTGAGGTCGCACCTTTTGGGTGCGACCTCACGGAGACGCTCGACGCTGGTTTGTGGCGTCATATCGGGTCACGTGACAAGTAGCGACAAAGCTGAAACTATTTGAGCTTTATCGCTGCGACAGGAGAGCGTCCAAATTTACAAACAAATAAGTGACACGTGTTCTGTGAGCAATCTCCTGGCACTGATTCACCCACTTCTGATATCTGTACACAAACGACATAGCGCCGATTACCAAAAAAAAAAAAAAACACTTTTTATTATCTTTCAACTTTTATTCGCTCGTATTTCTTTCACTTCAACACTGTCACGAACTCACCAAGACTGCTGCTGAAAGAGGTTAGGAAATCGATTTTCTGTAAGCAGCCATCTTGACGCTGCTGTTCGATGCGGCGACTTGTCGCTAGTTTGGGGCCGCGAGGGAAATTCGAAATAGGGTCACGTGACCCGATATGACGCCACAAACCAGCGTCGAGCGTCTGCGTGGGGTCGCACCTTTACGGTACGTGGTTAGCTGGGATCCGGTGGACTTTTTCCTTGACCCCCGCCAATTCGATTAATTTTTTCCATTGACTCTAATGCATTAAACAGCCTGCATTTTTTTTACATTTTTCGAAACAACCCTAAGTCGAAAAAAATGTCTCCGAAAAAAAAACGCCTCGATTTAAAAGTCTGAAAAAATGCCCAAAAATGCGAGATTGTATGTAAAAATTTTCAAGCCATCACCCGCAATGGAATTATGATTTTTTCCGTGCTTTTTGAGCGATTAACGTTAAAAAAAAAAAACTAAAAAATTCAAGAACCGCTTACTTCGGCCGGATACTTACATATTTTGATACCCACAATGAATTTTTTTTCACCATTTTTGAATAACCATTTGGTTATTCAAAAATAGTAAAAAAAAAAATTGATTAATTTTTCGGATTTTTCTCACGTACAATGGTCCAGCTGACTTTTCAATCTCACACATAGCTTCGAATTTATTATTTTTAAACAACTCTGATTTTCGGTTCGTCACAGTAGTCTAACCCCTTGAATTAACCTCGTTCGTTTCGTATTATATTTCTTTTCTCCTTTTCGTCCCTTCATTCTCCGTTGTTTCGTCTTTTATTTCTCTATTCTTCATTAATATTCTCACATCGAACATAAAGTTAAAGCTTACGACGAGTTAAAGTTATACATTTAACAATAATAATAATAATAATAATAATAATAATAATAATAATGATAATTCGGTGAGCTCTCGCAGGCTTTTTATTCGCGCCCACACATACACACACATACACACGGCCACACACACACGCACACAAACGGAATTGACGTAGCACGCGCGTAGAAAATTTGTCACGATTTTTTTTTTTTTTTTACATCGGGCTAATTTTTTTTTCGGCCGAAAATGAAAGAAGAGAGAAACAGGGAGAGAGAGACGATAACGCTGACAATGTTGGCTCTTATTGTTACAAGTATTGTGAAAATTCGTTAATATCAATTTCGGCAAAAAACGAAGCAATTTAATCGCGATAACAATAATAGGAAAGTATTGTGAAAAAAAAGGATTTCGATAAAATTAGAATCAGAAAATTTTGGGATCGAGCTCTGTTTGAAGTAAAAAAGAAAAAGACGGTAAAAAAAATCAAAACGTTTCGAGGCTGTCCACTATAAAAATAAAAAAAGTCAACAAAGTAAGGGAGAACGTTCCTAGAGAGCTAGACATTCAGTCGAGATGAAAAAACTACACACACACACACACATCGAGATTTCTTCCGTTTCACGCGCTCCTTTTTTTCCCCGTCTTCTCTAAAATTGCAAAATCTATGGATTTACGATAATTCGCGCATTATTTATTTTATTCTCTTTGATCGCCTATCACTCGTTTTTTTTTATACATTCGTACCATTTTTTTGGGCATTTTTCTTTGTCCGTTTCGTCCGCACCATTTTTTTGGGCATTTTTCTTTGTCCGTTTCGTCCGCACCATTTGTTTCCTCTTTATCGTTATTCTTTTTTTTTCGATCGTTTTTCCTCGTAAGCTCCTACGCAGTGCGGGCTCCAGGTCGAGACTAGGGACTTCCGGTCCGCTTTACTTTTTTTTTTTTTTTTCGTCAGCAGGTCGCGATTTTTTCGTGCATTCCCCTATCGATAGGGCTTTTTCACACGTTTTCGCGAGTTATGGCCCAAGTCTTTGGTCACCGAAAATACTCATATATATATATGTATATATATTAACGAATTGATGCACATACAATTATACATAATTTTTATAATACAATTCAGATTTCCACTTCGTTATTTCATTATTTGTTGTTTATTAAATTTATTCATTTTTATTCTCCTTTCGCACGAGTCATGCCTTCGAATTCTTTCTTTACCACATTTTCGAATTTGTCATTTCAGATATGTTGGAATCTGTGACAAAGTTCTCTTGTTTCTTTTTTTGTTCGTCTTTCTCTCTCCTCGCGTGTGCCTTTCTTTTTTTCTGTAAGAGAGAAAAAGAGTACACGAGCGCGCATTCGATACAAAAGTGTGCTAATTTTCTGTTGCTCTCTGTGTGCGTCGATTCGCGAGAATACGCCATTTTTGGCAATTAATATGCTTTTTTTTGCTCATCGTCTTTTTGTTTCGATTTAGTTTAGGGTTTTGTCCCGTTTTCACAGCTCGGAGGCTCGAGAGTCCCCTCGTCGTGGGGAAAGAGTGTGAAAAACTAATGCTCCGTTTATATTTATCGGCAATCGGTACGTTTTTGCATATATGTGTGTCGCAAAAATCTTCCGCAGCTTCGAAATTATTCATTTGATTTAGTTACAAGAGCAATGCCAAATTTGAGTTCTGGAATTCGCTTCCAAGTGACTCGAGTATTTCCTCGATCGATGTTTTTTCTCCACTCGATTAATTCGGAGTAGCTTTTTCCGTTCTAACTTTAAGGGAGGGAAGGGGGAGTTCTATTACTTTAAAAATGTAATAGAATCATCCAGAAGGTTCGAGAATCTTCTAGAATTTTCCAGAATTTTTTTAGAATATTCCAAAATGTTCTAGAATCTTCCAGAATTTTTTAGAATCTTCCAGAATGTTCCAAAATGTTCTATAATTTTCCAGAATCTCCTAGAATGCCCGACAATGCTCTAAAATGTTCCAGAACGTTCTAAGAAATGTCCAGAATGTTCGTAAATGTTCTAGAATGTTCCAGAACGTTCTAAAAAATGTCCAGAATGTTCGTAAATGTTCCAGAAAGTTCAAAAATGTTGTAGAATCTTCCAGAAGGTTCAAGAATCTTCTAGAATATTCCAAAATGTTTTAGAATCTTCCGAAATGTTTGAAAATGCTCTAGAATGTTCCAAAATATTCTACAATTTTCCAGAATCTTCTAGAATGTTTCAGAATGTCCGACAGTGCTGTAAAATGTTCAAGAATTTTCTAAAAAATGTTCAAGAATCTTCCTAAATGTTCTAGAATATTCCAGGATGCTTGAGAATGTTCTAGAATATTCCAGACGGTTCTGGACCATTGAAGGGACTTCCTGTTGATGTTTTTTTTTTCAATTCACATTTGATAGGAGCTGGCTGGCTTTGTCCGAGCGAAACGAGGGTAACTCTGGCTAGTGATTTTTTTAAATACCGTGTACGTCAAAAGTAGTAATAAAACATACCCTAAGTCTTATAAATGGTGAAGAAATCCTTCGTTAAAAAAAAATCATGATTTTTTTTCTCGCCCGAAGGTATCTTTCCCTCAGTTTTTCTCGAAACTACGTTTTTGCAGTCGGGAGAACGCATAATTGGCGCATTTTTCATCCGACTGACTTGAAACTTTTTGCCTTAGCTTCTTGGACAAACTGTCTGAAGAAGTACACTCGATATTTGCGATTGATAAAAAATTCTCGTTTTTTGAAACACACGTAGAATAAACTCATCAATGTTCATTTTAATTGCTTTTTTAATATGCCCAAAAAAATAATTCTCAAAAAAGTGTCATTTTTTCGGCGAGCCACTCGACAATCAATTAAGTGGTTATCCCCACTTGCGATTTTGAAAAAAAAAACGATTTTTTTTTCATTCCATTTTTTTGAAGTACAAGTATCTGAGAATATGTCCTGAAAATGTCAAGTCGATCCGAACAAAATTGACTGAGACATGAGCGTTGAAAGAGAAGAATCCGTTGTGTAAACGACCGGCTAATTGAAACTTTAAGGGGTAAGGCCACTGTAAATTTTTTGAAAAATCGATTTTTTTTTATTGGCTTAAAAAATAGTTTAAACCCTCTAGTTTAAAAATAGTTTAAATCCTTTTAACTTCTTTTTTTAATTTTTTCCAATAAAAAACTATTCGCAAAACTTTAAACGCGTTTTTCTCGAAACATGGTTTTTCAAAATGGCACGCAGCATAACTCGAACAATTTTCATTTTTTTTACTTGAAATTTTAACCAGATGTGAACATTTATATTATCTTGAGAATGTCGATCGGAATTTTCAAGAACTTTATTTATTGATTTTTTATTAACAAAAAACTTGCCGTTTTTTTCGTCAAAAATCAATTTTTTTTTTCAAACGCACGCCAAATCCACAAAAATTGATACTTTTTAAAATCCGATCGACATTCTCTAGCTATAGCCCTCTAGATTAATGGTTTTTTTTTTGTTCTAGATTCAAAAGTGCACCAGTGGTGCTGCGTGCCGCGGAGCCCTGGAAGCAAAACATGTCCCGGGAAGATAGCTGTGGAACCGCCATTTTGTTTTTTTTTTACTGTAAAAAAATTTTATAATAAAGTTTAATGTATGCCCGATAACACCATTAAAAGTTTTTTTTCAAATACCTTCAATTTCGGGAGCAAAAAATTAGTGAAAAAACCTTTTTTTTTGGGCCGTTACAGTGGCCTTACCCCTTAAACGCGTTTTTCTCAAAATGGCATTTCTGAACTCGGTGACCAAGATTACTCGAACGCTAATGAACCGATCTTCTTGAAATTTTGCAGGCTTATTTAATACATAAAAATGTAGTCTTTAATCGTTCGATTTCTTTTTTCGAAAAAAAAAAAATGGCCGTTTTATAGCCAAAAAACGGCCGTTTTTTTTCGTTAAAATCGAACCATTAACTTTGACCGTCCGCCATTTTGTGAAAAATGAATATTTTTTAAAATCCTTCGATTAAAGACTAGTTTATACTTATATTTGACTAAATCCATCCGCATTTTTTTTTCAGATGATCCACTTCGCCGCAATGTTGGTCACCGCAAATCGTGTATATAAAAACATTATTTCATTGACGGCCATTTGCCACTGAACAATGTAATATTTTTCAATAAAAAAACTTACTGAAAGTTCTTCAAGTTGTGTTCTTCAAGACGGTATATTGATCGATTAAAAAAGTTTTGTAGTTTTCTTTGAAAAAAATTCATGAAAAAGGCCTTTTTTTTGCGCTACAAGTGGGGGTAACGCTTTAATATTCGTCAGATCCGATCGAAGATTGTCTGCAAATTTCCATATCATCATTTCTACGCAAATCGCGAGCTGTTCGAAAAATACACGTACTCTTGTGAAAAAATACCACAGGCTTTTTTTTGCTCCCGAAAAACTTGAAACTCGTGTAGGAATAATACGTCGAAAGCTGCAAGGCTCCAGCTCTAAGAATCTTCGTGAATCAGCGAATTTCCCTCGGGAATCATATGGAGGCGAGAGCTCAAAGAGGACATTTTTTTTCTCTTCTACCTAACAACTCGAAGGCGCGGATGATTTTTTTTCTTTTGTTTTTTTTTCGACACTCGAATCGTACGTGTGTATATGTACAGAGTAGGTCTATGGGTATGGAGGCAAGGAGTCCAAACTCCGCATTTCAAGGGTCCGCGAAATTGTGAAAAAAATAAAATAAATCGCGCAGCGTCCACGTGTCACGTTGACGTTGCTTTATCAGGAAGCTTAAGGGGGGAGATCCCTTTATAACTTAAAAATTGTAATTTTTTTTGTTTTTCTTCCGCTTAGAATGTCAGTCAAATATGTTTAGAATATCGGTAGGTCGTTTGTTCGCCAAATTTTCGAGTCTCGAAACTTTCAAAGCGTTTTGTCCGAAGACCATTTTTTTTCTTCTCGTGAACCTCGTACGAGTTAGCTCGAAAACTGAACGATCGATAATTTCGAAATTTTTGCACACCTCGAGATAACACAATGATCGTCTATGTGAAGCTAAAGTTGAAATTTATTTTTCAAATCTACCCTCATTGACGAGTACTGTAGGAAATTTTTCTTTTTATGAAAAATCGAACTTTTTTTTTCAAACCCGCGTCGTATTTCGAATTTTCACTTTTAAGGGAGACTTTGTCCTTTGTGCAGGCATTGCCGATTAGCGGTAATTACAAACACATTTGTGTAAACACATTGCGAAACTTTAAACGCGTTTTTCTCGAAAACACGTTTTTAAAAATGGCTGACATTCTCCTGACCGCTGTAATTAACATATCGACGTGAAATTTGGAGAGCACACTCGGAAAATACGTCTTCACGGAATGACGGATCGTTTTTTCGATAGATACATTTTTGCATTTATTATTTATCTTTTTATGCGAAAAAAAACGCGAAAATTCGATTTTTTTTTAAATTGCCGCCATTTTCCGAAATTTGTACTAAAAGAAAAACCCATCCGTCATTCCATGACCAAAGGGTCACAGATTGATAATGTGCTTTGAATTTGTGTTTGAGATCAACAAAGAGGGGGCAGTGATGTCAGCCGTTTACCTCCCGCGATTTGAGGACCTGTTTTCGCGGAGCTGCAACGGCCGCCATTTTGGTTTTTTTTTTCAAAAAAAAATTTGTTTAACGTTCTGTATATCATGAATAAAAGCAAGAAAAAAACCGCACTCAAAAAGCTTTACTCGTTTCCTTTAAAAAAAAAAAAAAATGTAAACACCTGAAATATGGCACTCCAAGAACAAAGTCTCCCTTAATATATTTAGTGAAGCTCAAAAAAAAAAAAAAAAAAGAAAATCCTAAGGATTAACGCCTGGCGATAGGACTACCTTCATATCGCCGTGTACCTCAGTGACAAAACTCGTGTTGATAATGAAAAAAGACATTTCCTTCCAGACACCGATGTTCGTCACTTGCACTGCGTGCCGATTAGTACGTTTTGTCTTTTAAATTAGAAAAAAAAAAAACATTCTTCGTTAATCTCAATATACAGTAGAACCTCGATTATCCGAACCTCGATCATCCGAACCCTCAATTATCCGAACGATGGCTTAGTTTATCCGAACGTCAGCGCAAAAGATACATTGTTGCTCGCTGCCACTGCCGTGAGCAACAATGAGCAACACAACGCAACTTCTCCTTCTCAAACGGCTGCTAGACTTAGCCGCTCAAAAACGCGTTACGGCCGTTCGTCAATTAAAAATGGACGATTTTATAAAAAAAAAATATTAAAAAAGGCATTCGACTTTTTTCAGGTGTTTAATATATATATATATATATATATATATATATATATATATATATATATATATATATATATATAGGGAATAAATAGACTAAAAAGAAGATTGTACTTGATGGACGCTATAGTCCAAAGTGGCTTGTTATACGGAAGTGAGGTGTGGGGGTGGAATAGGCATGCGGTAGTAGAGAGATTACAAGGAGGATACATCAAGATGGCAATGGGCTTAAATAAAAACACGCCAAGTTATATTTGGCGGATGGAATCCGGTCGCAGAAGCGTAACGACGGAAACGTGGAGGAGAGCAGCAGACTATATGATTCAAATAATGAAAATGGGAGAGGAAAGGTGGCCAAAAAAGTGTCTCAAAGATGAAGCAAGGGGAGTATTGAATAGAAACCCGACGAAATGGGGAAGGGAGGTCCATGAAGCGATGGAGGAAGTGGGGGAAGGAGGCTTGTGGAAGGCCATTGCGAGCGAAGACATAGGAGAAATTAACAAGATATTAGAAAGGGGAAAGAGAACAAAGGTGGACCAGGAAATACAACAAGACTGGAACCAAATTGATAAATCAAGGTATTGCGTACAATATAGAACTCGAAAACAAACAGTAGAACCGGAAAGGTACTGGGAAGACGGAAATACAACGACGGGAATAAAGGAAATCTGGGCAAGGCTCAGATGCGGAAATGTGGGAAAGGATGGTAATAAGGGATATAGCGATGATAGATGTAGGGGTTGCGGAAAAGAAGTGGAAAACCTAGCCCACATATGTATGTGTGAGAAAATTAAAGAGAAACTCAAAAAAGGAATAGTAGACAACCTTGAAGAATGGATGGGAGACGGGGGAAGAGAGGAAATTAATAGGAAAATTGAAATGGCATTAAAAGAAGAGCCGGTAGTAGCACTTTGTATGTATATACGGCATTTCGAGAAAATAGAAATAAGCAATTAGAATAACGGCTAGAAATAGAAATAGTTTTAAGTAGCTTTAAGAATATTATGTAAAAGGGAAGAATATGTAGTGGGAGGATGTAAGTGTAAACACCCTGAAAGGGTATACCTCGAAATAAATTACTATTACTATTACTACATATATATATATATATATATATATATATATATATATATATATATATATATATATAACACCTGATATATGTACGTACATAAAAACAGTACATACATATATATTAAAATTTGACATGCACTGTACTGTTTTTATGTAAAAAGTTTTTGTTTATGATCTCGTCCCAAAAAACCCAAAAGTCGAATGGATTTTATATTTTTTTTATAAAATCGTTCGGATAAAAAGTTCGGATAATCGAAACGTGGATTTTATTTGTATGTACCCTAAAGGTACATACATATATGTATGTACTGTTTTTATGTAAACAGGTGTTGTTTATGATCCCGTCCCAAATAACCCACGTTTCGATTATCCGAACTAGTCTCGGTCCCAATTGGTTCGGATAATCGAGGTTCTACTGTATAATGAACGGCTAAAAAAATGTTCAATTGGCTTTGCAGTTACGTAAAAAAAAAATTCTCTTTCTTTCACGCTTCAAACATATATTACCCCTTAATGAACCACAAAAATCCGAAATTTCCCGAGTCTAATGGTGTAGAGAAAAACAAAAATGAAAAAATGACTGCGTTTCTTTATCTTCACGCTAGACGGCGGCCTTAAAGGTCGCCGACGATCTCACATTTTCAAAATCTTCGTTTTTCAATAGTCACGTAAAAATGCCTTTTTTTTTCATAGATTTTCTATGCTCGCGTTTCAAAACGTCGCCACGTAATTAAAAAAAAAAAAAAAATCGACGATTGTCAACGACTCGAAAAAGATTTTATCATCTGCCGGCGGCCATGTTTTCGTTGTCTTTCGAAATTCTTGGTGATTTTTTTTCCAAAACCCTCATTACATGTGCCATTTCGTTAAAAACAAAAATGCATTTTTTTTTTCACCAACCATTTCGCGGCAAAAATTCTTACGTTGGCCATTTTTTTCTTGCCTGTAGATGTAGCCCCTTAAAGGATCATGAGTGTGAAATTTTCGAAAAATCGATTTTTCTTTCGCATTATCCGACAGTATAGACGGTTATAAACATGCCGTTCGATTTTTGGGGCGAAATTCGAATTATTCTCCGAAAAAAGGGCCATCAAAGGTTTTGGGGGCAGAAATTCGAATTGTTCTTCGAAAAAAGGGCCATCAAAGGTTTTCGAGCTATCCGCCTCAAATTTCGACGCACCATTATTCTCACGCCATTATTTATCTTGCTACGGAAGCTTTTTTTTCAATCTTCGTATTTCTTTTCAACGAAAAACTGTCGGAAGATAGGCTAAATTCGACACTTTTTTCCAAACCGCCGCCATTTTGTCAATGTTGATTTAAAAAAAAAAAGACCTCCATATCAAGATAGCTTCTTTCGAAGACATTTTCAACCGTAAAAAGAATGTAAAAAACAGAAATAAGAATAAACGTTTAAAAATGTATTTTCCGTTTTTCACGAGTGCTCCGACTCGACGTAAAAAAATCAGACTGATCGGCGTGATTTTTAAACCGTGGAAAGAAAAATCGCGAGTCCGCTATTTTTCGACCCGTTAAACTGCGACGATCGCGCGAAGAACAAACATTCTCCCGTTTGATCGAAAGACGCAACAATATGTACACAAAATATAAATTACGCAGAATAAATAGTTCGGGCGGGAAGGCAAAAATTCGAAAAATTCGCTTTTTTTTCAGCCGCCTACCCCAGACGGCTGTGGACGCAACTTCGTAATTCTATTTGTAAATACGAACACGAATTTACATTCACATCGCGATTTTCACGTGCATATAAATACAAATTTATTCATACTTCGCTCAACGTCAATACAAATACAAATACAATTGCATTCACAAATATTCCGTACGTACAAATAAAGGCACAGAAAAAAAAATTGCGAATATTCACAAAAAAATGTGAATATTTAGGAAAAATCATGCGAACTAAAAAAAAATTCACATCGAAATCTGTGAATGCAAATTGTATTCGCGAAAAATTGTAAATACCAACAAAAATTCACAAAATAAGTTGTGCATTTTTTTTTCGTATTTGAGACAAATTAAAATCAAATTCACAATGATTGGATTGAAATTTTCAGAAAATTTTTCAAAGACAAAATTTTCAGAAAATTTTTCAGAACAAATTTAAAAGAAAACATTGCGTCGAGGCAAAGAAATTTGTGCAAGCAAAAGTTGCGAGTTTCAAATATTATATTATAAATATGAAAAAAAATCACAAAACGAGTTGTGAATTTCCTCAAGTTGAAGAAAATAGTAAATCGTATTCACGACAGTTACAGTAATATTTACAGCGCAAGTGAGTTCTTAAGGGGGGATTGTCTTTTTTTTTCGCAAAATTTACCGCTTTTTGGGAATTTTTTCGTGAAGAAAGTATACAACGGAAAACTTGCGAAACTTGGCATATAGTTTTATTGATCTGTTTACTACGTACAAAAAAAATTTTAAACAATTTCATCAAAAAATCCGCCTCCCAGCCCCCTCGACGCGCGACGGTCCTTTTTTGATGGTGTGCACGATTTCTCAAAAACTATTCAACCGATTGCCTTCAAATTTGGACAGAATGCTCAGCTGACGTCCTTTTGTCGTTTGATGAAGCAAAAAAGCGATACGTTTAATAGTTTTTTATTTATAACGAAAAATCGATCAATTTTTTTCGAAAAATCGATACTTCAAGTTCAAAACGTCACCAAATCGTCAATTTTTCTTTTTCCCCTTCATCGAACGCAAGCTATATGTGTCTAAAGTAAAATGCTTTTTGGGTTTTTGTTGCAGGATGAACGTGAAGGCTGTAATCGTGCACACCATCAAAAAAGGACCGTCGCGCGTCGAGGGGGGTGGGAGGCGGATTTTTTGATGAAATTGTTAAAAAAAAATTTTTTTATGTAGTAAACAGATCAATAAAACTATATGCCAAGTTTCACAAGTTTTCCGTTGTATACTTTCTTCACGAAAAAATTCCCAAAAAGCGGTAAATTTTGCGAAAAAAAAAGACAATCCCCCCTTAAGTGTTTCGAGAGAAAACATTGTGTCGAACTCGACACAATGTTTTTGCTCGACGCAATGTTTTCTCTCAAAGTACGTAAGAACTCACTTTTCGTGTAAATTTTAATCTAATCATTGTGAATTTGATTTTTATTTGTCTTGAATATGAAAAAAAAAAAAAAAAAAAAAAAAAAAAAATCACAACTTATTTTGTGCATTTTTGTCGTATTCGTCGAAATTAAAAAAAAAAATTCTTACGTTTTTTCTCTCGTTGATTACCATTTTTTAACATTTTTCCATTCAAACGGCTGTATCTTTGGCAGGATTTGACGTATTTACATTCGTAAAAAACGAAAATGCGCGTCTTTTTCTAGCCTTCCGGAAAAAAATTAATTTCGATTTTATTGAGCACGTCGAACGTCCGTTTCACGGCAAAACATGCAAAAATATTTTTTTTCTCAAGGAAAAACACCCGTTATTTAATTTTTTTAAATTTCCCCGAATTGCGAATAAGAAAAACGGATTTTTGGTATTTTTTATATTATGGGATTCCTAAACATCGTGAAGTACGAGCTATTTTTATTTTTTTAATTATTTTTTAAAATTAATATTCGATTAAGGGGTAAGGCCACTGTAAATTTTTTGAAAAATCGATTTTTTTTTATTGGCTTAAACAATAGTTTAAACCCTCTAGTTTAAAAATAGTTTAAATCCTTTCAACTTCTTTGTTGAATTTTTTCCAATAAAAAACTATTCGCAAAACTTTAAACGCGTTTTTCTCGAAACATGGTTTTTCAAAATGGCACGCAGCATAACTCGAACAATTTTCATTTTTTTTACTTGAAATTTTAACCAGACGTGAACATTTACATTATCTTGAGAATGTCGATCGGAATTTTCAAGAACTTTATTTATTGATTTTTTATTAACAAAAAACTTGCCGTTTTTTTCGTCAAAAATCAATTTTTTTTTTTCAAACGCACGCCAAATCCACAAAAATTGATACTTTTTAAAATCCGATCGACATTCTCTAGCTATAGCCCTCTAGATTAATGGTTTTTTTTTTGTTCTAGATTCAAAAGTGCACCAGTGGTGCTGCGTGCCGCGGAGCCCTGGAAGCAAAACATGTCCCGGGAAGATAGCTGTGGAACCGCCATTTTGTTTTTTTTTACTGTAAAAAAATTTTATAACAAAGTTTAATGTATGCCCGATAACACCATTAAAAGTTTTTTTTTCAAATACCTTCAATTTCGGGAGCAAAAAATTAGTGAAAAAACCTTTTTTTTTGGGCCGTTACAGTGGCCTTACCCCTTAAGTGTTTCGAGAGAAAACATTGTGTCGAACTCGACACAATGTTTTTGCTCGACGCAATGTTTTCTCTCAGAGTACGTAAGAACTCACTTTTCGTGTAAATTTTCATCTAATCATCGTGAATTTGACTTTTATTTGTCTTAAATACGAAAAAAAAACACAATTTATTTTGTGCATTTTTGGCGTATTCGTCGAAATTTAAAAAAAAATTCTTACGTTTTTTCTCTCGTTGATTACCATTTTTTAATCATTTTTCCATTCAAACGGCTGTATCTTTGGCAGGATTTGACGTATTTACATTCGTAAAAAACGAAAATGCGCGTCTTTTTCTAGCCTTCCGGAAAAAAATTAATTTCGATTTTATTGAGCAAGTCGAACGTCCGTTTCAGGGCAAAATATGCAAAAATATTTTTTTTCTCAAGGAAAAACACCCGTTATTTAATTTTTTTAAATTTCCCCGAATTGTGAATACGAAAAACGGATTTTTGGTATTTTTTATATTATGGGATACCTAAACACCGTGAAGTAACAGCTATTTTTATTTTTTTATTATTTAAAAAATTAATTTTCGATTAAAGAGGCTCCGAGGCTCCAATACATATGGCATCTACGTCATATGTATTTCAAAAAACTGGTAAGCTAGTGCTCCGCGCTCCTCGATCGAATATTAATAAAAAAAAATTAAATAAAAACATAAAAATCGCCGTTACTTCACGGTGTTCAGAAATCCCATAATATAAAAAATACCAAAAATCCGTTTTTCGTATTCACAATTGGGGGAAATTTAAAAAAATAAAATAACGCGTGTTTTTCCTTGAGAAAAAAAATATTTTTGCATATTTTGCCCGGAAACGGACGTTCGACTTGCTCAATAGAATCTGAATCAATTTTTTTCCGGAAGGCTCGAAAAAGACGCACATTTTCGTTTTTTACGAATGCAAATACGTCAAATCCTGCCAAAGATACAGCCGTTTGAATGGAAAAATATTTAAAAAATGGCAATCAACGAGAAAAAAACGTCAGAATTTTTGTAAAAAATGTCGACCCTCGGTGAATATATTTTTCAATAAAGTATCTCGATTTTTCAAAATTATTTATGGATTTTTATATCCTCATTTGCATCCACATGAAAATCACGATGTGAATAAATTCGTATTCGTATTTATAAATAGAATTACGCCCAACTCTGGCGTGGAGAGGCTTCGACTGGGAAGCTCAATGCGCAAAAAACGCTCGAGGATATTGAAACTCAGGAAAACGAAAAACGAAAAAAAAAAAGAAAAAAAAACAAACAAAAAAGGTGCATTAACGTTCCCTTTGTGCTCTGGTAATGACTGTATCGTTCGGCCACTCGTGACCGTGGCGAGTGGCAAAATCTTGCCGAACGTTTGGGCGCACTTCCGCGGACGCCTGTGTACGGGCCGTTCGCCCGCCGGTGCAAAAAGCCTCCCGGCTGATCGCCCCGTGCTCTCACCACCGGGGTGTCTGTCGACGGGCGTTGATGTCGGTAACCTAATCGGAGTCCTCCTCGACGGTAGGTGGCATCATTGCGAGATGCTGGGTGCTGAGGAGGCCCCGCGAGAGCGCGTACTCGGCAAGGGCACGATAGCAAAAGACATACTGATCGGGCATTTGAATACTGTGAGCGCGCTGGGCCCTTATCCGCTCGACGGTGCCGCGTATGTCGACGCATCCGGTGTCCTCGAGGCGGGATATGCAAATGTCGAGGGTGCAGAACGTACCTGGCCAAAGACAATCGTTTATTTTGGAAAGTCGAACATTTATTTATGGTATTAAGGGAGACTTTGTCCTTGAAATTTTCAACGAATCAATTTTTTTTTTTTATTACGAATTTTCAATCTCTAGGAGGTATGCCTCTATGGACCAGCCATTGCCGATTAGCGGTAATTATAAACACATTTGTGTAAACACACAAATGTGTTTTTTCTCGTTGATTACCATTTTTTAATATTTTTCCATTCAAATGGCTGTATCTTTGACAGAATTTGACGTATTTACATTCGTAAAAAACGAAAATGCGCGTCTTTTTCTAGCCATCCGGAAAAAAAAATAATTTAGATTTCATTGAGCAAGTCGAACGTCCGTTTCAGGGCAAAATATGCAAAATTATTTTTTTTCTCAAGGAAAAACACACGTTATTTTATTGTTAAGAATTTCCCCGAATTGTGAATGCGAAAAACGGATTTTTGGTATTTTTTATATTATGGGATTCCTAGACACCGTGAAGTAACAGCTATTTTTATTAAATTTTTAAAAATTAATATTCGATTGAAGAGTGTGGCGCACTCGCTGTATGTTTACCAAGTTTTTGAAATACATATGACATATTGGGTTGGTACAAAAATCTTGCAACACTTTTTTTTTCAATTAAAATATTTTTCCTAATAATGAAGTTCGAGAACATTCGAGAATAGGAAATACAAGAATGGTCTAGAACCTTCCATGCCGCAGGATATATAAGCGAGTCAGATGTTCCGCGGAGTCAGTATGAGCAAAGATGGATCAACGTGCACTTCGAGCAATCGCATATTACGAATTCTTGCAAGGGCATTCTGTAAGAGCTGCAGCCCGTAATACGTGCAGTGCGTTCAAGGCTAATGTAGTTAATTATTCAACGGTCTCCCGATGGTATCAGCGTTTTCATTCTGGCGATACATCTTTTGAAGACAAACCTAGGTCCGGCAGGGAATCGATTGTGGACGATGAAGAACTGCGAGCACTTATAAAGGCAAAGCCTAATATGTCGTCACGAGAATTAGCCAACAAACTCAACTGCAGTAATCCTGCTATCCTTCGACATTTACAAGAGATGGGATATAGGAAAGTTGATTCGTCTTGGATACCGCACAATCTCAGCGAATCAAACAAAGCAACACGCATGTCCATCTGTCTTTCACTCCTGCATCGTCCGCAAAGAAAGGATTTTCTTCAAGAAATAGTCACTGGGGATGAAAGCTGGGTGTTGTATGTTAATCACACGCGCAAGCGTCAGTGGCTATCGAAAGGGGAAAGACCAGAACCGACCCCCAAACAGCCCCGTGAAATGAAGAAAGTTTTACTCTGTTGTTGGTGGGATTCTGAGGGCATGCTCTATTACGAATTTCTGCCAACCAACACCACAATACAGGCAGAGATTTATTCTGCACAACTGCAAAAGGTGGCTAAAATTATGAAACAGAAAAGGCGTAAACGTCTTCACGTTCGGCTTCTCCATGACAATGCTCGACCCCACGTCGCTAAGATGACACAAGAAACTATTTCGCAGCTAGGATGGGAAGTTCTACCACACCCACCGTATTCACCAGACCTAGCACCTACCGACTATCACCTGTTTCGAGCTTTGAAGAACTATTTACGGGATAAAAAATTTGATGATCTGTCAGATCTCAAAAATACATTGGACGACTTTCTTAATTCACGATCAAAAGAATTCTGGTCTGCGGGCGTGCAAAGTCTACCAGAGCGTTGGGCAAGAGTTGTAGATGCGGAGGGAGCCTACGTTACTGAATAATCGTTTATTGTTAAAATAAAATATTTTTCTTTTTTACTCGTGTTGTGTGTTGCAAGATTTTTGTACCAACCCAATATATGTCATATGCATTAGAGCCTTGGAGTGCTCCACACTCTTCAATCGAAAATTAATTTAAAAAATTGAAAAACAATAAAAATAGCTGTTACTCCACGGTGTTTAGGAATCCCATAATATAAAAAGTACCAAAAATCCGTTTTTCGTATTCACTATTCGGGGAAATTTTTAAAAATAAAATAACGAGTGTCTTTCCTTGAGGAATAAAATATTTTCGCATATTTTGCCCTAAAACGGACGATCGACTTGCTCAATAAAATCTAAATTAATTGTTTTCCGGAAGGCTAGAAAAAGACGCGCATTTTCGTTTTTTACGAATGTAAATACGTCAAATCCCGCCAAAGATACAGTCGTTTGAATGGAAAAATATTAAAAAATGGTAATCAACGAGAAAAAACGTCAGAAATTTTTTTAAAATTTCGACACTCGGTGAATATTTTTCGCTAAAGTAACTCGATTTTTCAAAATTATTTGTGGATTTTCTTTTTACTGGCTGAAGTGACGTGGAATGCCTCATATGTGTTCCCGTTGGGCGATGTATCTCCGACTATATTCCATATAATGACTTCGAAAAATTCACAAACTTTGTTCAAATGTTAATAAAAAATGATACACAATTTATAAATTATTTTATTTCTATGGTTCGTCAAAAACGAAAATCCCCCAAAAAGCATTTAAAAAACGGCCTTCACAGTAGACGACCCCGGTAAGTACAAATATCTACAACGTTTGAATAAAACAATATTTTTTAAATTCCGCACGTACTTCTCTAGGTATTCTAATGTAGATTGACGAGAATTTTTGTTTTTTTTTGTTCTAGGTAAAAAATTGTGAATGCTAAATGCCACGCTGCGGAGCGCCTAAAAAAAATACCAAAAGAAAATATTAGTAGTCGGCCATTTTGTACATCGAAAAAAAAAATATATATATTTTCTAACAGCTTGATATTCATACTAAACAGATGTGCAATTAATTTCACGAGTGAATCACTTTTTCATACGAAAAAAATTAAAAAATTGTTAAATTCGCACATAATTTTATACCCGTTACTGTGGCCTAACCCCTTGAAAGATGAACTCACTAGTAAAGTCGATAATGATCAACCGAGTGCTCAATAAAAAATGTCCAAAATAAAAATACTTTTTTATGAGATTAAATTTTATGTATTTCCAATATTTGAAAGAAAAAAAAATTAAAATGGTTAAAATTGTCAGTTTGACTTCCGGTTTTTCCTCCGAACTACCTTAAAAAAATCGCAATAATTAAATAAGAAATGGGTTGGAGGCTTCTTTTCATAGTGATAAATTTCTCTCTCTCTCTCTCTCTCTCTCTCTCTCTCTCTCTCTCTCTCTCTCTCTCTCTCTCTCTCTCACAGATATTATTCTCCTCAAAATAAAAATACCCGAATGTATTTCGATTGAAAGAAAATTTGCGCTCAAATCTTCACTAACAGGGTGTCTAATTTTGACCAGAACTGAAATTGCATGGCATTTAAGGATTTTTAAGGCA
The DNA here is from genome assembly GCA_964007375.1 of Ophion obscuratus. Classification (NCBI taxonomy): domain Eukaryota; kingdom Metazoa; phylum Arthropoda; class Insecta; order Hymenoptera; family Ichneumonidae; genus Ophion; species Ophion obscuratus. The sequence continues at coordinate 26,454,304 of OZ023324.1, read as the reverse complement.
AGGAATGGGGATTTTTTCATGACTCTTAGTATGACTTTCTGGCATAGAAGTATACTTAATGATTCTACAGTGCGACCGATTTTCTAAATTTTTATATTTTTATTTTGCTCTTTCAAACAGATGTGTGTTGTATGCCAATAAAAAGTACACGGAATAAACGAAAAGTCACCAAACTGTACAATTCCATATACAGGGTGTCCCATTTTAATCTTACACCTGAATTTTCTCGAAAAATATTGCTCGGACGAAATATTGTGTGGAACAAAACTTCTAGGGATTGAAGGGGGACGTTTGAAAAAAATTTATTTGAGGAGCCAAAATTCAAAATGGCGGCGTTACAAAGGCTGACATGTTTTTTTCAAACGGAAACATAACTTTTTTTTATTGCCAAAAAATTTGTCAGCTGAAAAATAAAAACTTTTGTTGAGAATTTTTTTTTATAAAGTTCATAGTTTTCAAGTGAGAACATCATTTTCAATTATTTCAGATGTATCCAGGATTTGTGTGTGTGTGTGTGTGTGTGTGTGTGTGTGTGTGTGTGTGTGTGTGTGTGTGTGTGTGTGTTTTTCTACCCATCGTGATCAAAGTTCATCAAGGATTTAAAGAAACACGTTTTTGGGGCCTGAAAATGGCCGTTTTCATCGATTTTCCTCCAAAATTTTCTCATGAAATATCGTCCAAATTTGAAAACAAAAAAAAAAAAAACAAAAAAAAAAAATTTTCAACAAAAAAATTTGATTCTTTTTTTGTTCACGTGGTCATACATTCGAAAATACAACATTGAGCGGCTTGCCGTGAGACATTTAGTCTAATTGTCCCTACCACCGGCATTTGCGTTAGCCAAAGCGTAGGAGGTTGCACACATACACACACACACACACACACACACACACAAATCCTGGATACATCTGAAATAATTGAAAATGATGTTCTCACTTGAAAACTATGAACTTTATCAAAAAAATGTTTCAACAAACGTTTTTAGTTTTCAGCTGACGAATTTTTTGGCAATAAAAAAAAGTTATGTTTCCGTTTGAAAAAAAACATGTCAGCCTTTGTAACGCCGCCATTTTGAATTTTAGCTCCTCAAATAAATTTTTTTCAAACGTCCCCCTTCAATCCCTAGAAGTTTTGTTGCACACAATAGTTCGTCCGAGCAATATTTTTCGAGAAAATTCAGGTGTAACATTAAAATGGGATACCCTGTATAGTAAAAATGTGAGACAAACATAATTTCAAGATTGCTGTAAAGAAATATATTTTGGGAACATCTAGAAAAATATTACATACATTTAGGAACTTTGAGTAATATCATCTAGTCGCTTTACACGAATAACAAAGCAAAACTCATAAATGTTGAGATAACGCATCATTGTCTTTTGCTTTCTTCTATTTTAGTTTCTATCGATTCGATATTCGTTTCTCTATCGAGAAGTACCACAAAGTTATTTCATATTGAATGTAGACTCAACGATAATTTAGTAGGGTATAATAATTCAGGTAGACTGGCAATTTTTCATGACATTTCATGACTTTTTCAGGGTCGAGTGTAATTTCATGGCATTTAAGATTTTTCATGACTTTTCAGGTCGGTAGACACCCTGACTAATTATTGTAACCCAAAATCATCTAAAATTCCAAAAATTCAATTTTCTCACTTGCCTTCGATTTTAAAAAATCTTAAAAACTCCAAAAATATTTCATTCTGATAAATGAAAAAATGTTTGCCTAAACGAGCGATAAAATTGACAATCTCCTCCGAATAACGACCACCAAAATTTTGTCCAAAATTGAAAAAAACATTGTTTACGTTACCTCTCTGAAAAAGTCCAAGCCCGAAAGAAGCGTTTACCGTTGTCGTTTTTTTTTGTTCGTCATTGGCTTACCTGTTCTACCGATACCGGCGCTGCAATGAACGACGATCGGTGGGCCGCGCGGATGGCCGGCCCACGTGTCGCCCCGGTTCGCGAGCAGTTTGTTCTGTTGTTGTCTGACCAACGAGAGGAACTGGAGCAGCGCCTTGGCCGACTGGGGCACACCGTAGTCCGGCCAGGCTGTGTACAACATGTGGCAAACCTCTCTCGTCTCTTCAGTCTGCGAAAAAAAAAAAGAAAAAAAAAACGTATACACGATAATTCGATCGATACGTTCGACGCTTTCGTCCACAAACATACCCGACAAAATGTCTTTTCACGCGCGAAAAAGAACATTTTTTTCTTTCGTTAGTTATTTAAGGGGTAAGGCCACTGTAAATTTTTTGAAAAATCGATTTTTTTTTATTGGCTTAAAAAATAGTTTAAACCCTCTAGAATAAGAAAAAAAAGGTCCTGTTAACTTCTTTTTTAAATTTTTTCCAATAAAAAACTATTCGCAAAACTTTAAACGCGTTTTTCTCGAAACATGGTTTTTCAAAATGGCACGCAGCATAACTCGAACAATTTTCATTTTTTTTACTTGAAATTTTAACCAGAAGTGAACATTTACATTATCTTAAGAATGTCGATCGGAATTTTCAAGAACTTTATTTATTGATTTTTTATTAACAAAAAACTTGCCGTTTTTTTCGTCAAAAATCAATTTTTTTCTTCAAACGCACGCCAAATCCACAAAAATTGATACTTTTTAAAATCCGATCGACATTCTCTAGCTATAGCCCTCTAGATTAATGGTTTTTTTGTTTGTTCTAGATTCAAAAGTGCACCAGTGGTGCTGCGTGCCGCGGAGCCCTGGAAGCAAAACATGTCCCGGGAAGATAGCTGTGGAACCGCCATTTTGTTTTTTTTTACTGTAAAAAAATTTTATAATAAACTTTAATGTATGCCCGATAACACCATTAAAAGTTTTTTTTCAAATACCTTCAATTTCGGGAGCAAAAAATTAGTGAAAAAACCTTTTTTTTTGGGCCGTTACAGTGGCCTTACCCCTTAAGGCCTTAGGCCACAGTAACGGGTATAAAATCATGTGCGAATTGAACAATTTTTTTTCGCACGAAAACGTGATTGACTCGTAAAATTAATTACACATCTATTTACCAGGTGCGCGACTAAGTTTCCGGGTTTTTTTTTTTACCAATAAAAAATCGAAAATTTCAAGACAAATACAAAAAATGGTTCATTCGAAGTATCGTCCCTGGCTATTTACACATTATTGCCATCTCTCTGGCAATACGTAAGTACCGCGACGATAAATCCCATAAAACCCTCAATTTTCGACGAATCACCTCAAAATGTTTGGAAAATATTTTTCAATAGTTATTTTTTGAGAATTCGGCGAAAAGCAAAGATTTACATTGTCAAAAAAATTTTACGTAGCTGTAAGCTCCAATAATAATAATAATATGCGATTTTTTTTCTCGTTTCGCTCTCTCTCTCTCTCTCTCTCTCTCTCTCTCTCTCTTCTGTCGCCTCCGTACCTTTTTATTCGTGAGTAGTAGCATGGATATCGTGTAATCCGGATTCGTTTCGACTTCGAGGGTCGTTACGGTGAAATTGCCGGCTGACACCTCGTCCCTCGGCTCCGGGCCCCAGTACTGGGCGCACTTTGTTCGGCCGCGTTCGATGACTCTGAACGATAATGGTACCGATAACAGCAACAAGGACAACAACAATATTAATAACAATATTAATAATAATAATAATTACTGACTGAGGAAGTGCGTTGCCCGGAGCAATAAAGCAATTATTATTATTAAAGCAATTATTATTATATTAATAACAATATTAATAATAATAATAATTACAAACTGAGGAAGTGCGTTGCCCGGAGCAATAAAGTCTATTAAATAAAAATAATAATAATAATATCAATACGAATAACGATAACATAATAATCATAATAATATTAATGACAATTAACAAACAATAATACTATCAATATTAATAACAATATTAATAATAATAACAACAATAACGCCAAAGAGCAGAAAGATAATAAAACCGACAGAAAAAAGAAAATGACAATAATTTTCATCATAACGATCATCGAAGCCATAATAGAAAACAATAACAATAACAAGAATAAATAAAAGCAAAAAAGTAATAATACAACTAGAACGAAAAGAACATAATCATACTAATTATTATCTGAAAATGTCAGTGTAACATTTTTCGATAATCGTTTCGTTTTCGTATAATCCAAAAATGTGATGCGCGTTTTTCTCGAAACCTCGTTTTTCATAACAGTTTACGATTTTAACGGCGGGGTAAAGTTAATTCGGCGAAAAAAAGGCATGTTTTTAAGATTTTTCTTTGGCGTAACGAATAGTGTTCGTTTATTGAAAAATTTACATATGATAAAGTAACATTTGAACAACATTCTCCTAAATTTGCATTGCAAAATATTCAAAATTGAGCGAGTGAAAATTAAACCCCGGAGGCGCCTCGAAAAAAAGTTGGTTTGCGGTGTGCACCATAACTCGCAACAGAATCATTTTAAACAAAAAAATCAAAATGCATTTGTTAAAGGAGATGTTTCTCGAGGTAATGACGGGACGATTTTTTTTTCTTTCGATTTTTCGATTTTTCGTAGCACTTGGGAGCCAAAAACCCGATTTTCGCTAAAAAAAATCGGCTAATTTGTTGTTGAAAAATTAGTAATTATTAAAAAAAAAAAAAACAAAAAAGCTCTCGACAATACCTGGTGAATTACGTGAAGAAGTACTGTGCAAAATTTCAAAGCGATTGGTCCAGTAGATTTTGAGTTATCGTGCACACGGACTTCAAATATGACAAGTCTCAGAAAAACGGTTTGAAAAACGCAGAAGAGAAGAGAACGGCATGGAGGAATAGACGCTCAAATACTCATAACTTCGTCAATTTTACTCCGATCGACTTGAAATTTTAACACAATATTCTTGATATATTATGCATTCATTTAAAAAATTTAAAAAAAAATTTAATACTTTACCCCGCCCTTAAACGAAGAGTTTTCAAGCTAATCTCCACAAATTTTGCCACATCATTCTTCACGCCGTTCCTTACAGAAGTCCGTCTTACAGAAGCATTTATTTTTTATTTGCAAATTTCACACGTTCTTTTCCAGGTAAAACTGTCGAAAAAAGCGCACTTTGACACTTAATTTCGAAATCGCCACGTTTTTGTTAATTTTCATCGAAAAAAACAAACGGATCGTCCGTACGCCTCTACAGTTTTTTACACCGATTAGTAAGCTTGTTTGTTTTTTTCTCTTTCAGACGATTTTTTGATGGGATAGGACTTCCCACTGTCAGGCGCTGATTTTTTCCGCGTCATATTGGAGTGGCCAAAAAAATTATCGGAAAAATAAAGCTAAAACGTTGAAAAATGTTTTTATGTAAAATACAAATAATTTGAATGGACGAAAAAAAAGTCGGACCGATTATCGAATTTAATTTAAAAAACAATCATGATAATCAGCAATTTGTTATTATAAAATAAGCATTATAATAATAATAATAATCAGAAGTAAAGCAACAGGAGTAAATAGCAGGAGAATAATAATAAAAAATGTAGAAGATAATAATAATCATTACCATAACAATAATAAAAGTAATAACGCTTATAGCAATTATTATTAAGAGTACAACTTTGCAGTGACCGTTTTACTTAGAGAGCCACTGCGGCCGAAGTAGTGGCCCTAGCTCAATAAAAAAAGTGGCATTTTAAACTAGAGGCTCTGCCAATGTAAACAATTTAAAAAAGCTAACGGATACGTGTATGCATTATAAAGTTATTGGCACTCAAACATGGCAACCTACGAGCCGAATTCTCAGCATTTGCGGGAACTGCTCCAAAGACAACAAAGGAAGGGATTTTTGCACCGGATTGTGACTGGAGATGAAAAGTGGGTTTACTACGATAATCCTAAACGCCGAAAATCATGGGGACTGCCTGGTCATATTCCGTCATCGACGCCCAAACCGAATATTCACGGATCCAAAGTGATGCTGTGTATCTGGTGGGACCAGCTGGGCGTTGTGTACTATGAGCTGCTCAAACCATCCGAAACCATCACAGGGGAACTCTACCGACGTCAGTTGATGCGCTTGAGTAAGGCACTCAAAGAGAAACGGCCACAATTCAATGAAAGACATGACAAGGTGACACTGCAGCATGACAATGCCCGACCCCATGTTGCAAATGTCGTGAAAAAGTACTTGGAAACGCTGAAATGGGAGGTTTTATCCCACCCGCCGTACCCTCCAGACATTGCCCCTTCCGACTATCACTTGTTCCGGTCAATGGCACACGATTTGGCTGACCAGCACTTCGGTACTTACGAAGAAGTCAAAAATTGGGTCGTTTCCTGGATTGCCTCAAAGGACCAAGACTTTTATCGACACGGGATTCGAATGCTACCTGAAAGATGGGCCGAGGTCGTAGCTAGCGACGGGCAGTACTTTGATTAAAAAATATGTAGCCACTTTTTTATAATAAAGCCTTAAACTTTTGAAAAAAAAAAAAAAACGGTCACTGCAAAGTTGTACTCCCAATATTATTGCTATTATTTGTTTTCATTGCTTTACTATTATTATTATTATATCAGCACTAATAATCACAATCATCTTATCATTTTCACAAGTAAAACACTAATAATTACTTTATCTTTTTTGCCTCTTTTTTCTAACCTTGTTCTTTTTTCTTTTTTTTCACTCTTAGTACAGTCGTGCTGTATATTGGAAGAGGAAAAAATTAGAAGGCTAGTTTTTTGACAGATGATTTTGTAGGTGCCGCGGGTGCTGAATCCAAGTTTGCCTAAAAATGGGTTTGTTCTTAGGGGATGGGGGTGGATTAATGCCAAACTACAACCCCCACGAGGTCGGCACGGGGAGACAAAATGTTCGGAAAAATCCGGGCTTTATTTTTGTCCACGGCGCCAAAGCCGTGGAAGTTTATTTTGGGGGTGAAAAAGTCGGGTGAAATTTTGAAAAATCAGTTTTCATTCGATAACTCTTCAGGAAAAATTCATACAATTTTTGTTCAAATGGGAAAGTTGTAGCCCTTGGAAAGACGCATCGATCGAGTATTTGATCATCCCTCTTCAATAATATCTTGACCGCCAAAAGAATTGTTAAAGTATAAAAAAAAATTGTCCATTGAATAACTCAAAAACAATCGATTTTTCGGGGATGGTTCAAATGTACGAAATGTAGAGAATAATTTTCTCCACATTTTCGTTCCCGTCGACCATCTTTAAATTTTGCTTTTTCGAACCCCTCTCAGGGGTCGAAAATTCAAAATGAAATTCCGGGAAAATTATTGACCGAAAATAAAGAGATACGTTTTTGGCGCCGTGGAACAATTTGTAGCTGAGGGTTAAGGCTACAAATTCTTCCACGGCGGCGAATTCGCGCGGTCAATAGTTTTCCCAGAATTTCATTTTGAATTTTCAACCCCCGAGAGGGGTTGAAAAATCAAAATTCAAGGGTGGCCCATAGAAACGAAAATATAGAGAAAATTATTCTCTACATTTCGTACATTTGAACCATACCCGAAAAATCGACTGTTTTTGAGTTATTGAATAAACATTTTTTTTTTGGTATTTCAATCCTTTTTTTTGGTATTAATATATTATCGGAGAGTGATGATCAAATACTTGATCGACGCGTCTTTTCAAGGGCTACAACGTTTCTATTTAAGCAAAAAGTGTACGATTTTTTTTAAAAGAGTTATTAAATTAAAACCGATTTTTCAAAATTTCACCGCACTTTTTCACCCCCAAAATGAACTTCCACGACTTCGGCGCTCTGGACAAAATTGAAGCCCGGATTTTTCTGCACACTTTGTCTCACAGCGCCGACCTCATAGGGGTTGTAGTTTGGCATTAATCTACCCCCATCCCCTTTCATCCCCTGAAAAAAACCCTACACCCCGATTTTTAGGCAAATTTGGATTTAGCACCCGCGGTACCTACAAAATCATTTGTCAAAAAACTAGGCTCCTAATTTTTTCTGATTACGGGGTTTTTTAGTGACAGCACGACTGTACGATCTCCCTTTTTCCTTCTCCATTTTTCGAACTTTTTTTCTTCGTTGGTTTGCTTCCTCCCTCGTTCATCATGTATCTACTTTTCTCCTCCCCCCTCCTCCCCCCTCCCCCCCTCTCTCTCTCTCTCTCTCTCTCTCTCTCACCTGGTAGTCATCACAACGACGAGAGTCTGCTGTTCCCATATCATACGCCAAAAGTCGCCGCATGTCTTTGGCAGGGGGCCCTGGGTGCTGATAAACGCGTTCTTCTGTTTGTAACCGTCAACGAAATTGGCGTTTATGTAATCGGAGGTTGGATCGCCGTCGAGCTGCGACAGGCAGACCCTCGTGTGATCGTAGCATAGTACGTCCGTGTAACGATTCTTCGATTGATTCGATCTCAGCCTGAAAATTCGACGACAAATAAACAAAAACATTAATTTGCCAAATAAATAATATCTGGAAATATGAAATAATTTTCAAAAAGGTGTGTGACGTTATACAGGGTGTTTCGTGAAAATTATAAACCCGCGTATAGTTCGCGATACGAAAAAAAAAAAAAAACGTTTCGGGCAGAAGATTCGCAGTTTCGTCTAATTTTTGGAACAGCCTGTACACGTGGAAACTTTGATTTTGCCAAGTATGGCAAGACCGGCACGTACTTGGCATTGTTGAAGGAGCCCTCGGGCGGTCTCTGCTTGATCTCGACGTAATCGGCGACGAGGCCGGCCCGTCCGCGGGAGTGTATCGCCTCGACGAGTTGCTCCATCGTGACCGCCTGTAGGCCAACGTCCCCGTGCAAACTGTCATCGTCGCTGAAGCCCGAACTCGCCGACGAGGGCGGCTGGATGGGCGAGGGTGCCTCGTCGCTACCGATCCACGTGTCGCCGTTCGTGATCTCGATATCCCCGATACCCACCACGACCACGCCGTTCTTACCATTGTGCTGTTGCTGCTGCTGCAGCAGCTTATCGCTCACCGGACTCGCCGGATCACTCGCCGACGACGTCTCCTCGTTGCTCGCCGGATTATTGTCGCTTATCGTTTTTCCCTTCGACGTGGGCGACAGAGGACTACCCACCCTTGGGGCAACCTTCGGCGAAAAGACGACGATACGTGTATTGAGAGCACCGTCTTACGTACAAAAACTGCGTTTTTTAGCGGTCCCAAGTGTCACGGTTAGTGAGGCGAGAAACTTAGTTCCTCATATATCCGCTCGGAGCGCCGCACGTAGGGGTCTTGTAGATAAATTAGCAGATTATGTTTTTTTTTCGAAGGAAAGATTTCTTCACCATTTTTGCGACTCAGAGTATGCGCTTAATTATCTTCCATTCGTATAGCTCTTAACCCTTTGAAGCATGCATTTTTCTTCACGTGCAATTGGCTTGAAATGTTGTACTCTGGGGTTTTCGGGGTCGCTAATTACGAATCTGCACTCAAAATTCGAGAATTCAAGATGGCGGACCATAAATGCAGAACGTCGTTTGATGATAGCGAAAGTTAGTACCGGGGGGTTTTCGGGGTCGCTGATTACAAATCTGCACTCAAAATTCGAGAATTCAAGATGGCGGACCATAAATGCAGAACGTCGTTTGATGATAGCGAAAGTTGGTACTCGGGGGTTTTCGGGGTCGCTGATTACAAATCTGCACTCAAAATTCGGGAATACAAGATGGCGGATCCAATATGGCGGACCACAAATGCAAAACGTCGTTTGATGATAGCGAAAGTTGGTATTCGGGGGTTTTCGGGGTCGCTGATTACAAATCTGCACTCAAAATTCGGGAATACAAGATGGCGGATCCAATATGGCGGACCACAAATGCAAAACGTCGTTTGATGATAGCGAAAGTTGGTATTCGGGGGTTTTCGGGGTCGCTGATTACAAATCTGCACTCAAAATTCGAGAATTCAAGATGGCGGATCCAATATGGCGGACCACAAATGCAAAACGTCGTTTGATGATAGCGAAAGTTGGTATTCGGGGGTTTTCGGGGTCGCTGATTACAAATCTGCACTCAAAATTCGAGAATTCAAGATGGCGGATCCAATATGGCGGGCCATAAATGCAAAACGTTGCTTGATGATAGCGAAAGTTGGTATTCGGGGGTTTTCGGGGTCGCTGATTACAAATCTGCACTCAAAATTCGGGAATTCAAGATGGCGGATCCAAGATGGCGGACCACAAATGCAAAACGTCGTTTGATGATAGCGAAAGTTGGTACCCAGGGGTTTTCGGGGTCGCTGATTACAAATCTGCACTCAAAATTCGGCAATTCAAGATGGCGGATGCAATATGGCGGACCACAAATGCAAAACGTCGTTTGATGATAGCGAAAGTTGGTATTCGGGGGTTTTCGGGGTCGTTGATTACAAATCTGTACTCAAAATTAGGGAATACAAGATGGCGGATCCAATATGGCGGATCACAAATGCAAAACGTCGTTTGATGATAACGAAAGTTGGTACCCAGGGGTTTTCGGGGTCACTGATTACAAATCTGCACTAAAAATTCGAGAATTCAAGATGGCGGATCCAACATGGCGGACCATAAATGGAAAACGTTGCTTGATCATAGCGAAAGTTGGTATTCGGGGGTTTTCGGGGTCGCTGATTACAAATCTGCACTCAAAATTCGAGAATTCAAGATGGCGGATCCAATATGGCGGGCCATAAATGCAAAACGTTGCTTGATGACAGCGAAAGTTGGTATTCGGGGGTTTTCGGGGTCGCTGATTACAAATCTGCACTCAAAATTCGAGAATTCAATATGGCGGACCATAAACGCAAAACGTCGTTTGATGATTACGAAAGTTGGTACTCGGGCGTTTTCGGGTTCGCTGATTACAAATCTGCACTCAAAATTCGAGAATTTAACGAGGTTCACTCCTGTATATCTTATAAAGTAATTGTCGAATGGAAGAATTTTTCGACCAAAAGTTTTCCGTTTTCACGCGGAAAATGTAACGACATAGGAAAAAATATGGGTCTCCATTGAAAAAACAAAGTTGACCTTGGAATGACCCTGAAATTTAAGTGCTGAGCATTGCTCAAGGGCATCATTTTACTCCTTCGTCGAAACCGTACAACTTTTGTCCAAAACTTTTTCTCGTATCTTCCATATTTTTCGAGATACTCGGGCGGATGAAAAGGGACACCCGGTATATGTATATACAGGGTGTGCCAGAATCGGAGGTTAATAATTTGCAGATATATGCGGGATGGAATTGCGCGTCGAAAAGTCCTTAGAGGTTTACCAAACAAACGTATCCCTGGCGAGTTATCAATGATCAAAGCTCGAACGATCGCGTGCGTCGAAGAAAAAAAAAGCGTAAAACGTTGTCTCACCTCGCAGAGTTCACCCCCGCTACGATTCGTCATGGACTTAAGGCAGTGTAGCAGCCACGCTTCATGTCGCACCTCCAAGGTGCCACCCAAACGTCGTGGCAACGATTCCCTCGGTATGTGTAGCGTCAACTGCGGTATCGACACCGTGAACACGCGATCGCGCAGCTTCTCGCGTACGAAAAGTCGAAGAATCTTGAACGGCGCCTTGAACCACAGGGGGGCCGTGACTATGAGGACTTTCTTCAACTTTGCCGGATATCCACCCTGAAAAATGGCACGGGCGCGTAAGAAGGCGACGAATGCGACATTGTTCGTAAATCTTTTCGTAGCTTCACGAGATTGTTTATAACTTCTTTGATTGTTAATATTTCTAAATGAAATTTGATACACGTATTTGTTAATGTACATAAAAATAAATGTCCAAATGGTTTTTGAATCATCTTACTTATTCCTACAATTTTTTTTTTTTTAATAACACCGATTTTCTTGTCGCCACAGTAGCCTAACCCCGTAACGGCGTCATTTTTTTCGGTGGATCTCTTTAATTTTTTGCGCACGAGAGATTATTTTCGACAAACAATATAAAGCATAAAAAAAATTGTAAAATTGCGCGTCAAAGCGAATAAAATCATTTGAAACGTAATAGGTCGCAGGATTTTTTTTCAGTGACTTATTCTTCTCTCTCTCTCTCTTATAGTCTCTTCAAAACTAAAATATTCGGCCTTATTTTGCTAAAGAAAATTCAAATTAAAATCTTCACTAATTATTAGAATTCGGAAACCACCTGTACTATCTGAAACTTTGAAATTTTCAATTTTTCCACACACATTCGAATTTAAAAAAGGCAAAAAAAATCACACACATTTTGTGCGAATAAAAGCATAATAAAAATGCCGAAAAATTAAAATAAAAACGAGCGATAAAATGTACACTTTTCTCCAAACGATAACCTCCATTTTTGTGCGAAACTCCAATTCGCTCGAAACAAAATGATGGCGATAGCGAAGAAAAAAAAATCAAAAATCTCGGGGAGGCGAAGGTTTAATTTCACCGGAAACGAGGTCCGCACAACCGGTGAATTTCGTATCGTATGTAATACAAAGGGTGGAGAGAGAAAGGGAAGCGGTGCGAACGGAGGCAAAGAGACGGCCGAGAGGGATGAAGCGCGGGACGTTGGGGGGACGAAAGCAGAACAAAGCAAAACTAATTATCCTCGAATGGCACATGGGGGTTAAGTACTCACTGCCTTCCTTGCCGAAAATTTCATCACCCCCGCGTACTTAAAAAAAATAACAATTAAAAAAATCCTCATCTTTCGAAAAATAAATTATTTCTTTAAAAAATATACGAAAAGGTTTTCTTTTTCTCGAAAAAAAAAACTCATCTTACACAGAAGAAATTATTTCTTAAAATGTTTTCTTTTTCTTATATTAAAAAAAAAACCTCATCGTTCAAAAAAGAAATTATTTTTTACAAAAATAGCCGAAAAATGTTTTCTTTTTCTACTCGTCCCTCTTCAATCGCGCGAAATTTTCCTTGCATTTCGACTCATGTTCGCCGACCAATTTGTCGCAACGTCATCCCTCCCCCCACCCCTTCCGGCCCAGGGGTCGCGGAGCATGTGACGAAGCGGGCAAAAAAACGGAGAGAAAAAATAAAGAAAAAAAAATTGACTCTTCCCTGCGCCGCCTTACGGTCGGACGATGGAAATGCCGCAGCAGCAGCGGTGCAATTTCCTCCCCGTGCAAAAATACGGGTATAAAGTAAACTTTCTTTTTTTTTTTTTTTTAAATACGATCAAAAGAATTTTTTTTCATGTAAAAGAAACCTACTGATTTTTCAAGCGCAATAATGGTTAATTTTAAATTATTATAAAAATGTTTATTATTGTTAAAGAATCGTTATCATTAAAAAAATATTATTATTATTAAACGGTTATTATAATAACAAAATAACGATTATTGTTATTATTATTATTAAAGATGATGATTGTTATTGTCACTAAAAGATGGTCACTATTATTATTATTGAAAAATATGATTATTATTGTTACTAAAGAAAGATTATTATTATTGTTATCACCGTTATTATATTGCACCCCCGGAAATTCGTCGTAAAAACAATAACAAAAATTGTTCGCAAATCACGAATGCTTGTGTAAAATAAGAATTAATGTTTGTTATTATTAATATATATTTTTAATACGGATAACGATAACGTGATAATAATCATAATGAATATTATTATTATCAGTATTACTGCAGTTATTTTAGTTATCATTGTCGTGGGTTGCGAAACAATTTTCGAAATTATACCGATAATTGTTACGATTGTTACTAATTGATAAGTAAATATGAAAAATATTATTATTGCATTGCACTTTTGAAAGTTTTGCACGAAAGTATGGATAATTGTTATTTTTATTATTAATATGTAGACGATGTTAAAAATTATCACCATCATTATATGATTACTATTATTGTTATTATTATTATTATAGTCATGTTGTTATCATTATTGTTGTCGTCATCTTGTTGTTATTATTATTATCATATTATTATAATAATATGGCGTTGTTATTATTACTATAACGGAAATAATCTTAATTACTGTTATACTTATTATTATTCGAATATTGCACGCCCGCAAAAGTTTCCGCAACGACAAATTATAATTGTCATGATAATTCGTGACATTCGGTCGTGATAAGAAATGATTACGATCGTTATTATTGTTGTTGTGTTGTATGTGAAGACGAGTGTACGTGAAAGCTTTGCCGTAGAGAGGGTCGAGTTAGTCGAATCGATAACCCCACGATTAGTACTGTGTGCGTGTGTGTGTATGTGCACGCTCGAAGAGTCGCAAAGGAGGGAAAAAAACAGCTGGCGGATGCGGCAATATCCGTCGAACGCAAGGAAATCATCCCTCGTACACCCCCCCCCCCCCCCCCCCACCTCACAACTGCCTCGATTGAGAACACAATCGACGAACAAGAGTTCGAGAAGTAAAGATTTTTTTTTCCAATTCCGCAACGCACCGCAAAAGCGAAAGAGTTTTATTTCGTCGCACGAAATTCACACTTTCCTCGCAGTTGTGAGAAATCGAAGAAAAACGAGAATAAAAAAATGTAGAGAGACGTTAAAAAAAAAAAAAAAAGAGCACAAGCACTTGGGAAAACTACCTTAATTTCGTAGATTCGTAGAATAGTCTCGTGCGACAGGACGGAGAGAACAGGTGTGTGTGTGAGAGAGAGAGAGAGAGAACGAAAAAAAAAGAATATAAATTTGTCGAGCGGGGCAAACGCGCCGCAAAGGGCCACGAACGATTACTGTACGAGACCGTAGTGACGTTTCCGGCACTCTTCGCGCATGCCCCGCAACGACAACCCCCCTAATGCTCGACGTTTCAGGGGTTGAAGTTTCATACATAAGCGCACTCTGACGCACAGGCGAGTGCGCATGCACGATCGAAGCGCCCGTGCCAATGTGGAGAGTTAACAGATCGGGACGCCATCTGGGGGCACGCGTCTTTCGTGCTGTGAAGTCTATGGCCGAAGGTACTGTTACCCACGGTCGTACATACAGGTCTTGAAACGGAGCCGGTGGGGCTGGTTCATTTCACGGGCGCTAAATTATCTCACCTTGTGACCACCAGGATAGTGCTGTGATCTAGGCATGGAAAATCAGCGCATCCGCGGTGCAACTCAACAGTGTCAAACAGTGCGAAAATCGTGGCTTGTGTGTCATACGTTTAAAGGATTTAAAAGTAACAAAAACCGAGGTAATTCCTTGTACCAAGCATGCCCTCATTATAAATGCTATGCCTATTGCGGTCCATGGCAAGGTAAGTAGTGATAATTATAGTAAATTATTTTTATATAATGCCTTAGCACATCCGGCATAGCGTCAGTGAGGTTATCTGAAAAGACTGATGGATATAATTTATTTAAAAAGAAAATATTTTCTCTATCATTATGGATTATTAATTGTTTCATTTTTTGTTATTTACTTTTTATTTATATTTAATTATCCTAACTACTTTCAATCATATTTATTTCATGACGTAGCCATACTTCGCAGTCCTTTCGCAGCCAGTTTTGTATTTGACATTTTATCTGTCCCGAATGAAAATGATAAATAGTTGTTCCAATAAGTTTATCACTTCTTGACATATTTATTTTTTATTGTTGCTTTCTCTTTGTTTTTAATTTTTGTATATTACCTGAATGTTGTCAGTGCTGCGAGAGTGAGACGCACCGGAAACTGACATACAATTTATTTCAAGCAATTTTTTTTCTTTATTGTTATTGATTATTATTTGTTTGATGTTTTTTTACTTAAAGTAACTAGACTTGTTTCATACATATTTTTTAAATAACGTAAGCACACTTCGTGGACAATTATATATTCGAAATCTAATCTATGTCCCGAATGAAAATGGTAAATAGTTGTTTGGAACGAGTTTTCCTATTTTTTTTTTTACATATTTCGCATATTTTATTTATTTTTTTCTATGTTCCATTTGAATATGATGGTTAATGCATTTCACCACGTATGTAAGACCGTGACGCATTTCCATCCCCACCTTTGTCCATCCCTAGATCACAGCGCCGCGCCTCGGTACTAAAAACGAGGAAAACAAGCGACCCAAACCATGCTGTAGGAAATTCGCGACGTTTCAAGACCTGTATGTACGACCGTGCTGTTGCCCCACATGGGCGGCGGGATGCAAGATCGTCGTACTCTGCACACGGCGCTTCGCTCGCCGAGCTGTGAGCACCGTCGGTAAGGCAGATAATTGCCGTATCGACCGCGCTCGCAGCGTCAATGTTTCTCGTGGAATCCTGTAGAGAAATTTCGGAACTTCTGGTTTTCTAGTAGTCTCGGAAGATCAAGAAATTTTCGGTTTTTTCTGTGACCGCCTGAAATTTCCATGCGTTGGGGTGGCAAGAGCGAACGGAACATGGACTCGTGCTGCCATCTGTGGGCGGCGGGCGCAAGCTCCAGACGCGATTTTACACATAGCTCGGGGAATCCCCGGGGATGGGCAAACTTCCACTATTACGAGGGGCAATTTATACCCGTATTCATAGTCCTACCTTGAGAAACAAGGATTCCTTGTTGCTCATTTCGCATCTCATAGACCATCCTTGACAGAACAAGGAGACTTATTGGCCTCCTTTCAAGGCAGGTCTCGAGCTTCCTTGAGGAAACCTTCGGCACTGTGATTGGCTGTTTCGTTTCACATGACTAACGCTTGCGCTTGCGCTTGGCGTCTGTGCAGTTTTTACCTGTATCACGTACCAGTCTACAGGTTAACCTCAAAAACAATTATAAGTGGAGCACGTAGAAAGTTTCGAAACGTATCGCAGTGACAGGAGTTTGAGCAACAAAAAAACTTTTGGAACTCGTACAAAGTTTCGAGGCGGATCACAATTCACGGCGTAATCGAAATAAGCAATTAGAACCATGTAAAACGTATCGGAGTGTATCAGTGTACGGCGTAACCTCAATAAATAATTAAAACCACGTGGAAATTCGTACGGAAGTTTTGCATATAATTACTCGGCATAATGAACAACGGTTTTTTACACAATTCTGATAATGAATTTGATGATTTTGAGAAAATTGTGAATAGATTTCGATGGCGGCTTGACAATCGAGAGCCAAGCGGTTTGAGTTAGTTTCAAATAAAGCCGAGTGGCGCTTCTATCACCAGTTTTACCACCATAAGCAATCAGACATCCCTAAATATGTCTTCCTTCTGGAAGGGAGAGCCGAGTTGTAACTATGAAACAAGGACGCCTCTGAGATTCGAGGAAGCTTTCGTTAAGGCGTCCTTTATCCTTAAGATAAGCAGAGACTATGAATACGGGTATTAGAATCGATTTTGTGGGTAAACTTCCGAAAAGCCCACACCTCCGAATAATTCAGAACTTCGTGTACTTGTGTATTCGACTCGCTGATCACAAATATGATAGTGAAAATACCCGCAAGTTTGATTTTCAAGATCAAAACTGAAAAAAAAAACGGTTTTTTTGTAGTTTTTCTATTTTATTTCAACAAATGTTGATCGTAGAGGAAAACGTCTTTTACGAAAGTTGTAGCCCATCAAAAGACTTATAATTTATGGTGTATACAAATTGTGTCTAAAATCATTATTTTCCAAGAAAATGGGATAATATTCCAATAAGAATATTTTGCTAAACTCCATTAGTTTCGATATTATCTACTTACGCACTTTACTGCATATGGGCCCAAATAAAACAAACGCAAACAGCCATCAAAACAAACCCAAACAAACTCGAGTATGTTCAATCGTGGGATGTGTAGCTCACTGGGGAGGGCGGGGACACTTCGGATGGGTGCGTGGAATTGTGGGGTGCGTAGAACACTGGGGTGGGCGGAGGGCACCTCGGACAGGTGCGTGGAATTGTGGGGTGCGTAGAACACTGGGGTGGATTGGAGTATATCCCATTTTTCTTGGAAAATAATGGTTTCAGACGAAACCTGTATAGAACATAAAATATCAGTCTTTTAATAGGCTACAACTTTCGTAGAAGACATTTTTCTCCAAGATCATTATTTGTTAAGTTTTTTTAGTTTTGACCTTGAAAATAAAATTTGCGGGTATTTTCACTATCATATTCGTGATCAGTGAGTCAAAATACATAAGTACACGAAGTTCTAAATTATTCGGAGATGTGGGCTTTTCGGAAGTACACCCAGGTAAGGGGGCGCCATTTTTTCCATTCTATTGGCCTATCTGGGTACGGGTGAGAGTTGAGACATTTTTGGGATTGCAATGATCTATGCCCGCGGCGAAGAAACGACGAAATCCGTTTTACAGTTAGTTTCCAGGCCTCTGCTGGATACGAGTTTAAAGTAACCTTACATAAAGTTAGTTTAAACTCCAACTAAGGAAACTAACTGTCGTTGATGGCGTTTGGGTTTGCTTGGGCAGAAGCAATCAGGTATTTGATTTGTCCTTTGCCTCACCGATCTGTGGCGGCTCGAGCCTTCATTTGCACGCTTGCCTTAAGCTTTTCGCATTTTTGATTCACTTGGAGGCTCAACTCGTCGGCTCTCCCATTTAATTTGGGTCTCTTGAGCTCTCTTCCAAGATTTTGGGTAACATCTTCATTTTCGTTTAGGTTTATCGATCGAGATCGTCGTAGTGATCACACTTTTGACGGGCAGCTTGGTGTCTTGAAGCCCAGCTGCGTATAGTGAATCTGATAGTGTCTGATGCAGACTGTTATGGTTTGAACGATTATTTATAGCCCTGAAACTATGCGTGGTCTGATGATATCGACGGTGCATCGCCGTTCGCGTCATTGTTGGTACTGTTGCCAGTTATCGTTAATTCTATGACTACTAAAGCTAAGTAATATTACAGCTACGAAAACTACACGGCAATACGATCGATATTGTATTGGCATTACCTTCAATAGGGTGAGGATTTTTTGAGACAGATCGTAATCGAAATTTTGATATTTACTGTCCGACATGTCATATATGAAGACCAATCCGTGTCTTTGGGTCTCGACACTCTCGAGGGCTGCATCCAACTGGTAGACGACTCCCTGTGGGAAAGGCCGACAACTATCGGTGAGTAACGCACAGTTGTTTATTTTTTATTATTTTTTTTTCAGGTGAATGAAGATTGCGAGCATGTGATACGTGATACGAAAGGGAATAAATTAGCGTACAAACCTGCAGGGTCGTTTGATGCGTTGTGTTTTGTGGCAGGTGTAAGTGGGCTGTAAAAATAGCAATGGCCGCGCCTGTTGCGTCTCGCGAAGGCTGCAAACATATGTGTTATCTTTCTCATTTTATTGTAAATTTACTCCGACGAGACCAGAGTACAGGGATCCAAAATCTTTAGTTGAGACAGTTATGAGATTCTGATTACGACCACCAGATCCGTTGCTATCGAAGCGTTCGTGGCGATGGTTTAGCACCTGTTTTTTCGAAACTGCATTGGCAAATGTAAAATGGGGCGAATCGGGACATCGCGCATTGTACGACGAACGATCTTAGGGAAAAAAGGAACCGGCGAGGTTGAGAAACAAATGAAAACTCGCGTTGTAAGTACTTTAAGGGACTATACCGGTGCGGCACTTTCACAAAATCGCTTTTTTTTGCCTTTTTCGACAGATATTGTATCGGCCAGGTGTAGCTGATTAGTAGTTTTTATGGTAAACACCATTTTATCTTGCAAAAATCGATAGTTAAATCTTTAACCGCGTTTTTCTCGACATGAGATTTTTCAAATTTGCTGACATTGTAACTCAAAGAGCAATTATCCGATTGACTTAAAATTTGAACTGAGTACTCTTGAATATATTTACTCTACAATGACGTAGGATATTTTTTATTGGATAAAAATTGATGATTTGACATTGAAAAAAAACGACCATTTTATAGGCAAGAAAACAGACTTTTTTCATAACTACGGTATTTTGTTAGATTTTGATATTTTTCGAAAATCCTACGTCATTGTACAGGAAATACCTTGCAGTTTAATGACATTTTTTCCTTTTTCGGTTTCAGCTACTCAATCGGCCGGAATCATGTCAGCAGTGGAGGAACTTTTACTTGACGCCTCCGAAGGCAGCGCATAAGTCGCGTGGATCTCAATATTTTTCTATGAAAACATTATGTAATATAGGTCAAATATAGCCAAATATATTCTTAATTTTCCGAAACAATTAATTAAGTACTGTTCTTCCAAAAAAATCCGGAAAATCACCCAAATTTTCACACTGGTATAGCCCCTTAAACTCAATTTTGACTTTTATCCTCGACAGCTTAACCCCTTGACTTTCAGTGACACACATATGGCCGGAAAAAATCCCCCCACTTTTGCGTTATGACACATATGTGGGCATTTAAAAAAAACCTGTTTTTACGTTACTGATTTGACTGCTATTCGATAAATCATTGTTTTTGAGGTAGCTAAGTCCGACCGGATATAGTCCGCTGGATCGAAGGCATCTAAAGCTTCTTTGATTACACCGCAAACCTCAGATCGCGACGATCCTGGTGGTCAAACCAATAACTGCCAAAAGAGCTTCACCAAACGCATTTCACCCCAAAATAGGAACTTCCAGACCTGTACGTGCGTTTTCTTCTCAACATTTCCGACACCCATCGGAGTTTGGACTCCTATACCTTAATCCCCACTATAAGGCGAGAAACCAGTTTAGGAGTACGTTTCTTCAAAAGTGATTCTCATGATTTTATTTTACAAGGAATAAATTAATAGAATTTATTCAAACTTTGGGAATATTTTATACATATCTTCAAATATTTTCATTTTTTCGAAGTTTTTCCTGCGAAAACATGAAACATATAACCTGCGCCCCTCGAAGGTTGCCATCAGACTTTGCTGTTCGTGTACTGTCTGGAGGCAACAGTTTTAATTGGAAATCAATATGGTTTGAAGATTACTTTAAAAACATGTTTTCCTTCTATATGAACATATAGAAACTCTGACCGAAAAATTGAAATTTGCCTTTTTCAGAGGTGCTTAAACAAAAGAGTGTAACTTGTGCCATTATTTTATAACCTTTTTTGCAATAAAAAAACTCTAAGCAATGGTATTACTCCAAATTTAGGTTCATATAGAGCGTCATTATATAAAGAGACAAACCGTCACTTTAGAAGATTATAGGTTAGAAAACTCACAAATTGAAAAAAAAGTCGTTTCGAGAAAAACGCGTTTGAAAAAAATCACCGAAAACAAAAAATTCAGACAGTAATGAGTTATTTATACTACTTACAGGTTGATCAGCGATTAGTTTAACTAACAATTAATGGACTTTGAAAAAATCGATTTTTTGAGTCATGTAAACTGGTTTCCGCCTAAGCTCACCAAGATACAAAATGGTGGTTGCAGCGTTTCTCATTTCAACATTAATAACCTATAAAGCGAACAAAAAAAACCGAAAAAAATCGAGTAGAGCTGTTGTACGAGAATAGTGCATACCAAGACGGTAAATTTTCCAGTTCGGAGTTCGCTGAGAAGAGGTTCCTGAGTGGGATAAAGAAGGGCGAGACCCTCGCGTCTTCGGGTCGCCTCGTGTTGTTCGTAGAGGGCAAGGGCCCTCGCGACTTCAAATTTGCGCGCGGTCAAAAATTTCACTGCCGTGCTCCAAGACACCGGACCGGCTCTCCTTCCGGCTCGACACTTATTAACCGCCTCTATGAACTCCTTGGTAGCCTAAACGAAAGATCGCGAGAACGGGAGGGGGAGGGAGAAAAAAGGCGGTCAAGCGTTAAAGTTGGATTCGCTGGCTCATACAGTCTACGGGTGTAATTGTAATATTGAATTGAAACGGAATTATTTTTTAAAAGCGGACTGACGGACACGCGAAAATTATAAGGGTCGAACGTGGCTCAAACGTAACTATACGAGCGCTTAGTGCGCGTAACGGAATTTTACACGCATGCGAGAGAGCAATCAGTCGGTCGGGCTTTAAATAGTTTAAACGCCGGTAATCCGGTGCTGGCTCATCGCCTCTACATCATATACCGGGTGACCAGAAAGTCGACTTGAGATACTCGGAGGGTAGGTCGATTGTGAAATTCCCGAGTGAAAAGTCCTCGTTCATTTCTCTCTCGGATGCGCCGTTGCCGAGATATTCGTCAATGAGTGGCGCAGCCAATCCGGTGCGCCGGCCGCCCTCGCGATCGTACGCGTGGGGGCTGAATGGGCGGGGCGAGCTCGCCCATTGCGCGCTCGCTGCTCCCACTCTTCGCGTACCGCCTGGCCGGCCCACCGGATTGGCCGTTGCTAGTCCACTGATATACAGACAACGTCGCGTCGGAGAGAAAAATGGATAAGGACTTTTCGTCTCGGAAATTCACGATCTACCCGTCCACTTTGGGATTGGGTACATCGTGAAGAAAGCATTAGGAATGGCATTAAGGGGTCTTCTCACTTTAGATGCTAAAAAAGGCTATTTTCATGAATTTTTTTGATAGGTTTATATTATAGATATTGATGTAAAAGTTGTTACACTTAACCCCTTCGTTGGCATTGACGCAATAGTGCGTCAACCTTTGTTTCCCTATTTAACTTGCTCTGATTTGAAATCGAAGCCTCACTTGGAGGTTTTTTGGCTCGCTGAAACCAAATTTAAAGTCAAAATTTGGAAAATCAAAATGGCGGCGCCAATATGGCGGACAAAAATCAAAAACTTTACTCGATTTAGATGAAAATTAGTACTCCGGGATTTTTGAGGTCGCTTATTACGAATTTGAACGACAAATTTGAAAATTCGAAATAGCGGCGCTAGAATGGCGGACCGAAATTGAAAATTTTACTCGCATCAATCTGTATTATTTGTATTTTCATTCGCCATATTTGTTCGTCATTGTGAATTCCTGAGTTTTGAATTCAGATTCGCAATCAGCACCCTCAAAAACCCCATAGTACAAGTTTTCAGGATAAACAAATTTTCCTGCCATTTTGGGCACTTTTTGTCGAATTCTCTCTGCCAATGAAGGGGTTAATAAATACACTTTCGAAATACATTTAAAAAATGCTTTATGTATTTATGTAACCCAAAAAAACTTAAAACGCATTTTTCTCGAAACAACGTTTTTCAACAGCTTGTCCATAAAATGTTCGAAACTACTGAACCGATCCTTATGAAATTTTAACCACATATTCTTTACAACCGCAGCTATAACGCATACCAAGGATTTTTAAAATTTTGTTATTTACTATTTTTTTGCCAAAAACGGTGAAAAAAAAACGTTATTTGTTGTTTTGAAAAATGTCCGCCATTTTCTTAGTTTTGCATATATAAAAAATCGTATGATATGCGCTATAGCCATTAACATACTAAATCTAAAAGCGTTTGATTTTTTTTGGTTCGGATGATCCATCTCCGAGAGTTCATCAGCAGCGGAGACACGTGTCTGAAGTTAGCATCTCAATTGTTAGCATCTCACAAATTAACTCCATATTAAATCCCGGATAGTTCTACAGTTCTTGATAAGTTTCAATGATAGTTCTGTCGATTTTACTATCGAAAACGTATTTCGAAAAAATGCTATGCTAACTTCGCAAAATGAATCATAGAATCTCATCGAATTTCGGAAAATTGACCATGCCAGAGTTGAAACTAAGAGAGTTCTACATCCTAAACCTATTCTGTGAATAGTTCTATCGGTTGAATCTAATTCGAATCGCTAACAATGGGTATAACCAAAATGTCCGTAGATGAGTGAGATGCTGTAACATTACCGCGAAGTTCCGGGTCGTACGAAGATTTCAAACAATAACTAGAGATCCCTGACCTACAATTGTTTAACTACCTTTATAGCCTATAAATAGTGACCTAAGGGCTAAGGCCACTCTAGAGGCCGAAAAAATAGGCTTTTTGGGGATTTTTTTTTTCAGAAAAACTACAAATTAAATCTAGATCACAAAAAAGGGTGTTTACCATACATATCAGTGACTGTATACAATAATTTTTTTGAACCGATTAATTTCAAAATGGTGGCTGTGCAGCGTTCATCTCAAAACTGCACTTTTTAAGTTGTCCGGAATCACAACTCAGACAATTTTCAACCGATTCACTTGAAGTGTGGAATATATCTTGAAAAATCCATACCTCCATAAAGCTAGCAGAGCAAAGTCCCCAAAGTGGATTTAATTGGTATCAAAATTTTGTGCTTTTTATGTGCTAATTTTGTGCTCTATTTAAAATTTTTGTGCTCTTGTCGTTTAGCGGGAAATTAGAAAACAAAAGTGCTCTGTTGGCGTACCATCAAGCTAGCAGAGCACTTAATGATCTTTGCCACATCTAAGAACGAAACTACGTGATATTTATGTGCTTTTTATGTGCTTTGCGAATATCGAACAGCCAAACCCCTATTTTTCTTTTTTCGGCTGATATAGACCATTAAAAGACCCTCCAATAAGAGCATATACCAATTTTTTGGATATTCTGATATGAAAATACATCATATTTATGTGCTCTGCGAATATCCAAGAGCCAAACCGCTAAAACGCAAATTTCTCCCAAAACCACCCCTACAAGACCCACGCTGCCCGCAAATACGAGTATTGGCTATTTTTTCAATATTGCGAAATCAAAGTAGTACACATTTATGTGCTTTTTATGTGTGCTTCATTAAAAAATGTTGTGCTCTTGTCGTTTACCGACTAATTAAAAAACAAAAGTGCTCTATTGGCTTACCATTAAGCTAGCAGAACACTTAATGATCTTTGCTATATCTAAGAATGAAACTCCGTGATATTTATGTGCTTTTTACGTGCTCTACGAATATCCAAGATCCAAATCGCTAAAACGCAAATTTCTCACAAAACCACCCCTACAAGACACAAGCTACCCGCCAATACGAGTATTGGTTATTTTTTCGATACCGCAAACTCAAAGCAGTCCACATTTATGTGTTTTTATGTGCTCTACGAATATTCAAGAGCCGAACCGCTAAAACGAAAATTTCTCCCAATACCAGCCCTACAAGACCCAAGCAACCCGCAAATACGAGTATTGGCTGTTTTTTCGATATCGCAAAATCAAAGCAGAGCACATTTATGTGCTTTTTATGTGCTCTACGAATATCCATGGGGCATACCGCTAAAACAAGAATTTCTCCCAAAACCACCTCTGCAGGACCCAAACGACCCACCAATACTTGTATTGGCGGGTAGCTATAATTATACTATTATTATTATTTTCAATTTATTGAAATTGACAAGATTATATTCAAGATTATATATGACAAGATTATATTCTCAACTTTTCGTCATCAGACAAATATTTACACCGGTACACTCGAGTAAATTTTGTAAAGATGCCCCCACCGCCCCTAACGAAAAAAATCGGTACTATCACCAGAACTATCAATATAAACTACATAGAAATCCAGAACTGTGGGAGAGGTAACCAGAACTGATTTTTTTCCTTCGATTGAGCAGTAGATTGATGACGCGATGAAATGCTTTGAGTGATAACAAATTTTTTTTTTCGGAAAAATGAATTTTAATTCGTAGTTCTGGTTGCCCCCACAAGAGTTCTGTTGAATATCTTTACAACTTTTCCTCATCAGACAAATATTTACAACTGTACAATAGAGTAAATTTTGAGACGTTGCCCCCGTTAGTCAAACAAACCGTAACTGAGCTATCAATAAACAATACATAGAACTCCAGAACTACGTGAGAGGCAACCAGAACAGATTTTTTTTCCTTTGACTGAGCAGTAGATTGATGGCGCGATGGAATGCTTTAAATGAAACCAGATTTTTTTTCTCGGAAAAATGGATTTTTTTTCGGAGTTCTGATTGCCTCCGCAAGAGTTCTGTTAAGTATCATTACAACTTTTCCTCATCAGACAAATATTTACACCGGTACACTCGAGTAAATGTTGTAAAGTTGCCCCCCCCCCCGCCCCCCGCCACAAAGAAAAAAATCGGTACTAACGCCAGAACTATCAATATAAACTACATGGAAATCCAGAACTATGTGAGAGGTAACCAGAACTGATTTTTTTCCTTCGATTGAGCAGTAGATTGATGGCACGATAAAATGCTTTGAGTAGACCCAAATGTTTTTTTTGTTAGAAAAATGAGCTTTTTTGGAGTTCTAGTTGGCTCCGCAAGAGTTCTGTTAAATATATTCTCAACTTTTCCTCATCAGACAAATATTTACAACGTTACATTCGAGTAAATTTTGTGGAGTTGACCCCACTAACAAAAAAATGGGTACTAACACCAGAACTATCAATATAAACTAGATAGAAATCCAAAACTATGTGAGAGGTAACCGGAAATGATTTTTTTCCTTCGATTGGCAGTAGATTGATGACGCGATGGAATGCTTTGAGTGAAACCAAATTTTTTTTTCGGAAAAATGATTTTTTTTCGGAGTTCTGGTTTCCCCCGCAAGAGTTCTGTTGAATATCTTAACAATTTTTCCTCATCAGACAAATATTTACAACGGTACACTCGAGTAAATTTTGTGAAGTTGCCCCCACAACGAAAAAAAACCTTTAGTCACAACTGAGCTATCAATAAAAAATACATAGAACTCCAGAACTATGTGAGAGGAAACCAGAACGGATTTTTTTTTCTCGGAAAAATGGATTTTTTTTTCGGAGTTCTGGTTGCCTCCGCAAGAGTTCTGTTAAGAACCTTTACAACTTTTCCTCATCAGACAAATATTTACACCGGTACAGTTGAGTAAATTTTGTAAAGTTACCCCCCTGCCCTAACGAAAAAAGCCGGTACTATCACCAGAACTATAAATATAAACTACATAGAAATCCAGAACTATGTGAGAGGTATCCAGAACTGATTTTTCCCCTTCGATTGAGCAGTAGATTGATGACTCGATGAAATGCTTTGAGTGAAAACAAATTTTTTTTTTCGGAAAAATGAATTTTATTTCGGAGTTCTGGTTGCCCCCGCAAGAGTTCTGTGGAATATCTTTACAACTATTCCTCATCAGACAAATATTTACAATGGTACACTAGAGTAAATTTTGAGAAGTTGCCCCCCAACGAAGAAAAAACCGTTAGTCGTAACTGAGCTATCAATAAAAAATACATAGAACTCCAGAACTACGTGAGAGGCAACCAGAACGTATTTTTTTCCTTCGACTGAGCAGTAGATTGATGGCGCGATGGAATGCTTTAGATGAAAGCAGATTTTTTTCTCGGAAAAATGGATTTTTTTCGCTGTTCTGGTTGCCTCCGCAAGAGTTCTGTTAAGTATCTTTACAACTTTTGGTCATCAGACAAATATTTACACCGGTACACTCGAGTAAATGTTGCAAAGTCGCCCCCCCCCCGCCCCCTAACGAAAAAAATCGGCACTAACACCAGAACTATCAATATAAACTACATAGAAATCCAGAACTATGTGACAGGTATCCAGAACTGATTTTTTTCCCTTCGATTGAGCAGTAGATTGATGACGCGATGAAATGCTTTGAGTGAAAACAATTTTTTTTTTTCGAAAAAATGAATTTGAATTCATGAAAGTGGATTTAATTGGTGTCAATATTTTGTGCTTTTTATGTGCTAATTTTGTGCTCCATTTAAAATTTTTCTGCTCTTGTCGTTTAGCGGGATAGAGCACACTACTTTCATTTAGCAATATCGAAAAAATAGCCAATACTCGTATTTGCGGGTAACTTGGGTCTTGTAGGGATGGTTTCGAGAGAAATTTTCGTTTCAGCGGTTTGGCTTATGGATATTCGTAGAGCACATAAAAAGCACATAAATGTGGACTACTTTGATTTTGCGATATCGAAAAAGTAACTACTACTCGTATTGGCTGGTAGCTTGGGTCTTGTAGGGGTGGTTTTGGGAGAAATTATCGTTTTAGCGGTTTGGCTCTTGAATATGCGTAGAGCACATAAAAAGCAGATAAATATGATGTATTTTCATATCAGAATATCCAAAAAAATGGTATTTGCTCTTATTGGAGGGTCTTTTAAGGGTCTATATCGGCCGAAAAAAGAAAAATAGGGGTTTGGCTGTTCGATATTCGCAAAGCACATAAAAAGCACATAAATATCACGTAGTTTCATTCTTAGATATGGGAAAGTTCATCAAGTGCTCTGCTAGCTTGATGGTAAGCCAACAGAGCACTTTTGTTTTCTAATTTCCCGCTAAACGACAAGAGCACAAAAATGTTAAATGGAGCACAAAATTAGCACATAAAAGGAACAAAATTTTGATACCAATTAAATCCACTTTGGGGACTTTGCTCTGCTAGCTTTATGGAGGTAAAATCCATTGTCTATGGAAGTGCGTAGGATTTTTTTAATATTGCAGTTAATTTGTTATTAACAGTTATCCAAGTATTTTTTTGGAAAGTGAAAAATTTGCCTAAAAATCGTCAGATAATTGTAAATAACAAATGAACTGTGCAATATAAAAAAAAATCCTACGTACTTCCATAAACAATGTATTTCTCCAGATATATTCAACATTTCAAGTGAATCGGTTTAAAATTGTCTGAGTTATGTTTCCGGCCAACTTTAAAAAAAAGCAGTTTTGAGATAAACGCAGTACAGCCGCCATTTTGAAATTAATCGCTTCAAAAAAAAAAATATTGTATACAGTCACTGATATGTATGGTAAACACCCTTTTTTGTAATCTCGATTTATTTTGTAGTTTTTCTGAAAAAAAAAAAAAAAAATCCCCAAAAAGCCTATTTTTTCGGGCTCTAGAGTGGCCTAACCCCTTAAATAAATATTTTTTTGAAATGTATTTCGAAAATCTATTTTTTAGTGTAACAACTTTGCTATCAATATCTATAATATAAATCTATAAAAAAATTCACGGAAATAGCCTTTTTTAGCGTGTAAAGTGAGAAGAACCGTTCATTTTGACTAAGAAACAGCGAGAACTTATTAAAAATCCCAGTACTATAGAAACTTTTGGTACCAATTATCAGTTTAAAAAAATCAATCGAACTGGGCTTGTCCCATGGTACGGCGAGATGTAATATATACACTTATGTGCACGCGCGTGCCTATTATACCGACATTACTTCCGGTCTCGGACTCTCTCTCTCTCTCTCTCTCTCTCTCTCTCTCTCTCTTCCCACCCAACGTTGTATTTCCGGTACCCCACCCCTTTGGGAGCAGACAGCAGTAAATGCGGGATTCCGGTGACGCCGCGCGCACACGCGACAGAGAGACAGTGACGAGGAGGAAACAAAGGGAGAAGATAGAAAAAGGAAAAGCGGATTTCTATTTACGATGTGTGGTGATTTGTAACCGCGTGCGCGCGCATTTCCGAGTATTACGGGACCGGAGGAGGGGGCACGCACGATTGATCGTCGTTCTAATAAAATCGTTATCCAATCGATTTTGATCTTCGTTAAATTCGTTGCTTTCTTTTTCCTCTGCCATGGTAATGTTCACTCAAGGTGAACAGTGAACTCTGCCATGGTAATGTTCACTCAAGGTCCACAGTGACGGGTATGAAATCATGTGCGAATTTAACCATTTTTTTCGTACGAAAAAGTGATTCACTCATAAAATTAATTACACATCTACTTAGTATCAATATCAAGCTGTTAGAAAAAAAATATATATATATATTTTTTCGATGTACAAAATGGCCGACTACTCGAAACTTTTCGAAACGGTTTTTTTTTCCAATTGGCGTGACAAATAACTTCAACAATTTTCACTCGATTTACTTCAAATGTAAAAGTTACGTTCATAATTGCATTTCGCAAAGTACGTACGGAATTTCTGATTAATCGAAAACTTTTCATTTTGTGAGCAGTTTATGAGTTGTGACGAAATTTTTCACTGAAAATTCATTTCTTAAGTTCAAATACCTACAACTTTTGAATAAAACAATATTTTGTTAATTTTGTACGTACTTCTCTAAGTATTCTAATGTATATTGACGAGAATTTTTGTTTTTTGTTCTAGGTAAAAAATTGTAAAAAAATTGTGAAAAAATTGTGAAAAAATTGTGAAAAATTAGAAAAAGACAACAAAAGAAAATATTAGTACTCTGCCATTTTGTACATCGAAAAAAAAAATATCTTTTTTTTCTAACAGCTTGATATTCATACTAAATGGATATAGTCCAGTCGAGATAGGTCTAAAATTCGATTAACCTGGAATTAATTCCGGGCTTCGATTTTGTTTTTTTTTTATACTTAAGGGGGTGGTTGGTAGTGTAAATCTCAATTTTCGGGAAAATCCCCCTGGTGCGTTTGCCGCCATCTTGATTTAAAGTGGGAGTTTTTGTTTTTCGAATAACTCGCTTATTTTCAACCTTAGAGTGAAAATGATCATATCAAAAATTGTGGAAAATGTAATTCCCCACAAGTTTGGTGATTATAGTTTTTACCCTAGGATCGATATTTATAGAGTTACACTGCAAATAGGGCTAAAAAGTTCACCCCTGAATTAAGTATAAGTCCGAAAATATTGATCCTAGGGTAAAAATGGTACTGACCAAAGTTGGAGAAAATAAAATTTCCTACCCTTTTACTTCTTACCATTTTTACGATAAATTTGATAATAAACGAAATAACTGAACATAAAAAAAAAGTTCACCCCTAAATTGAGTATACGTCCGAAAATATCGATCCGAGGGTAAAAATGCTAATAACCAAAGTTGGAGGAAATAAAATTTCCTATGTGATTATTTATTACCATTTTTACAATAAACTTGATAATAAACGAGATAAGTTTAAAAAAAACGTTTTTTACCCCTTTTTGCGGTCTAAATCTATAAATATCGATCCTAGGGTAAAAATTATAATCACCAAACTTGTGGGGAATTACATTTCCCACAACTTTGAATACAATCATTTTCACTCTAAGGTTAAAAATAAGCGAGTTATTCGAAAAACAAAAAAAATCCCTCTTTAAATCAAGATGACGGCAAACGCACCAGGGGGATATTCCTGAAAATCGAGATTTACACTACCAACCACCCCCCCCCCCCCCCCAAGTATAAAAAAAGAAAATCGAAGCCCGGAATTAATTCGAGGTGAAATCCTATTTCGACTGGACTAATATGTAATTAATTTTATGAGTGAAACATTTTATCATACCAAAAAAAATTGTTAAATTCGCACATGAGTTTATACCCGTTACTGTGGCCTAACGCCTCAATTGTCATGAAAATTGATGCCTTTTCCCTTTATTATTTCGTATAATTGATTGTTACTCGAAATATCGTTCGATCGTTCACCATTTAACATTTTTGTACGCTACATAGGGCAAGTTTATGAAACTTTATAATTATCATTGTCGTTGCTATTATTATTGTATTAAAAATAATACCTATTGTTACTAATTTTATGGAATATTATTGTTGTAATTTTTACATTTGTTGCTATTATTGTTATATGAAAAATTATAATTATTATTGCTAATATTACTTTTCTTATTTGCATTATTAATAATTATTATCGCCAATAATCTCTACTATTTGTGATACTGTTATTATTATTGTTTTTGTTACAATTATTATTATCGTTGTTGCCAATTGAATGCAATATTGCTATAATTATTATATTTGTTGCTAATATTGTTATTATTTTAATTTTTATTATCATTCTCATTATCACGAGTGTTGCTGTTATCATTATTGCTTTGTTAATAATAATTGTCTAACAATTGGTCTTTAACTGTTTAATAATTAATTAAAATTGTTTAATAATCATTGTTGTAATTGTCTAATTAGTAATAATAATAATTATCCAATGATGGTAATTGTTGTTAATATTGCTGCTCTGGTTGTTACGTTTGATATTATTTATGTTATTATATTTATCATAATTATCAATGTTGCTTTTATTTTTATCATCATCGCAAATGCTGCCATTATAATCATTATCGTTATTCTTACGATACTTTAATGCAAATGTTCATTTCCGTTTAAGAGGAAACCAAAAAATCACGAAACGAAATTAGGATATTATTGTGCTTTTTCTTCTCGATTTTTTTTCTCGTCCATTCGTTTGGGCTCGCCAAAAACGGAAAAAAGAAGGTAAAAACAATTCATGAGGCTACACCTAGAGACACGAAAAACATTTTTTTAAATACAAATATACGATTTATCGAAGGGACAATTTCTCGTAAACAATTTGCCGAATGAACAATCTCTCGAATATAATATCCCGAATGGACAAATTTTTCCTTTGGATTAAATTTAAATATAAGAAATAAGGCAAATAAAAAATAAAACCTTTTTCGAAAAAAAGGGGTGTAGTTCCGAAAAGCCCATACCGCTTTTTTCTTTGAAATTTTGTATACTTGTGTATTTTGACTCGTTGAACACGAATATAATAATTAAAATTGGCGCAAATTGGATTTTCAAGGTCAAAACTCGAGAAAAAAACTGTATATTGATCTTAGAGGAAAATGTTTCCTAAAAAAATTGTAGATTATAGAAAAATACACATTTTATATTCTATACATTTTTTGTCTGAAACATTTTTTTTTTCGAGAAAAACGGGATAATCTCAATTTCGTCACGACCGATCAGCACGAGATCGTAAATCGTACGACCGCGTTGCATACGATATTTTTTGCAACAGTGTGTTTGGGTGTGTTTGGGCATTTTTCTCTAAGATCGATATACAATTTTTTCGAGTTTTGACCTTGAAAACCAAATTTGCGCCAATTTTAATAATTATATTCGTGTTCAGCGAGTCAAAATACATAAGTATACAAAATTTCAAGGAAAAAAGCGGTATGGGCTTTTCGAAATTTTATAAAAAAAAAAAATTAAAAAAAAAAATAAACAAAAAGCGATTTAAAACCCACCACATCCACGTAATTGATTCTGGGTTTTGCCAAGTGTGGGACCGTATATTTCTGGCGCCTGCCGATGCCGAAATCAATAACAGGAAAATAAATGCAGAGAAAATTCGAACGTGCCAATTTTACAGGTCATAAGATGAAAAAAAAAACGATGAAAGGTCGTTGACGACCTCACTTTTTAAAATCGACCTTCATTTTTTAATAGTTACGTAAAGATTACTACTTTTTTTTCATAAATTTTGAGGGTTGCAGTTTGCATCGTTGGAATGCCACGGAAATGATTTTTTGTTTTACTTCCTAAATTCCCTTCATCAAATTCAAGCTACGAAAGTGTCGCAAATATTTTTTAGGATTCTCATTTAGCGACATACAACCTAAATCTGCCAAATATGATTTTGGACAATAATGAAAGTAATAAATTAAACGGTATTGGAGTTTGTATTGTTGAAATGCTACGAAAATTTCATTTTATATTTCTGTTCCCTCATATTCATTATTTTGCAAAAAATTTTCTGCAGATGTATACATTTCTAGATTTCTAAGTAAGCGACTTGAAAAATGTATAAGAATTTTTCCGAACGAACATTTGTCAAAAGAAATTTGAGCAATGGAAAAATAACAATATTCGTTGCATTCCAACGATGCAAACTTCAAACTCACAGATTTTGTATACTCGAGTTTCAATTCGTCGCCATTTAGTTAAAAAAAAATTATTTGAAAAATCGACTATCGTCAACGACTCGTATTTACTGTTAATTGAACAGCCCGTTTGGTTTTAAGATTTAGATTTTTAGATTTAGTCCAATTTTCATATTCAGTCCATATTTTAGATTTTAAGATTTAGTCGATATTTTAGAATTTTTAGATTTAGTCTATATATTAGATTTTTAGATTTTGTCGATATTTTAGATTTTTAGATTTAGCCCAAATTTTAGATTTTTAGGTCAAGTCCACATTTTTAGATTTAGTCAAAATTGTAGATTTTTAGGTTATGTCCATATTTTAGATTTTTAGGTTGTCCAAATTCTATATTTTTAGGTTTAGTCCTCATTTTGAGATTTAGTCCAAATTTTAGATTTTTAGGTTCAGCCCACATTTTTAGATTTTTTGATTTAGTCCATATTTTAGATGTTTTGATTTAGTCCAAATTTCAAATTTTTAGGTTAAGTCCACATTTTTTTAATTTTCAGATTTAGTAAAAATTTTAGGTTTTTAGGTTCAGTCCAAATTACAGATTTTTAGGTTTAGTCTACATTTTTAGATTTTTAGATTTCGACCAAATTTTTAGATTTTTTGATTTAGATAACACTTTTAGATTTTTTGATTGAGTTCAAATTTTTAGATTTAGTCTAAATTTTTAGATTTAGACCATCGCCAAACGTGGCGAAAACTAATTTCGTTATCTGCCGGCAGCCATGTTGTTGTAGTTTTTGTGTAATTTTTCAAAGGCCCTCGATATCTGGGTTGAAAACCGATCTTTGTGTTAAAAAATGCATTTCTCTTTTACCAACAGTTTCCCAGGGGAAAAGAACGGAATTTGGACATTTTTCGGGCCTCTAGGTAGACATGAAGAACTGTTCGAAGGAATGAAATATTTGACATTGAAAATTTCAACAGCAACGCCCTCTGGCGGTACACCGTTAATCACGAACATTATAAAACTTACCGGGAATTGTAAAGGTACAAATTTCCCGGATAACCGAAGTGCGCAAGAACGATTTTTCGAGGAATTTTATCGAAACGTCGGAAGGCAGCAGATCATTTTTCTTTCTGCCGCGAGCGCGACCGAAGAATTTCCCAGAATAAAAATTACGTGTAACGAGTGACGTAAAAAGCCGACAGGACGAGAGAGAGAGAAAGATCGTCATCAGCCGAAAGAGACCTTGCAGCGACCCACGTACGCGAGAAAAAAAAATAATCAGTGACAATTTTCAAAAATGGTGGAAAAAAACATAAACGGCTGAAAATGTATTTATTTCTCATTTTCCAAGTCATTCGCGTTCGAAAAGTCGCGCATCATCGATTGAAACATTCCATAGTCGAGACGCTCGATTTTTCAGTATTTGTTTGTTTTTTTTTTTTCGAACCCGATCGCTGTCAGTCGAAACAATCGACGATCACTTACCTGCTCCTGCTCGGCGGTCAATGCGGCCGCCATCTTGGATCGACGCAAAACAGAACACTGTCTCTCTCTCTCTCTCTCTCTATCGAGCGCGCACGCTTGCTTAGCAGCGTAGCACTCGCGCGACTGCTGCTTCGCAACTATCCGCGCGATCTAATTGTTGATAAACATTTTCTACGAGGCGGAGGCAATTTTCGCGATCTCACTTTTGCCCGTGTACCGCACGCGCGAGGGCGCACACGCGTGTGTACGCGAAGAGACACGCGAGACGATCACGAGGAGACGAGTCCCGTGTCATTCGCTAATAAACTTCGCGAGTAAAACAATCGGATACGAGAGTCATGTCGGTGATGAGCCACGCTCTGTTCTAGCCCGTACACGCTACGGACACAACACACTTGTTCGAGCGCTCGATCGGCACTCCGCGAACTACGCGCATCGCTCCGGCCCGACTAGAAGGGACGCGCCAGCAAAACTCGTGCCGCCCGTCCCGTGGCGCCGTCTCTCGGCAGACCCGCCCAACTAGACGCGCGCGCAGCCCATCGCGACCACGAACGAAAAAATCACGATGTGAGAATACATTTTGTTTGTCGAATGCAACTTTTATTGCGCTATTGGGAGCTTGGGATAGTTTTTTTACAAGCTTTTATTTAACCTGACATTCTGTCAGATGCAACACGGAAAATCGATTTTCACTCACTTCGCAGGTACTTGGAGCTCTGAAATTTTGCGAACATGTATCTGAAAGGTGACGATGCATGATAAAAAGATGCACAAGTTAAACAAAAAAAATATACATGAAATTTTCAAGTTTTCATGTCAAATTAGCGATATCTAATCATTCATATAAAATCTCACTCACACATACAAACAATGCAGCAGATAGTCGTAAGTTCAATGCCAATTACGGAATTGGTTATTTTTTTTACAAGTATTTCATGTTCCTAACGTACAAACTCGTAAACTAGTAAGCTACTAGTCACAACTAACTAGCAAAATCAATTAAAAAATAAAAAGTAGAGAATAATTTGTATGTTAAAAAAATGTATTTTTATTTAATGTACAAGCTTTTATTTAATGTACGAAAAAGTAATAAAAAAAATTTGGTTCGCCAAGTCACTTATATGTGACTACAAATAAAAGAGTTGATCAAATTGATTAAACATTTACAAATTTGAGCGCCCCAAGCTTTTATTTATAGTAACGTATAGGTGACTTGGTAAAAAATATATTCTACTTTTGAAAATCGGTTTTACGTCCGGACGTAATTTCCATTCGGTGCGAGGTTCGAAATAACTCGGAGAGGGAATCTTTTTCGAAGTATTATAAAATTGGGTGGATTCGCGTGCTCGGTCGGTAAGGCAGAAAACTCTAGTATGGTGATTTTCCGATTCTCGACGCTCGAGAATCAACTCGTGTGTTTTTTTAAATTCCGTGCCGAGTATTGTTTGAGTTGTTGGATCTATCCTCGGTCGATAATACCTCTTTTTTTATCGCGAATTTTCGCCACGGTGAGCGTGAATACGCGTTGCCGATCCTTCCTTACCGACCGACTGTTTTATTTTTGAGAAAACATTCGGACGCAAAAAAGACCTTGAAAATTGATTTCGCGTCCGATCGAATTTACCTTTCCACCCGAGATTCGAACTAACTCGGAGGTGCAATTTTTTCGAAGTGTAAAATTGTTTGGATTTGCGTGCTCGGTCGGTAAGTCAGAAATCTCCATCCTGGAAATTCTCCGATTCGAGGCAGTGAAGGATCAACGCGCATGTTTTTTATTCCGAGTCCATCGTTGTAGGTCTGTTCTCAGTCGGTAAGGCAGGAAACTGCCTCGGTCGAAAATTCCCCAGCTTTGTCTTTCGAGGATCAACTCCTGTTTGTTTTATCCCATGCCGGTTATTCCTTCCTTTTTATTGCATCGCGAATTTCTTCTGTGACAATGAACGCGCATCACTAATCCTACCTTACCGACCAACGGTAAGTACCTCCGAATTGTCGCTCCAGTAAAGTTGCGGCATACGCCGCGCGCCGTTTCGCGCGAGAGTTGTCAAAAGAATTCACCCGTCAGAGCGGGGTTCGCGAACATAACCTCACTCTCATTCGAGCTGCGAGAGTACGCGTAGCAATTTCGTTCGAGTGACAAATGCGTAGGAAAAAACGTGCCTCGAAATGCCGGCCAAGCAGTTATTCGATCTCGACATCAATAGGCTCTTCGAGGAGCACGGGGTGAAGGAAATCGAGCAGATACAAAAGACGATACAGCACGAGAGCGATCGCAAGAAAATTGAGCTTCGAACACTCGTCGGGTGAGTCTAACCTCCGCGGGGTAATGCGGGTCATGAAAAAAAAACAGACAAAACAAAGAGAATCGTAAAACAAATAATTAAAATCCCTAACTTTCCAGAGAACGTTATCGCGATTTGATTCAGGCCGCCGACACGATAGCGGAAATGCGGGAGACTTCGAAAAACGTAATTGCGCGGATAACCGAAATCGAGGCGACTTTTCGCGATTTGCAGCAGAAATATTTGATCGGCTTCAAAATCGAAGGTTCCGAGACTTCCGGCGCCAGGTGAGCCCTTTGTTTTTCTTTATCTTAAAAAAGAAACAAAATATTATTGTTTTGCGCGAAATTACATGATATCGGTATTGCCGACTCGGTCGGTAATGCAGCATTACCGACCGAGCATTACCGATCTTATGGCTCGTGTGAATACGGAGACCGAAAAATGAAAATATTTTCAGCAGAGATTTGCGAAACGTGTCCGACTCTGTGGTGATGCAGATAAAAATATTGATGGACGTGCCGGAGCACGTGTGGTCGGCGATAGACGGCAAGGATCTACTTCTGGCCTCCCAATTGTTCATACTCGCGCAGCACGTCAATTACAGTCTGACTTTCGAAGTCGGCAAGTCTACGCTCGCCGACAAGTATCCCATCGTGGCCAAACAGTGGAGCGTCGTGTGCCACTTTAAGAGCGTCATCGTCGACGAGTGCAACAGAGCGCTGCAGTCTTTGGACCTGTCGACGGAGGTGAGCGCTTCAACCTCTGCTTCTTTTTTCTCTCCGGTTGCTCCCTCCGAGTGAGGAAAACTTTTTCATTCGGACAAAAAGGTCGAACACATGCAATATTTACTCTTTTTTTTCAGAAAAAAGTTTCTTTTTTTGTTTTTCTTGTGATAGAAAAATTATTCTTTATTTTGCGATATTTATTTACCGAAGGATATCGTCATTTTATGAATTTTTATGATTACGCTTCTTTACTCTTTCCCTATTTCTAAACACCACAATTTTTGCTCTATTCATGTCGATCGTTATTCTGAGTTTCTTTTCCACATATTTTATTATTAAGGGGAGGGTAGGGGTTTCAGCGCGAACAAAAAAACTCCACAAATATTAGGTGTACAAATAAGTTTTAGGGCACTTCGATTTTGTATCATAACAGCTATTCTAAATTAATTCAAAGGTCCCGCTCACTTATCATAGATGGCGCTTGATATGTAGTATCGAAACGTAAAGGAGTCATAAACATAACCTATAAATTCTGTAAATTAAACATGCAGACCGATAAGCTATTTATTAGACACTGCATTCGCTATGAATTCCATCAAGGAAAAAGTGTTAGGAAAGCGTGTGAATCGATATGTTCTGTTCTTGGAGACAACATTGTATCTAAAAGTACATGTGAGTATTGGTATAAGCGATTCTAAGAAGGTGATTTCGACGTTAGTGACCGTGAACGCACGGGGCCTCCTGTAAAGGTGGACGTTCAGGAACTGCAAGCGTTGCTGGATGAAAACTCTTGTCAGACGGAGAAACAACTTTCGGAACAGCTTGGAGTCACTCAACAAACTGTTTCTTATCGTTTAAAAGCAATGGGTAAGATTCGAAAAGGAACAAAGTGGGTACCACACTTTCTGACTCAAGAAAATAAAAACAGCTGTCTTAACATTTGTGTGAGTCTTTACAACAAGCAACATAGAAAGTCTTTCTTGTGGAAAATTGTGACCGGCGATGAAAAGTGGATTTATTTTGATAATCCGAAACGCAAATATCATTGGGTTGACCCCGGCGAGCCGACAACATCCACACCAAAGCGCAATGTTCATTGTAACAAAGTCATGCTGTGCATATGGTGGGATATGAAAAGCGTACTGTATTATGAACTTCTCAAACCTGGTCAAACAGTTACTACCGATCGCTATTGTCATCAATTGATGCAAGTGAATCAAGAAATTGAGAAGAAACGTCCATTTTCTGGTAAAGGAAAACGTCCAGTAGAACTGCTCCATGACAACGCGCGGCCTCATGTGGGTAAACCGGTCAAGGATACGTTACTAGCGCTTGGATGGGAAGCTGTACCACACCCGGCGTCTTCACCAGACTTAGCCCCATCCGATTATCATTTATTCTGGAAAATGCAGAACGATTTGTCTGACGTGCGATTCAAAACATTTGAAGAAGTGGAAAAATGGGTCGCTAAATTTCTCACCTCGCAAGACGAAAGTTTCTTTGCGAAAGGCATCCGCGAGTTATCTGAGAGATGGCTGAAGGTCATTCAGTGCGATGGAGATTACTTCGATGAATAACTGTGTTTTACTTCTTTTTTAATAAATCTTGAATTTTTTCAAAACTGCCCTAAAACTTATTTGTACACCTAATAATTTTGAAAAATCGAGTTAGTTTATTGAAAAATATTCAGTGTCGAAATTTTTCTAAAATTTCTGACGTTTTTTCTCGTTGATTACCATTTTTTAACATTCTTCAATTCAAATGGCTGTATCTTTGGCAGGATTTGACGTATTTACATTCGTGAAAAACGAAAATGTGCGTCTTTTTATAGCCTTCCGGGAAAAAATTAATTTAGATTTTATTGAGCAAGTCGAACGTCCGTTTCAGGGCAAAATATGTAAAAATATTTTATTTCTCTAAGAAAGACACTTGTTATTTTATTATTTTTTATTTACCCGAATTGTGAAAACGAAAAACGGATTTTTGGTATTTTTTATATTATGGGATTCCTAAACGCCGTGAAGTAACAGCTTTTTATATTTTTTAAAATTAATATTCGATTGCAGAGTGTGGAGCGGTCCAAGCACATATGACATATATGTCATATGTATTTCAAAAACCTGGTAAACATACAGCGAGTGCTCCACACTCTTGAATCGAATATTAATAAAAAAAAATATGAAAAAATAAAAATAGCTGTTACTTCACGGTGTTTAGGAATCCCATAATATAAAAAATACCAAAAATCCATTTTTTGTATTCACAATTCGGGGAAATTTAAAAAAATAAAATAGCGAGTGTTTTTCCTTGAGAAAAAAAATATTTTTGCATATTTTGCCCTGAAACGGACGTTCGACTTGCTCAATAAAATCCAAATAATTTTTTTTCCGGAAGGCTAGAAAAAGGCGCACATTTTCGTTTTTTACGAATGTAGATACGTCAAATCCTGCCAAAGATACAGCCGTTTGAATGGAAAAATATTGTAAAATGGTAATCAACGAGGAAAACGTCAGAAATTTAAAAAAAATGTCGACACTCGGTCAATATTTTTCAATAAAGTAACTCGATTTTTTAGAATTATTTGCGGTTTTTTTTTTACTGGCTGAAGTGAGGTGGAATGCCTTCTATATGGATAGAATAAATTTATTGAAACCTTTTGTACATTGTTAAGAGTTATTTCAAGACCATTCCGTGAAATTCGTACGCGAAAATATCCACAAACAAGCCGGTGACAAAGCTTTTCCAAGCACGACTTTGGAAAAACACGATTTACGGTGTTCACTGTAATCTCAGCTAGAGATTATCTGAAATCAAGTACCATTAAAATTTAGTCAAAGTATCATCGAATCCTCCCCCCAACGGTCTTTGATAATTTTTTTTTTCATTTCTAAATTTTTGGCGATCATGCAAAGTGAAAAGTGCTATTTGTCACGAAAAATTCCGCCATTTTGGGGGTGGAAAACCCCCTCAGTGTAAAAAAATCTCAAACTAACCGTTGGGGGGAGGTGTTTTATATGTAGAAAGTGTGTACCAAGTTTGAAATAAATCGGTCATGTAGTTCTCAAATAGCAGTGAACGCGGACTTTGAAAAAGCGGTTTCGAGAAAAACGCGTTTGAAGTTTAAAGAAGTCGGAGCTACAGTGTTAGCGGAGCGGGACTAAATAGTCAATAACTTCGAGAGTTTTGCTCTGATTTACTTGAAATTTTGGGATTATATTCTTGAAATGTTTAACTATAAGAAAAGACAAAAAAAAACATCGATTTTCCCAAAGTGCAAACCCCTACCCTCCCCTTAAAGAGTACCGGGCTGGCACGCCTGTCTCACTCCCCTCACCGACAATATGACGATATATCATTTTACAATTTTCATTCACAAAAAATCGTTCTCGTTTTGCATTTTTTAAATTAAATTGGGCGAAAAAATAATCACAGGACGATAGACTTTGTCATTGCCATCAGTAAAAACGAAATTCAAGCGTTTGAGGCATAAATTTATCGTGAATAAACATTGTATAATAAAATAGTCGACCTTCTTTCCAATCCGCTCGTCTATTTATCGATTGATTGATTTACCGATTTATTCGCTTATTAATTCATTCACTCATTCATTTATTTATTCAATAATATGTGTTAGGTGGCTGCGAATTGTCTCGCAGCTCTGTTTCTCCTGGACGGAACGTCGTCCAACGACTTGCTTGTCAAATTGATACGTCTCAGATGCCGAGCGATCGAGTCGATAATCAAGGACGAGAGTCCTCACAGCGTACGTCACAGGATCAAGCTAAGCGTGAAATTGTTGAACGACACGGTCGTTCTCGTCCATTCCTGCTTCATAAGTGAGTACTTGCGAAAATTTTCGCGTGCTCCGTATTTTCGGCACTTTCGAATTGACGAATTTTTCAAAATTGTAATTAAAAAAAAAGGCCGAAGACCCTAGGCTACAGTAACGGGTATAAAATCATGTGCGAATTTACCAATTTTTTCCTACCGAATTAAACGGCGAATCGAATTGGATTTTTGGGCATCGGTCCATCAAGGTCATATCTATACCGTACTTAGATTCCAGCCAATTCCTAAGATTTGACCAAAACTACAGAACTACCTTAAACCCAAACAAACTCAATATTCGCACCGAAAATCGCGCGTTTGTTCGTTTAGTTTGTTTGGGTCCTCATACTCAATAATCCAACCGAAATTGTCACGTTGTCCCAAACAAACCGCAAACAAACCCAAACAAACTCAATATTCCAACCGAGGCTCGCGCGTTGTTCGTTTCTCTGCCCCTTTTCCAGAAATGTGCGACGGCAATCGGGGCCTGGTGGCCGATTACGCGAAGAAGCTGCGCTCCCGTCGCGCCTCGGAGATACTCTACGATCTCGATCTCGACAACGATCTGCTGGCGAGATTTTTGCCCCAGGTAACGAGGAACCACAGGCCCTTCGAGAACGAAGCATTCGTGGAACTGTCGCCGGGCAGCGAGTTCGCCGGCATTCTCGACGATTGGCTTCGATGGATCGAGAAAATGGCCGCCACGGATATCGCGAGGTTGCTCAGTCTCGTCACGTCGATACGCGGCGTTTGCAACATCAGGGAGGAATCGTTGGGCCTCGAGACGCCCGATAATTGGCCGAGCATCGTCGACGAGACGTCGATAGGAGCGAAAAACTTTTGGTCCTCGTATTATCAGCCCTTGCTCACGAGACGCGTGAAGGAAATTATCGCGGAGAAACTCACGGATACACTGGCGATACTCAAGACCGACTTGGCCGCTGTTCTCGCGAGGATTTCAAGCGAAAAGTGCGAATTTCCGGAAAACGATCTTCGATGGTACGTCTTTTCGCGAATTTCATTTTCATCTCGAGGAAAACGACAACAGAAACGATTTCTCTCACACAAGAACAAAAGGAAAAGTGACGACAATAATAGCAACGTATCGATAATTATAACGATAATGATTTGAAGGCTTAGGCCTTAAAGAACGGTGAGTTTGGCGTCGAAGACGAAGAACGTAGCGGAAGGCCGAAACGAAGACGCGGAATTGGAAGCGTTATTGGAGATTCGTGCCAAATGCAAGAGTTCCCGCAAATTACGCTTATTCGGCTCAAAACTCGACATTTTCGCACGAAAAAAATTATGTGATGCTGATACCAAAATCGCTTATATTTCAAGGTTACGGTCTTGCCAGGTGTTCAACCTTGCGATATGACGTTTTACATCTGACAATTTCAACCATAACCTCCTGGTGGGGCAATATTTTGTGAAACGGCGGTACTTATTTGTACTCGCAATAATAATAAGCATAGCAGCAACGGCAATAATAACGGATGGATGCCTGGCAGACTAAACGAAGGCGACGACAGAAAAGATCTCAGGCACGAGTAACAAACGGATTTTAAGGGAAGGGACGTGTTTGTGGAGCACGCAAGGGCAGCCCAGTCTGAAGTAATGTGAATAACAGTTCCGAGCTGGTGTCGGGCGTACAGGGAGATATGTGTTTAGGGGC
The DNA here is from genome assembly GCA_964007375.1 of Ophion obscuratus. Taxonomy (NCBI): domain Eukaryota; kingdom Metazoa; phylum Arthropoda; class Insecta; order Hymenoptera; family Ichneumonidae; genus Ophion; species Ophion obscuratus. The sequence goes on along the minus strand of OZ023324.1, from coordinate 26,411,072 downwards.
CGTACGCAAATTACGTAACGCAATTTGGGGGGGGGGGGGGGGGGGGGGGCAAGGTTTGCGTTACGTCACGATTTTAAAACTGCCGGAAATAGCAGGAACAGCATGTTCAAGTTTTTAATTTAAACTTCGCGTGCATTATTACCGTGGACAGCTCACAGCTCATACGCAATGTCAGTTAAGGGGGAAAGTCGTCAGTGTGCAAAAACTTGCACAGTAGCTTTCCCACATCCCCCAAGCAAAACTTGAAGGATTTTATTTTTATTTTTACAGTTCTTGAAAGTACATGTATTGAAAAATGTGTTGGCAACATTTTTATTCACAAGCCCGAAAATTGACGGAGTTATAGTCACTTTAGTCACTTAAGGGGGGAAATCACAGTAGCACACAAAAAAATAGGCATATTTTCGGGAATTAATTTTGGCTGAATAAAAGTATCAATCGAAAATCTGTAAAGTAGGTTTTATAGCAATACTAAAAAAGTGCAAAATGTAATTTTTTCAATAAAAAATATTTAAAAATGGCGGCTGCGCAGCATATGCCCCGAGGCGCCTTTTTTTGAGCTCGCCGAAGCAATAACTCGAGCAAATTTTTACCGATCGACTTGAAATTTTGACAGTAGCTTCGAAACATCTTTCTCCACGGAGCTACGTAGGATTTTTTCGATATATTGATTTTTCGCAAAATGGTGCATGTTTGACAATAAAGTTAAATTTTTAACAAAAAAAAACGCCATAAAATCATCGATAAAAAAAAAGTAAGCCGTATAAAATAAAAAATCCTACGTAGCTCCGTGGAGAAAGATGTTTCGAAGCTACTGTGAAAATTTCAAGTCGATCGGTAAAAATTTGCTCGAGTTAGGTCTTCGGCGAGCTCAAAAAAAGGCGCCTTGGAGCATATGCTGCGCAGCCGCCATTTTTAAATATTTTTTATTGAAAAAATTACATTTTGTACTTTTTTAGTATTGCTATAAAACCTACTTTACAGATTTTCGATTGATACTTTTATTCAGCCAAAATTAATTCCCGAAAATATGCCTATTTTTTTGTGTGCTATTGTGATTTTCCCCTTAAGTGAGCGCGACCGGTTAGTGCCCTCAGTGCCTAAAGGTGTGGCATCATTTGCAATAGATAAAAAACAGGCTCTTATTATTTTGTGAACCATCATGAGAATGAATAACCGTCATATCGGTCGCGACTAGATACTTCAATGTAAGTATCAATTTTCTAGAACAAACATAACTTTATATCGAGAAACACGAAACGAAAACTTTGAACGCGTTTTTCTCGAAACTAGTCTTTTCGGCCTTTTTTTGTAATCGCAGTGACTAAGGTTGTACGTATCCGCGTTTTTAACGTTTAATAACTACGATTTTTAAAGACTGCTTAATACAGAAAAAAGGCCTTGAAAATAGAAAAAAAATTTCAAACTGTCGGCATTTTGTGAAAAAAATCCAAAATACAAAAACGGACATGCATAACGACAGCGACGTTTGTAGAGATATCGAAGGGACAATGAAGAGAATGTTTTTTTTTCGTCGTCAAATTAAGGGCGGGGTAAGGTTGGTTCGGTGAAAAAAGGCATGTTTTTAAGATTTTTTTGTCGCGATACAGATAGTGTTAGTTTATTCAGTCAATTTCCATATGATAATGCAACATTTGAACGATACTTTCCTAAACTTTCATGGCAAAATATTGAAAATTGAGCGAGTGGCAGTGAATCTCCGGAGGCGCCTCGAAAAAAAGTTGTTTTGCGGTGTACATCATAACTCGCAACGGAATCGTCTGAAAAAAAAAAAAAAAAAACAAAATGCATTCGTTAAAAGAGATGTTTCTCGAGGTAACCACGGGAGGATTTCTTTTTTATTTCGATTTTTCGATTTTTCAATTTTCAAAACGATTGGTCTAGCAGATTTTGAGTTATGGCGTACACGGACTTCAAATACGACAAGTTTCAGAAAAACGCTTTAAAGTTTTGCACACGGAAAAATTCAAAATAAAACTCGTTTATTTTCTCACACTCACACAGAGTCGTCGATGCCAGGTCCGTCGAGCAAAAAGCATCCATCAACATGATCTAGAGCATCTTTTTGCATTTCTCTACGCAAAACTCTTCCTTCTTTACTGTCGTACGCTGCTTGCTCCTCTGCTCTACTAATTCGCAGCTCGTCAACCTGGAGCAACGGACACTCAAATACTCATAACTTCGTCAATTTTGCTCCGATCTACTTGTAATTTTGACACAATATTCTTAAGATATTATGCATTCATGAAAAATTTAAATACCTTACCTTAAGGCTTATATCTCGGTTGATTTTCAAGATTTTGTCATAAAAATTGGTATAAAACTAGATGAATATATACTTCATAAAATAAGTATAAACCCGATACTTACATAATTAGTTACGTCTGTGAAAAAAAATCGCAATTGACGACAAAGCAAAGGGGGGGGGGGGTGTAAAAATTAGGAAATTTTGCGTTACGTAATTTGTGTACGCCCACTTAGTAGGTAGGGACGGTTGTCGAGTTGAGTTCCACACGACGGAATACTACTAGTACAGTCGTGCTGTCGCTGAAAAACCCCGTAATCGAAAAAAAATTAGAAGAAGGCTAATTTTTTTGACAGGTGATCTTGTAGATGCCGCGGGTGCTAAATCCACGTTTGCCTAAAAATCGGGGTGTAGGTTTTTAGGGGAAGAAAAGGGATGGGGGTGGATCAATGCCAAACTACAACCTCTACGAGGTCGCGCCGTCAGACGAAACGTGTAGAAAAATCCAGGCTTTAGTTTTGTCCACGGCGCCGAAGTCGTGGAAGTTCATTTTTGGAGTGAAAAAGTGGGGTGAAATTTTGAAAAATCAGTTTTAATTCAATAACTCTTTAGAAAATATTCGTACATTTTTTGTTCAAATGGGAACGTTGTAGCCCTTGAAAAGACGCGTCGATCAAGTATTTGATCATCACTCTCCGATATCTTCACCCTTCAAAGAATGGTTAGAATACAAAAAAAGAATTGTTTATTGAACAACTCAAAAACAATCGATTTTTCGGGTATGATGCAAATGTACGAAATGTAGAGAATAATTTTCTCTATATTTTCTTTTCTATGGATCACCCTTGAATTTTGATTTTCCAACCCCCCTCGGGGGTTGAAAATGCAAAATGAAATTCTGGGAAAACTATTGACTGTCCGAATTCGGCGCTGTGGAAAAATTTGTAGCTTGCATCCTCAGCTACATTTTCGTCCACAGCGCCAAACTCGTGTCTCTTTATTTTCGGTCAATAGTTGTCCCGGAATTTCATTTTGAATTTTCAACCTCTGACAGGGGTTCGAAAAAGCAAAATTCAAGAGTGGTCCATAAGAACGAAAATATAGAGAAAATTAATCTCCACATTTCGTACATTTAAACCATCCCCGAAAAATCGATTGTTTTTGAGTTATTCAATAAACAATTTTTGTTCATACTTCAACTATTCTTTTGGGGGTGAAGATATTTTCGGCGATGGTTGATCGAATACCCGATCGACGCGTCTTTTCAAGGGCTACAAAGTTCCCATTTGAATAAATATTGTATGATTTTTTTCCTAAAGAGTTATCCAATGAAAACTGATTTTTCAAAATTTCACCCCACTTTTTCACCCCCAAAATGGACTTTCACGACTTTGGGGCTGTGGACGAAAATAAAGCCCGGATATTTCTGAACATTTTGTCTCCCGGCGCCGACCTCGTGGGGGTTGTAGTTTGGCATTAATCCACTTCCATCCCCTAAAAAAAAACCTACACCCCGATTTTTAGGCAAACTTGGATTTAGCACCCACGGCACCTACAAAATCACCTGTCAAAAAACTAGCCTTCTAATTTTTTCCAATTCCAACATACAGCACGACTGTACTACACTACTGATGGGGTGGCCCATCGGTAGTGCGTCAAAACATTCACATACTCCACAAAAAAAACAGCAACACCAACAATACCAACGATCATAATCATAAGAATAGCAATAATAATAACAACAGCAACAACAGCAATAATAGCGATAATAATCATTGCTCTCACAGGTACGTCTGGAAGGACGCGATTTCGGACGTGCCGCAAAAATTGGCAAAAATCGGCGATCCCCGTAGATCCTTGAATTCGAAATCTCGGGGTTATTCGCCAAGTCTCGTCGAGTTATGCGACAATTTCGACGAGCGTTTGAATTGCCTCTTGCGCGATCTCGAGCGTTACTTGTACGAGGCCGAGGGGGGTAGCAATTATCTTCGCGATAATTTGTACTCGCTCAACAGTATTGGCTCGGTCTTCGACAAGTTTCACGATCGCCCGGAGATCCAGGAACATCTCCAAGACGCGAGTACGTCGATGTTCGACGATCTCGCGAGTTTCGTCGAGCATCGTTGGGTCTCGTACGTAAACGAGCAGGATCGCTCACGTGCCCGACGCGAAACGAATCTTATATTTCTCGCTCGTTTCTATCAGGCAGTCACGTGCCTCTGTCCAAATCTAAACAAATGTTTCACCCTCTCACGGCTCTCGGGCCTCCTCGCGAGCAACGTCAAGTGGCAAACGATCTGCGATCGGGCCCGCGACGAGTCGACGAGACTCTGGTCCGCCTGGGCGGAACTTTACAAAATTCGAGCCCGCGAGAATCTCGAGGCGATCGTGATCGACCCGAGGGACGAGGAAAGATTCGTCGCGAATCACGTTTCCGAGTGGGAACGCGTACTCATCGAGGAGGAGGCCGAGGAGGGAAAGTCCATCAAGTCCGAGATACACGTGCCCTATCAGGCCTCCGTGAAAGTACAAAAATTTCTCGCCGCCACTATCCGAGACCTCAACAAAGTTATTCCCCACACCATGCCCAAGTTAGTAATTTCTTTTTGCATCTTTCGCCAATGTGTAGCGGTTCTCAGAATTACGTGACATTGTAATTTATTCATGAAGGGTATTGTTTATTCGAAAAGTACGAATATTAGGTGTACAAATAAGTTTTAGGACAGTTTTCAAAAAATTCAAGATTTATTAAAAAAGAAGTAAAACACAGTTATTCATCGAAGTAATCTCCATCGCACTGAATGACCTTCAGCCATCTCTCAGGTAACTCGCGGATGCCTTTCGCAAAGAAACTTTCGTCTTGCGAGGTGAGAAATTTAGCGACCCATTTTTCCACTTCTTCAAATGTTTTGAATCGCACGTCAGACAAATCGTTCTGCATTTTCCGGAATAAATGATAATCGGATGGGGCTAAGTCTGGTGAATACGCCGGGTGTGGTACAGCTTCCCATCCAAGCGCTAGTAACGTATCCTTGACCGCTTTACCCACATGAGGCCGCGCGTTGTCATGGAGCAGTTTTACTGGACGTTTTCCTTTCCCAGAAAATGGACGTTTCTTCTCAATTTCTTGATTCACTTGCATCAATTGATGACAATAGCGATCGGTAGTAACTGTTCGACTAGGTTTGAGAAGTTCATAATACAGTACGCTTTTCATATCCCACCATATGCACAGCATGACTTTGTTACAATGAACATTGCGCTTTGGCGTGGATGTTGTCGGCTCGCCGGGGTCAACCCAATGATATTTGCGTTTCGGATTATCAAAATAAATCCACTTTTCATCGCCGGTCACAATTTTCCACAAGAAAGACTTTCTATGTTGCTTGTTGTAAAGACTCGCACAAATGTTAAGACGGCTGTTTTTATTTTCTTGAGTCAGAAAGTGTGGTACCCACTTTGTTCCTTTTCGAATCTTACCCATTGCTTTTAAACGATAAGAAACAGTTTGTTGAGTTACTCCAAGCTGTTCCGAAAGTTGTTTCTCCGTCTGACAAGAGTTTCCATCCAGCAACGCTTGCAGTTCCTGATCGTCCACCTTTACAGGAGGCCCCGTGCGTTCACGGTCACTAACGTCGAAATCACCTTCTTTGAATCGCTTATACCAATACTCACATGTACTTTTAGATACAATGTTGTCTCCAAGAACAGAATATATCGATTCACACGCTTTCCTAACACTTTTTCCTTGATGGAATTCATAGCGAATGCAGTGTCTAATAAATAGCTTATCGGTCTGCATGTTTAATTTACAGAATTTATAGATTATGTTTATGACTCCTTTACGTTTCGATACTACATATCAAGCGCCATCTATGATAAGTGAGCGGGACCTTTGAATTAATTTAGAATAGCTGTTATGATACAAAATCGAAGTGTCCTAAAACTTATTTGTACACCTAATATTTTTATTTCATACTGGCTAGGAGCGTTGAATGGTTCTTAAGGGGTGAGATGCAGTCAGAGACGTGAAAAAACGAGTATTTTTAATAATTGTTTTTTTTTTAATAGTAATTAAGTTTGTTTTACAAAAGTGGTTACACATACTTTTTTATGTTTTATTTCAACTTGACTTGTACAAATTTTCAAAGAAAAGTATTGATTATTTAGAAAAATATCGCCATCTTTGTAGTGCTTTGCGGTGACCATCATAACATTTTACTGGATCATCTGAAAGCGAAAAACCAAAAAAACAAAAATCATTAGTTTAATTATAAATCTAGTCCTTAATCGAAGCTTTTTTTGAAAAATGAACAAAATGCTGGCTTCCGACAGATAACTTTCGATTTTCGACCAAAAAAATTGCTCGTTTATTGTTAAAAAAATCGAAATTTTCAACTAAAATGAAAATCCTTCGATTAAGGACTAGTTTTTATCGCTATCAATAAGCACACCAAATGTAATCAAAATCCATCGAGTGGTTTTTTAATTATTGTGGTCGCCGACTTGAAAAACATAGTTTCGAGAAAAACGCGTTTAAAGATTTTCGATGTGGATACGGTATTATATGTTCGTAAAATTTTGAACTCGATGGATGAAGCTAAACTTTTTTCAAATGTATTTTGATCCTCTGAATCCGAATATCACAATTTTTGCCGAAAAGTCGAGCATTCAATTGTTTATAGCCAATTGTTAAAACAATTTTTCAAAAAATTAAAGTTTTTCGGGATGAATTATTAAAAAAAAAATATTTTGGGCAATTTTAAAAAGAAAGTATTCTTTATAAAATTGTTCTAAAGTTTATAGTTTTTTAGTAACAAATTTTCGAAAATTTCTGAGTTTTCCAATTTTACACTTGGTTTATGTATAGAAATACTAATTAAAAAATTACTTACATCGAATCATCAATTCCTGGCCCATACAATAGGGCTTCTGCCAATGTGGAAGCTTCCAAAATATCAATTTGTTGTTGTCCTCGAAGGATTCTGCCTTCCCGGGTATTATCGTTTGCGCGTTTGTCAGCCGCTACCTGCCGTGGGGACCCGACGCTTATTCACTAATTGTGGGATATCCTGGAAACTATCCATCGGATTGAGTTGAAATTTTCAGGGAATATTTTCGAAAAATCACACTTCAAGGAAATGTAATAAAAAAATCGATTTTTTGAAAATTCTGACTGCATCTCACTCCTTAAGGCGGGATATACATTTACAGCGATAAAAAAATCGATTTCTTTTTTTTTTCTTCAAATGACAGAACTATATATGAGGCATTCCACGTCACTTCAGCCAGTAAAAAAAAATCCACAAATAATTTTGAAAAGTCGAGTCACTTCATTGAAAAATATCCACCGAGTGTCGGCATTTAAAAAAAAATTCTGACGCTTTTTCTCGTTGATTACCATTTTTTAATATTTTTCCATTCAAATGGCTGTATCTTTGGCAGGATTTGACGTATTTACATTCGTGAAAAACGAAAATATACGTCTTTTTCTAGCCTTCCAGAAAAAATTAATTTAGATTCTATTAAGCAAGTCGAAATATGTAAAAGTATTTTTTTTTCTCAAGGAAAGACGCTCGTTATTTTATTTTAAAGAATTTCCCCGAATTGTGAATGCGAAAAACGGATTTTTGGTATTTTTTATATTATGGCATTCCTAAACGACGTGAAGTAGCAGCTATTTTTAATTTTTAAATTAATATTTTTATTAATGCTCCACACTCTTTAATCGAATATTAAGCAAAAAATTTAAAAAGCTGTTACTTCACGGTGTCTAGGAATTCCATAATATAAAAAAATACCAAAAGTCTGTTTTTCGTATTCACAATTCGGGGAAATTTAAAAAAATAAAATAACAAGTGTCTTTCCTTGAGAAAAAAAAATATTTTTGCATATTGTGCCCTGAAACGAACGTTCGACTTGCTAAACAGAATCTGAAAGCCTAGAAATAGACGCACATTTTCGTTTTTTACGAACGTGAATACGTCAAATCCTTCCAAAGATACAGCCATTTGAATGGAAAAATGTTAAAAAATATTAATCAACGAGAAAAATCGTGATAATTTTTTTTTTTAATTTCGACACTCGGTGAATATTTTTCAATAAAGTAGCTCGATTTTTCAAAATTATTTGTGGATTTTTTTTTACTGGCTGAAGTGACGTGGAATGCTTCATATGTAGAATATGTTCCTAAAGTTTCAAAGCGAAATTCGAAAAACTTGAAACGTTACAGCCCGTCAACGCTGTGCCTCACCGCTCGGATTCGGAGCGGGCGTGAGCTTCAAACGCGTTTTTCTCAAAACTGCATTATCGAAATTAGCGTGCGGGATTACTCAAAAACTATTAAGCCGTTGAGTTGAAACTTGGTAGAAATATTAATAATATTGGTACCTTCTACTTGACGAGAATTGTTTTTGAAAAATTGAAAAAAAAACGACTTTTTTAATCCACATTTTACAGAAACGTTGCGTGAAATGTTGATTTTTTTTTTTGGAAATGCGTGCAATTTTTTCAAATTTGCATTATCTTCATTTTAATTACCGTCACATAGAAACTATACATGTTCCGAGTGAAAAAATGTTTGAACTTTTTTGCAAATCAAAGTCTACGGGTAGACTCTGCCTCAGCTCCGCCATTTTGATGATGAAGTAATTTTGAAAAATTGTTTCGTATACGTAAGGGGCCGTCCATATATTACGTCATTATAAATTTGGGGGGGGGGGGGGAGGTTCGTCTGCGGATGACGGTAAATGATGGATGAGGGGGGGGGGGGGGCGTTTCGAAATTGACGTCATTCTTGTGATACCAGTTACTTCAAAATGTACAATAGTATATTGTACAAATAGAGTGGTTTCCCCGCATGAGTGATGAAAAATATTTTGCAAGTACCTAATGGTATTAATTATTGAACTCATTATTTATTTATTTATTACATAAGGTTTGTCTACATTATATTCGTGAACTTCAAATAACAGCGTACCTATGAAAATAGTTCGATCGAGCCAAAATGAATATGGGGAGGATACGGAGATATTATCCGTGATCCAGGATTTGCAAAGAATGGGTGAAAACTCCGTGGGAGCTATCCAAAGAAAACTAAAGAATAGGGAAGAATAATATTATTATATTAATGAAAATTGCCAAAGTACAAAATAATAAAAGATGATTCTATGACAAAATGTGGGAGCTATCCAAAGAAAACTAAAGAATAGGGAAGAATAATATTATTATATTAATAAACATTGCCAAAGTACAAAATAATAAAAGATGATTCTATAACAAAATGTTTTAATGTTACCCAATTTTTCTCAAATCCGCAAATGTTTTAATTTTGCCAAACTGGTAATGACGTCAATTTTGCGAGAGGGGGGGGGGTCATTAGGAAATGACGATAGGATGATTGTGGGGGGGGGGGGGGGGTCGAAAATCAGCAAAAATGGATGACGTAATAGATGGACGGCCCCTAAATGTACTATTAAAGTATACCTAAAGTTTGATAATTGTAGAATAATGATCTCTTATTTTAAAAAATCGCTCAATATTGCTTATTTTTTTCTGTCCAAATGTATATCCCTCCTTGAGATAAAAATAATCGCACATTTCAAATGAATAATACGTTTTGTTAATAATTTAAAATGTCGGGTCGTTTTGAGGACACCCTTTAGTTTGAAAAGCAAGGGAACAAAAACAATCTTGTTGCGAGTGCAGAAAAGTCATGAACGAGGTGATCGATCACGTGGCCACCCAACTGCTCGAGCATTACGACGAGACAGCGAAGAATTCGGATATCAGACAGAAACAAGCCTTCCAAGTCTTGTTCGACGTCAAATACGTTACGCTGCTGATGGTACCGCGCGAGAATAAGAAACTCATGGACCTATCGATCCAAGCTAGCAACAGCGTACTCGCCAAAATCGATCCTTTCGACTCCGATGTTTTCTATCCGTTCATTCACGTCAACGTGAAGAAGAGCGTTCAACGATCTCTGGTAAATATTTTCTGAGCTTTTTTAAACGAGAAAAAACCGTGCCCCTCTTGCGAATTGAAAGAAAAAAAATCCCGTTCGCAATTTTTTAAACAAATTTCGGTGACGAATTTGTCGAATTTTTTTTCTGTTCTTTGACTTTTTTCCGGAAATTATTGCAATTTTAGAAAAAAACAGTTGCCCACTCTGCCGATTCGTTGCATTTTATGCTGTTTGTTGACGTTTTATTATATATTATTTTCGTTGACGTTCATTTTTTTTTTTGGAAATTATTGGATTTTTGGTGACGAATTTTTTTTCCTGCTCGTTGACATTTTTTTTACCGTATTGGAATTTTGGCAATTTTTCTGACGAAATTGTGATTTTTTTGGGGGTTTTTTTTCGTTGATTTTTTTTCGGCAATTATTTCAATTTTAGAAAAAAATGTTGACGATTTGTTGCATTTTATGCTGTTTGTTGACTTTTTATTATATATTATTTTCGTTGACATTCTTTTTTTTAACTATTGGATTTTTGGAAATTTTATTGACGAATTTGTCAAATTTTTTGGATTTTTTCCTTTACTTTGACTTTTTTGGCCGTACTCCGATTTTAGTAATTTTTTTGACGAATTTGTTAATTTCTGGATTATTTTTCGTTCGTTGACATTTTTTTTTGGAAATTGTTGCAATTGTCTTTGTTCGCGAGCGGCAGAGAAAAATAACGTTTCCAAAATGTTGTGTCGCAGCTGATATTCGGAAATCTCGTGCCCCACATGGAGCAATTGCACTCCGTGCTGGGCGCGCGAAGCGATTACGCCGCGAACGATGCCTCGAAATCGATGGCCGATCCACCGGGCGGCCTCGCGGTTTGCACCGGTGCGCCTTGGTTTCCGCCGCTTGCCGTTACAGCCCCGACGCGAAACTTGCCCCTCATGCCCGTTTCGATATCCGACAAAACTCAGGTGAGACGTTACGGCAATTCGTTCTTTTTCGTTTTGGAAATTAGGCTTTTTGCGCGATTATTTATATTTTTCGGTAGTTATTGAGATTTTTTTGCAAATATTTTCGTTCGTTTTAACAATAATTCCGATTTTTTGGCAACAATTTAGATTGCTCAAAGATAGATGTTAAAAATACTTTTAGCAACGATTTAGATTTTTTTTGGCAATTATTTCGATTTATTTGGAAATAGTTTCGATTTATTCGGAAATTATTTTTATTCATCTGGCAGTGATATCGATGTTTTGGCAATTATTTCGATTTATTTCTCGGTGATTATCGGGAATAATTTAATTTTTTTTTTCGTCTTTAGTATGAGCGAACTGCTCGTATTCCCAATTTGTTATTTTTTGATTCGAATTACCAGTTCTGAAGCGCAAAAACAAAATCAACCCGAAAATGTATTTGATTAATTTCTTTTCGTAATTACTCGGTTGTTAAAAATGATCATTCGGAATAATTTTTTTCTCCCCCGTTTGGTGCAAATGATTTTTTTCCCGTTGCAATTAAATTTGTGAATCTTTCATAATCTTCTCTCCATCGCGGCTGTAATTTTTTATTCCGTTCATTTACTTTCCAATTACAATTAAAGACCTTTTTCTCACTCTTTTCATGACGAGAATTTCGAATTTCCCATTATTTTCAAACAATCTTTCGTTTATAATTTTTCCATTTATCGTCTCACAATGTTACAATGATTGGTGCATTTTTTAAATTTACTTTACGCCTCGATTTTCAATGAATCTTGAAATTTTGTGTCAATTTTTTTTATCGACTTCGACAAATCTTTTCCCACTTGTTTATTTTGTTTTCTTTATTTCTCGTCTCGCCGTTCTTCAGCCGTCGACTTTCTCTTCACGGCAATTTTATAAATACCTTTAATTTTTATTCAATTCTTAGATCGGAGTTCACCCTAGGTAAGCCGGTCGTAAACGTTTTATTTTCCCTCGAAAAAAAAACCCTACAGTTCCAGCCTTTTCGAAAGGAAAAAAATCTGTTTCGCAGCATGTGCTTTGAACCGTAATTGGCGATTGACATTTTTTTTCCTCCTACAAACACACCCAAACAAATCCAAATATTTTTCATCCTCCATCTTTTTTTTCCCACCGTGCATGGTTTTTCCCCCGAAAATCTTGTACTTTTCCAAACCGATTTCTCCAGTATGCAGAACGATGAATTAAAAAATGTACATTTTTAATTAATCTTTGATAATTCCAATTCAATTTTCTCCACTTGTTGTTTCGCTAAACAAATCCATTTCCGCTTTCGAGCCCAATGAAGTGTGTTATTTGTGAATTGTTAAAAAAAATTTCGAGATTTCGATTATTTTGCGGGTGTGATTTTATAGGAACAATAACGGTTGGTGACATTACAAAAAAAATTAAGGGGTTAGGCCCCAGTGACGGGTGTAAAATCATGTGCGAAGTTAACAATTTTTTTCGCATGACAAAGTGAGTCACTCATTAAATTAATTACGGATCTATTTAGTATGAATATCAAGCTGTTAGAAAATATATATATTTTTTTTTCATGTACAAAATGGCCGACTACTAATATTTTATTTGGTTATCTTTTTTTTTCGGCGCTCCGCGGCGTGAAATTGAGCCTCCACAGTTTTTTACCTAAACCAAAAAACAAAAATTCTCGTCACTCTACATTGGAATACCTAAAGAAGTACGTACGGAATTAAAAAAAAAATGGTTTTATTCACAAGTTGTTTCGATAATTTTGTACATCGAAAAAAAAAATATATTTTTTCGAACATCTCGATATTCTTACCAAATTAATTGTATGAGTGAATCACATTTTCATACGAAAAAAGAACTTGTTAACTTCGCACATAATTTTATACCCGTTAGTGTGGCCTAACCCCTTAATAGTCCACGAAAAATCGAAAAACAAGTAATTAACGCAGACTAAGAATTGTTCTGTGGTCGATATAGCGCAAGAAGACGCCAGTGAAGGACGCGCCGAGGAACGACTCTACCGGGGCGACGATAAAATCGGGAGCTGCTGCATTTTTCGGTGCAATGGGGTCTGATTGGTTCAGCACCGGCTGAACTATCAGCCGCATTTTTATCATACATTGTAAATAAACACTCGATTACCGTAAGAAAATATTCGTCGGAATGATCAATTCGAATCGTCGCATAGCCTAAAATTCGAACCTCGCTTGAAGTACGAGCCGCCATTTTGGCATTTCGTGCAGCGTCGAATGAAGGACTTAGTACCGTTTTTCGCCGCGGCGCTGCGATCTTGCAGGCCGTGGAACCGTGGAGCAGCTGTCCTTTTCCATTCGGTACATTCGGCATAGCAATATTTTTGAAACGTCTTGCGCATGGGTTGGTACAAAAATCATGCAACACTTTTTTTCCAATTAAAATATTTTTCCTAATAATGATGTTCGAGAACATTCGAGAATAGGAAATACAAGAATGGTCTAGAACCCTCCATGCCGCAGGATATATAAGCGAGTCAGATGTTCCGCGGAGTCAGTATGAGCAAAGATGGATCAACGTGCACTTCGAGCAATCGCATATTACGAATTCTTGCAAGGGCATTCTGTAAGAGCTGCAGCCCGTAATATGTGCAGTGCGTTCAAGGCTAATGTAGTTAATTATTCAACGGTCTCCCGATGGTATCAGCGTTTTCATTCTGGCGATACATCTTTCGAAGACAAACCTAGGTCCGGCAGGGAATCGATTGTGGACGATGAAGAACTGCGAGCACTTATAAAGGCAAAGCCTAATATGTCGTCACGAGAATTAGCCAACAAACTCAACTGCAGTCATCCTACTATCCTTCGACATTTACAAGAGATGGGATATAGGAAAGTTTATTCGTCTTGGATACCGCACAATCTCAGCGAATCAAACAAAGCAACACGCATGTCCATCTGTCTTTCACTCCTGCATCGTCCGCAAAGAAAGGATTTTCTTCAAGAAATAGTCACTGGGGATGAAAGCTGGGTGTTGTATGTCAATCACACGCGCAAGCGTCAGTGGCTATCGAAAGGGTAAAAACCAGAACCGACTCCTAAACAGCCCCGTGAAATGAAGAAAGTTTTACTCTGTTGTTGGTGGGATTCTGAGGGCATGCTCTATTACGAATTTCTGCCAACCAACACCACAATACAGGCAGAGATTTATTCTGCACAACTGCAAAAGGTGGCTAAAATTATGAAACGGAAAAGGCGTAAACGTCTTCACGTTCGGCTTCTCCATGACAATGCTCGACCCCACGTCGCTAAGATGACACAAGAAACTATTTCGCAGCTAGGATGGGAAGTTCTACCACACCCACCGTATTCACCAGACTTAGCACCTACCGACTATCACCTGCTTCGAGCTTTGAAGAACTATTTACGGGATAAAAAATTTGATGATCTGCCAGATCTCAAAAATACATTGGACGACTTTCTTAATTCACGATCAAAAGAATTCTGGTCTGCGGGCGTGCAAAGTCTACCAGAGCGTTGGGCAAGAGTTGTAGATGCGGAGGGAGCCTACATTACTGAATAATCGTTTATTGTTGAAATAAAATATTTTCCTTTTTTACTCGTGTTGTGTGTTGCAAGATTTTTGTACCAACCCAATATATTTAAAAAAACGGACAATTACAAGAATCAAAGGTATCTGGATAGTTTCGACCGTCGACATTTTTATTAACTACAGAATTTCGCAATGTATTGCCGATTTATTTCCGTCTCGTCGGCTGTGGTGAAAATACATATGGATTGGAAAAGTCAACCACAAGGGAGCTGTCAAAATGATATTTTTCGAACGTGTTGTTCAGATGTAGCGAGTTATGAGATCCAGTACGTTAACTGGACAGGCGCCGTATCGAGAATCGCAATCCTCCACGTGCTCGGCTTGTTTAACCTCGTCATCGACGTTCTCACTTTTCGATGAGGATGGCCTGGAACACGCGATCTTGAAAGACATTCAAGTAGAGTCACGGGTCCGAACAACAGGACATTCGACTGTATTAAAAATATGGTCAATTCTCTTGACATCCCAAAAGAATATATCGTTCGAAAATCATTTCCTATAATTTTATCGAAAAAATATGCATTGTTTTCGTTTATTAAAATTTTTCAATTTGATAAATTCGAACGTGTTTGGTCACGTGAACGAAAACGCTCCAGGATTGGTTGGATCTCTAGTGACGTCACATGCCAGTAAATTGTCATCACGAGTCCTGTGGCGAGTAACGATCGATTTTTTAGTTCATTTCAGAGTATCTTCGGGATTTTTCTGTTCATTCATATTTATTTATAGTGATAATGACATCATCAATTTTTGAAGACGAATGGAGACCGACTTTGTGAAAGCCGATATTGGAAACCTCGCATAAAGTGACACAATCCAACCCATGAATTTTAATCTAGTCTAGTGGTGAATAATTCACTTCCGTAATAGTTCGAATTCAACATAAAAGTCATTATTGGGTTTTCAATAAATAACCATGATACATAAACTTTTCAGTGTACTTTAACTCACACTGACCAATTTACGTACTTATACATTATACATTTATAGCAACGCAGCGTCGATTTTATGTGTTGGACCAATAAATTATAGTGTTTGCTTTACCTCAAAATGATCTTCGCAGAAAAATACATTTGAATTCACCCCTATGCCATTGGGGTCTATACGGGCGAGCTGCAACCACGTTTTTCCGCATCTTTGCATTCTTCCGAACTCAAAACTAGTTTTTCCGGAAGACGGTCTGGTTGAATGTTTAAATTTTATTGCACGATTCATATCGTAAATACTAACATTCACGAGGGTGTACTTCCGAAAAGCCCACACCTCCGAATAATTTAGAACTTCGTGTACTTGTGTATTTTGACTCGCTGATCACGAATATGATAGTGAAAATACCCGCAAATTTTATTTTGCAGGTCAAAATTATAAAAAAAGGGTTTTTATAGTTTTTCTGTTTTATTTTAACAAATATTGATCTTAGAGAAAAATTTCTTCTACGAAAGTTGTAGCCTATTGAAAGGCTGATATTTTATGCTGTATACAGGTTTCGTCTAAAATAATTATTTTCTAATAAAAATGGGATAATACTCCAATAAGTATATTTTGCTAAACTCTATTAGCTTCGATGTTATCTACTTACGCACTCTACCACGGGGAGGTTACAGTTTAGTCTTTAAAAGTGTATATTTTTTTCTGCTTTTTTGTATTTTTCATTTTCGTCTTTTTTGTATGTTATGTTGTTTTCTGTTATTTTTTGTGATTTTAGTGTTATATGGAAAAATATTGAAGGTCAAGCAATATAAAAACGAAAAACTTATGTGGCTTTGCCGGGATAGCAAATTTTGAGATCGGCGATGAAATGTGTGAAAGGATCTATGTTTAATTTTTTTTTACATCGCGGTGCTACAAAAATTTGCAAAAACGGTCGGCGAGATTATTTTTACGAACTCTTCCTCGCGTTAGAGAGCGACGCATTCAACGCCCATCCAAGGTGCCCAGCAAACCCACCCCAGTGTTCTACACACCCCACGATTCCACGCACCCATCCGAGGTGCCCTCCGCCCACCTCAGTGTTCTACGCACCCCGCGATTCCACGCACTCGTCCGAGGTGCCCTGCCCCCATCGAAATTTATATACGCAAAAATATACTACAAATTTATTTTAGCAATAATTGTAATATATGTGAAATGTATGCCATATATTGAAAATATATGTTGCATATATGTGCCAAATGCTAATTTTCGTAACGTTTTTATATATGAGATCTATATGCGTGGTATTACTGTATATTAATATATCATTATTAATGATATATGTAGCATTAACCCTGCATGCATACCACATATATACAGATATGCGTAGTATATCTGTATATAGTGTTTATATGTAATAGCCCGGGAAAAAAAGTTCATATCTGAATATATCTGAATCATATCTGTAGAATCAGATATAATCGGACAAGAAAATTGGCAATATCTATTCATGTAGTGTCATGACAGATCATGTATGCTTATATCTGAGCACGTATGATCATATCAGCCATTTTGATAATTTTTAGAGCGTCCATATCGCAGCAGGTCTGACCAGATCCAATCCTCAGGCAAGATCTGATCTGGTTGGACCAGATCTGATTTTAATGGGCCAGATCTGATCATGTCAGGTAGATCTGATTTTATTGGGCCAGATCTGATCATGTCAGGCAAATTTAATCTTATTCGACCAGATCTGTCTGTCCGTATAAGAATAAAATACCGTGGATCCCAGTAGACCTGGACATCTATGAACAATAGACCTGCCCATATGATAGAATTATAGTTTATCTGAACCATCAGACCAGGTATGACTCCGACTATATCAGAGCAAATCTTACCCTGTTGAGACAGATCAAATCTTGTTAGTGCAGTCATGAAGATATTAAAATGTTTACATATATAGAGCGGGGTTATTAACACGTCATCACTTGACGTGTTAATAATTGATAATATTATAGTAACTCACATGATCACATATAATACAGTCAGGTGAGATGCCATACCTGATCGGATATCGTCTCATATCCTCATATATCGTTTCATATATTCAGATGTTTTCATGTGTGAACAACTGAACAGCATATACGACAAGGTATGAGTGTATAAGACTTCGTATATTTTCCAGGTTTGGTATCGTATCTGATGGGATAAAATTTTATATGAACGTGCCTGCTCATATATCACATCATATATGTTCAGATATGGTTTCACGCTGCCAACTTGCCTTGGTACCTGACCAAATAAAAATATATATGAGATCTATATAGCGGAGTCTGGTACCGTATTTGATCGGATATGATCTTATACGAACACATACGTTCACATATCACATCATTTATGTTCAGACACGAATTTACGGTACCAACTCGCCTTGATACTTAGCCAGATATAAACAGATATGAGTTCATATATGGTCAGGCCAGATACTGTATTTGATCAGATATGATCTTCTATATGCATATGTGATGTGGAATATGATCAGACCTGATCATATATGATACTGTAAAATGTCAGATATAAATATATCTGAAACATATATGACAATATCTGAAACATATATGAACATATCCACTCAGACATGAACTTTTTTTCCCGGGAGTGTACTTTAACTGTAAGCTAAGTTTTTTTTAAGTTTAAGTTTTAAGTTTTATTAAGTTTAACTGTAATAGTGTTTATACACAGCATATATTTCTTGTCAGGAATATGTATCAAAAATGTATGCGTCATATATGACGCATAAATGACACATATATGAGTCTTATATGACGCATACGTTTTTGATATATTTTTCTGACAAAAAAGTAGATTGAAAATATATCGAAAATATATGCGTCGTATATGCCTCATATATGCATCATATATAGTGTTTATACGTAGCATATATTTTTTTGGTCAGAAAAATATATCGAAAATATATGGGCCATATATGCGTCATATATTTGGTGCATATATACTGAATGTATACGTATTATTCTATTTTTCGTCACTATATATGCGACCGATATATATATATATATATACCGATATATATATATATATATATATATATATATATATATATATATATATATATATATATATATATATATATATATGTAGCATATATTTTTTTTATTGGTTTTTTCCTTAGGTACACGCTTTTCGCGTTTGTTACCTATTCTTCTCCACATTATGACCGTTCTTTCCTCTACTGTTTACTCCTTTTTTCTCCATCTTTCTCTCTGTTCCCCCCTCTTGCGGCCGCAGCCGACTTCCCCCTCCGTATTATATTCATCATGACATTTTCTGTCATGGGTATAGGGAAACTGCGGAAAACCTATACCAATACAGCCGGTCATCGAATTCGCCCCCCGATCGTGGAACTAGTCTTATTTCGCCGCGAAATGCCGAAGAAAAACATTTCACGACGAAATGTACGCGACCGGGATTTGAACCCGGGACCTCCCGATCCGCTGGTTTAGTGGCGAGCACGCTAACCACTAGACCATCGCACCGGTCTATATGTAGCATATATTTTCTGCATATATTTTACATACATAAATTTCCATGGGGGTGCGCCCACCCCAGTGAACTACACACCCCACGATTCAACATACCCGAGTTTGTTTGCGTTTGTTTTATTTGGGTTTATTTGGGCCCATATGCAGTAAAGTGCGTAAGTAGATAATATCGAAACTAATGAAGTTTAGCAAAATATACTTTTTGGAGTATTATCCCATTTTTCCTGCAAAATAATGATTTCAGACAAAATTTGTAAAGAACATAAATTATCAGTCCTTTAATGGGCTACAACTTTCATACAAGACATTTTTCTCTACGATCAACATTTGTTGAAATAAAATAGAAAAACTAAAAAAAAATCCTTTTTTGTTTTGATCTTGAAAATCAAATTTGCGGGTATTTTCACTATCATATTCGTGATCAGCGAGTCAAAATACATAAGTACAAGAAGTTCTAAATTATTCGAAGGTGTGGGCCTTTCGAAAGTTTATCCAATACCCTAGTGGGGGTGGGGGATAAAATTGGCACAATGGACAGAAAGGTAGTGCAACTATTGAGCAATGATGGCTGAACTGGTAGGACCGCGACGCGTGGTGGGGGGAACCGCTGAGTGGACCGCGACGCGTGGTGGGGGGGAACCGCTGAGTGTACCGCGACGCGTGGTGGGGAGGAACCGCCGAGTGGACCGCGACGCGTGGTGGAGGGGAACCGCTAAGTGGACCGCGAATCCGTGGTGGGAACTGCCGCGCAAAGTGGGGAGCCGCGGCGCGCGGTGGGGGTACTGGTTAGCGGTGGCGTGCGCACCACAGTGTGGACCACGCGCTGTTCACCTCCACCATCTCGAATTTTATCAGAGTCCGAGAACATCCAAGTGTTACTTAACGGAATAAAAGTCTCGATATCCCAATAGCGTAAGTGTGGCAGCACCGAAATAGTAATAATAAGTGCGTCCTTCTGCCGGCAGAACATATTCTGTCATTCTTGTCGGCAATTTTACTGCCATCGCATAGGGAAATAGGTTATCTCTTCAATTTTTCAATACTTTTCTTTTTTAGCTTATTTCCTTCCTTGCTTTCCGTTGTCTTTTAAAATTCACATTAGAGGGTAATTGTGATAAATTGTTATTGTTTTGTTTAGCAATGTCAAGTTGTCGTGTCTTAAGTAGTCAACACAGCAAAAGAAAAGGCGCGTGAGAATTTTATATTTTTCCAATAAATTAAGAACGCTAAGCACAGATATATTAAAATATAAATATAAAACTTGTAGACTAAACTTAAATTGGAAAATACTGATTTTTATTTGAATAAAACATATTCTATTAATTTTGTATTACACTAAAGTTGTTAAATAGAAAGATATTTAAGTATAAATATTTTTCTTCTGTTGTAAACAGTGGGTCCGCGTCATGGGAGACGAAGACTTCTTACATTTGAATATTCAAACATTCCATGACAGTAAACATATTTGCGGTTGTCATTTTACGTATGAAGATGATAAGAAAGAGAATATCTCTTATTAGAAGTTATTCTAACATATTTCAGTGCCGTGACAACTCCTATAAGCGACGAGAAAATGAAGATGATTTTAGCTTCTATAACTATCATTTTATCGGTAAAAAATGAAAATAGTAAGAAGTATTTTTTAAACTTATTTTTAATTAGTTCAAAAATAAATAATCTTCAGTTAACTACTAATACCAAAGACTGTTATTCATTTGTACTCCACCGTACGGGGAGGGGGGGGGGGCTACCCCTTATTAGATTCCCCACCATATTCCACTACATGCTTCTCGAAAAGTGTATTTTTTTTATTTCGATTATAATAAAAAAACTGTAATTCTTCTGTTATACAATTTCGAGGTATCAAATCGTTTTTTTATTGAAATTTTTATCAATAATTTTTTAATATTTTTTCTTCTAAAATGTTGGCGCCGTTGTTCATCAGATACAGTCAAGAGAGCGCGCCACTAGCATCCCCGGTCATTGCTGACTTTACTGCTATCGGAAAAATAAATGACTATAGAAATCTAGGAACTATGGGTTTCGTGTAATTATGTTGGTATTGATTATGTTCTCGGGGTGAAGAAATTCGGCCCACGGTCTTACATAAAGGTCTGGAAACTCCTAAGGTGATCATTCTAATGCTCACTTTGTGTTGTATGATTTGTCAGTTTGGCGAGTTTGTTGTTTACAAAAAATTGTTCTTTGCAATTTTTGGTTTCGTTGATAGGCGAACTGGCGCATCCTCAATCGAATATAATAAAATATAGCGAAGGATAAGGGCGGGTCCACACTATGCGGTTCTACCGGAGCGTTTCAGGTAGTTTAGATTTCTAGAAACGTTGTGAACACGTGCACTGGCTGTCAGGAGGTTATTTTTCCATTACTGTATATCTATATCTACAAGACTACTTCTACTTGACAGCGCTTCCAGTGGATCAATGAGGAACTACGTTTTTGCCTCACTAACGATGACACTAACGTCCCAGCCTTCACCTTTTTTTCTCTCTCTTTTTGAAACCACGATGGCAAATACGCACGATAGCAGCACCCTCACTCATCGACCAAAAACCTATATTGCTTTAACGCTAAGCGAGCGATAGCCGAAACGTACCACAAGACCAAAAGCGAAACCGTCGCACGTAGGGCCCCCACGCATAAACATAGCCAACGACAGACGAATTTACGAGAGGAGCGTACTCGCAGCCTCGGAAGAGGAATCCTACGCCTAGAGCACTCGAGCAAAATGCAGGGACCGAACTACGCCACAATCCTGCCTTGTCCTAAGACCCAAACAATCCCACGAGAAAAACTCGCTTGCGCCAGTACAAGTCACCCGGTCATATCGCAAGACCCACGGAACCTCGGTCGCTGAACCCGATCCTCGGACATAGAACAATGGCCGCATTCACCATAGCGATAACCTAATAGGTAGACGAACGATACTATTCCCACGCATGACGCCGACCTATCACGTAAGTCAGCGTACATTTTCACGATTGATTAACCAATCACTAAGAAGCTCTGATCCGAAAATGCATTCCTCCAAAAAAGCTCCTTTTCCTACAACCAGACTTTCCTAATTTTCATATCAGGAAGGAGCAGACACTCTATACTCGAACTCCGAACTGAACAGTCGACTTACAAGGCTAAACCCTTTCGCTCTGCGTTTCCGTGTAATCATTGTACGCGTAACTATCTTTGTACCGAAATTATAAGTTTGTAAGAGTTAAACGTAATAAACATGAACTACGTGAATTAAGACAAAATCTACGTTTCTGAACATTTATTTGATCAACGATCAATCCATCGGGCGGATCCAACTCTCTTACCAGAATCACGCACCTCAAATTCGTCTCAATCCAAATTGTTATTAAACTGTGTTCGGAACTCACGCGGAAGCCAAACAAAGACTCACTGCGCAATCTAATTCAATTCGTACTTTCGCGCTCTAAATCGGCAACCTCGCGAGTCCCACCTAAATCTCCCTCCGGGACGTAACCACGGTCGTACATACAGGTCTAGAAACGTAGCGAATTTCCTACAGCGTGGTTTGGCTCGCTTGTTTTCCTCGTTTTTAGTACCGGGGCGCGGCGCTGTGATCTAGGGATGGACAAAGGTGGGGATGGAAATGCGCAAAAAAATTGTACGTCTATTTCCGGTGCGTCTCGCTCTCGCAGCACTGACAGGTATTATACAAAAATTAAAAACAAAGAGAAAGCAACAATAAAAAATAAATATGTCAAGAAGTGATAGAGAAACTTATTTGAACAACTATTTATCATTTTCATTCGGGCCAGATAAAATGTCGAATACAAAACTGGCTGCGAAAGGACTGCGAAGTATGGCTACGTCATGAAATAAATATGATTGAAAGTAGTTAGGATAATTAAATATAAATAAAAAGTAAATAACAAAAAATGAAACAATTAATAATCCATAATGATAGAGAAAATATTTTCTTTTTAAATAAATTATACTCATCAGTCTTTTCAGATAACCTCACTGATGCTATGCCGATTATGCTAAGGCATTATATAAAAATACTTTACTATAATTATTACTACTTACCTTGTCATGGACCGCAATAGGCATAGCATTTACAATGAGGGCATGCTTGGTACAAGGAATTACCTCGGTTTTTGTTACTTTTAAATCCTTTAAACGTATGACGCACAAGCCACGATTTTCGCACCGTTTTACACTGTTGAGCTGCACCGCGCATGTGCTGATTTCCATCCCTAGATCACAGCGCTACCCTGGTGGTCACAAGGTGAGATAATTTAGCTCCCGTAAAATGAACCATCCCCACCGGCTCCGTTTCAAGACCTGTATGTACGACCGTGGACGTAACAACACGTTCCACCATGCAAAAACGCCGCAGTTTCCAGACCGGTATGTAAGGCTGGTGCCCTATCTAAAAACATTGAGTGACCAGCCTTTGGTGTGGACTGTGACGCGTAGCGGCGAAGCCGCGCAGCCTGGTGGGGGTACTGGCGCGTTAGCCGCGGCGCGCGCCCCGCAGTGTGGACTGCGGTGCATATTGAGGGAGCCGCGACGCGTGGTGGGGCATACCGTTAGCCGCGGCAGGCACCCCACACCGTGGACTGCGGCGCATACTGGGGGAACCGCAGCGCGTGTTTATAAAACTCCTGCGCCTAACTGCCGATTGCGGCGCTGCTGGTCACGCAGCCAGCTGCCTTTTCATAATCGAACGCGACGTGGCGCTGCGTTCACGACAATTTTATAGCGAAAGTTATTAGAAAATGCTCTCATCTTTTATTTCTACATAACCTTTCTTGCGGCAACACTGAAAACGAAATACTTGCCACAGACTGTTTATTCTCATTTTTATGCAGCATGCAATTATTAAGGGGGGGGATGCTGATTTTTATTATTTTGTTCTTTAAAAGGAAAGATTTCTTCGCCATTTTGGAGACTTAGGTTACGTTTTATTATTACTTTTGGTATGGAAGGTATGGAGCAGGTATGCAACGGTCTTCTAAACTGCATTTTGAAAATTGGCTTATAGCTAAAAAACTAATCAACCAATTCTGATGAAATTTGGTTTACATCCTTTTAACCTTTTTGACTAAAACATGACCCTAAATGTTGTTGAACATAAAAAATAGTATTTTTTGAATTGCTAGTCATTTTATTCGGAAAATTCAATCTTTTTGTTTCAAAGCTTACCATTCAATCGATTTTCAAGATTTCTCACTTTTTCTTTGTTTATATTCTCCCTACGAGCGTGAATAAAAGAACAATCGTTATTTTTTTAAGATTAATCCCGCTGACAACATTCCTCGCAACCCGTTTAGGAGACCGTGTCATGCCTTCGCCATTTTTAAAGATTGAAAAAATACCATGTAACAGCCAAAAATAGTAAGAAAAAATACCCTGAGTCTCAAAAAGGGTGAAGAAGCTTTTCCTTTAAAAAAATCATGACAATCAACCATTTTTTTCTCGCCGGAAGGTATCTCCCCCCTCAGTCTTTAATCGGGATGGTACACATTATTGGAAAAAATAAAAATTTCGGCCACCAAAGATGATAGGGTATAAGAAAATTGCAAAACATCTGGACCAAGACTCACGTCAAAAGTATGTGCAGCAAATCACCCAAGAGTCCATTCTCGGCAAGGGGTTTTTTCGCAGCGTCACATATAGCATGCATCAGGCAAACTTTCCCCGGATAGCCTGCCCTTAAAATTCAATTATTCAATTATCAAATATACACACGTAAAAAGTAATTTTAATCATGCTAATTGTACATTAGTTTACTACTATTCATCTATTGAATTATCTGAAAAATAATTAAAATAAAATAAGAAATTTAAAAATCGATTAGAAAAATTCGCACTCCATTGAGAACTTTGGAGTTTG
The DNA here is from genome assembly GCA_964007375.1 of Ophion obscuratus. Classification (NCBI taxonomy): domain Eukaryota; kingdom Metazoa; phylum Arthropoda; class Insecta; order Hymenoptera; family Ichneumonidae; genus Ophion; species Ophion obscuratus. The sequence goes on along the minus strand of OZ023324.1, from coordinate 26,385,936 downwards.
AAAATTTCCTTGAAACGTATTTGGTGCCATTTCTTTCCCCCATTACCTTTCCAATTTGTTCTCGAGGATCTCGTACGCGAGTCGTCTGTCGAAGCTTCTTTTGCCAAAGTAGTCGTACAGGTTGCTCGAGTTTTTGTCACCCGGTAGAGGGTAATTCGCCTCGAAGTAGAACGACACGGCGACGGACTTATTCGGTATGTCCAGGGGTATGCTAACGGCGAAGAATAGCTGAAAATTAGCAACAAAAGTAATTAATACATGAAAAAAAACACCGGAACCATTTTGTTCATCCCATTCATGCACTGAGAAAAAAAAACCAATTGAATCAAAAAAATATATTGGTTGATTCAAATAGATGTCTAATCGCGGAGTGCCACCGATATATGAGATTGTTACAATACTATAAAATATTGGAAAATGTGATCCCGGGAAAAAAGTTCATATCTGAATATATCTGAATCATATCTGTAGAATCAGATATGATCAGACAAGAAAAATGGCAATATCTGTTCATGTAGTGTCATGACAGATCATGTATGCTTATATGTGAGCATGTGTGATCATATCAGAGCCATTTTGATGATTTTTTAGAGCAGACCCGTCCATATCGCAGCAGGTCTGACCACATCCAATCCCTAGGCAAGATCTGATCTTGTTGGACCAGATCTGATTTTATTGGGCCGGATCTGATCATGTCAGGTAGATCTGATTTTATTGGGCCAGATCTGATCATGTCAGGCAAATCTAATCTTATTGGACCGGATCTGTCTGTCCGTATAAGAATAAAATACCGTGGATCCCGGTAGGCCTGGACATCTATGAACAATAGACCTGCTCATATGATAGAATTATAGTTTATCTGAACCATCAGACCAGGTATGACTCCGACTATATCAGAGCAAATCTTACCCTGTTGAGACAGATCAAATCTTGTTAGTGCAGTCATGAAGATATTAAAATGTTTACATATATAGAGCGGGGTTATTAACACGTTATCACTTGACGTGTTAATAATTAATAATATCATAGTAACTCACATGATCACATATAATACAGTCAGGTGAGGTGCCATATCTGATCGGATATCGTCTCATATCCTCATATATCGTTTCATATATTCAGATCTTTTCATGTGTGAACAACTGAACTGCATATACGATAAGGTATGAGTGTATAAGACTTCGTATATTTTTCACGTTTGGTGTCGTATCTGATGGGATAAAATTTTATATGAACGTGCCTGCTCATATATCACATCGCACATGTTCAGATATGGTTTCACGCTGCCAACTCGCCTTGGTACCTGACCAGATAAAATCATATATGAGATCTATATAGCGGAGTCTAGTACAGTATTTGATTGGATATGATCTTATACAAACAGATATGTTCACACATCACATCATGTATGTTCAGATACGAATGTACGGTACCAACTCGCCTTGGTACTTAGCCAGATATAAACAGATATGAGTTCATGTATGGTCAGGCCAGATACGGTATTTTATCAGATATGATCTTCTATTAGGTGTACAAATAAGTTTTAGGACAGTTTTCAAAAAATTCAAGATTTATTAAAAAAGAAGTAAAACACAGTTATTCGTCGAAGTAATCTCCATCGCACTGAATGACCTTCAGCCATCTCTCAGGTAACTCGCGGATGCCTTTCGCAAAGAAACTTTCGTCTTGCGAGGTGAGAAATTTAGCGACCCATTTTTCCACTTCTTCAAATGTTTTAAATCGCACGTCAGACAAATCGTTCTGCATTTTCCGGAATAAATGATAATCGGATGGGGCTAAGTCTGGTGAATACGCCGGGTGTGGTACAGCTTCCCATCCAAGCGCTAGTAACGTATCCTTGACCGGTTTACCCATATGAGGCCGCGCGTTGTCATGGAGCAGTTTTACTGGACGTTTTCCTTTACCAGAAAATGGACGTTTCTTCTCAATTTCTAGATTCACTTGCATCAATTGATGACAATAGCGATCGGTAGTAACTGTTTGACCAGGTTTGAGAAGTTCATAATACAGTACGCTTTTCATATCCCACCATATGTACAGCATGACTTTGTTACAATGAACATTGCGCTTTGGCGTGGATGTTGTCGGCTCGCCGGGGTCAACCCAATGATATTTGCGTTTCGGATTATCAAAATAAATCCACTTTTCATCGGCGGTCACAATTTTCCACAAGAAAGACTTTCTATGTTGCTTGTTGTAAAGACTCACACAAATGTTAAGACGGCTGTTTTTATTTTCTTGAGTCAGAAAGTGTGGTACCCACTTTGTTCCTTTTCGAATCTTACCCATTGCTTTTAAACGATAAGAAACAGTTTTTTGAGTTACTCCAAGCTGTTCCAAAAGTTGTTTCTCCGTCTGACAAGAGTTTTCATCCAGCAACGCTTGCAGTTCCTGATCGTCCACCTTTACAGGAGGCCCCGTGCGTTCACGGTCACTAACGTCGAAATCACCTTCTTTGAATCGCTTATACCAATACTCACATGTACTTTTAGATACAATGTTGTCTCTAAGAACAGAACATATCGATTCACACGCTTTCCTAACACTTTTTCCTTGATGGAATTCATAGCGAATGCAGTGTCTAATAAATAGCTTATCGGTCTGCATGTTTAATTTACAGAATTTATAGGTTATGTTTATGACTCCTTTACGTTTCGATACTACATATCAAGCGCCATCTATGATAAGTGAGCGGGACCTTTGAATTAATTTAGAATAGCTATTATGATACAAAATCGAAGTGTCCTAAAACTTATTTGTACACCTAATATATGCATATATGATGTGGAATATGATCAGACCTAACCATATATGATACTGTAAAATATCAGATATAAATATATCTGATACATACATGACAATATCTGAAACATATATGAGCATATCCACTCAGACATGAACTTTTTTTTCCCGGGATTGTTTCAAATAACATATTGTTTTATTTGAAAATCTCTTCTGTTCTCTGAATATCAACATTATCCTCCAAATAAAATTATATTCCATTGAAATCATTCTATATACAATCCGTAGATGTATAGATGAAATAATTAAGCGGTTGTTACAACATTTTTTATTTCGTACAAAAATATAATCAATAGAATGAATGATCTCTCTTTACTACATCGAAACGAATATGCCATGAGACGTAAGTTTTTCAATTTGTTGTAAATCTTAAATAAAAAGTGAGCATTAGAATGATCATCCACGATAATAGTGGCGAAAATATGAGATATCCAATGGAATATCCATGGAGAGAATATCAGATATTCAACTGATAAAAACTGATACTACACTTTGATTTTAGCCACAGGCCAAGAAGTGATTCTCTTTAGAGTTTCTCCGGCGTTTAAGTAGATTCTCGGTTCGCTCTACGCTTACGAGAAACGAGCGCGCGTGCGGCTTCTAGCGGTCACTCCGAGAACCACGAGTTTCCTCACACCTATAATTTCGGTTGTGCTCGGCCATGATTTGGTTTAATTTTTTCAACCAAATGCGCAAGAAACAACCTTTACTTTCGCATAATTTTTTAACCCATTCAGACATTTGCTTAATATTATTCAATCAAAATAAAATATTAATATTTCAAAGAATAATGTACTTGAAAATCAATATCATATATGATGAAAAAATTTAAATAACATATTTACTCAATAGAAATTTTATCTGAACAAGCCAAGTTTAATTTTTCTTTATGAATTTATTCTTTATGAAGTTATGAATTGAAACAGTTTTGTTGTTCGTTGCCGAAAATGCATTCAAAACTATATAATTTGTTCGCGATAATTTTTTAGATAGTTTCAATAATATATTGTTCTCGGCTAACAATATATCTTGTGAATGAAAAAAAAAACGTTTAATTTGATTATGTCATTTAAGTCGAAAGCGCTTTGTTTGGACTAATAAATCCGATTATTACAATGGAATGAACAACATTTCATTCAACAACACCAATGACATTGGATCGATGATTGTTTTTTCTCAGTGCACCTAAGTCGGAGATAACATCTATTCGGAAGTTTATCCGTCGATTGATTGCAAGTAGCTGTTAAATTGTCGAATCAAATTGGTTGTGTCGTGTAATTGGTCCATTGAGAATTATCGATCTGATGTATATACCCCCATGCCGCTACCCTCGGGAAATCCGACTGAGCGTATTTGCCGTGTAACCGCGTAAGTGACGTTCTTCACTTTTGAGCCGTGAACAACCAGACATATCGAGCACCACAGAATAAGTGAGAAAAGCCGAACTTTCACCATTCCATCTTTCCTATAACACGAAAATAACGATAACCAACCTCGAATAGTGGTATTGAAAATAATAATAATGGCAAATATAACAGCAGTCCAACACTAATTTCATCAATGTCTTTTTATTCAACCATTATTAAAATAATAATAATAATCATGAAATGGTAATAATAATAATTATCACAATGATGATGATAATTGACAACTATAACTTACATAAAGAAAAAAAAACGCAATAATAAAATAAGTCAATATATAGTGCGAAAATGTAATATTGCATCTACATTAAATGTTTTCATTCAATGTATTCAACATTCAACATATTCAAAGGATGAAGACCCATAAACGTAAAAGTAATTTACGAATAAATCAATAAAATAATAAATACAAATTGTTAATTGGGTAAATTCGATTAAAAAATTAATTGATTTTTAATTAAGTAAATTAAAAAAAAATGGAAAGTAAAAAACTTGCCTACAAAAATCATCAGATAATTGTTAATAAAAAATGAACTATGCAATATTTAAAAAAAATCCTACGTACTTCTACAGACAATGTATTTTTCAACATATATTCGACATTTCGAGCGAATCGGTTGAAAATTGTCTGAGTTATGTTTCCGGCCAACTTAAAAAATGCAGTTCTGAGACAATTTATTAATAATACAACGGATGACAGAAAAATTTGATGCTAATTTTTTTATCGTCAAACTTTGCGAGATATATTTGTTATGATTGACGTAATTTCGCGTTGAATTAATACGCACGATATTTCGTTTAGTTCTTCGAGATTACATACCTGCCCGTTCTCCCCATGGCGAACACTTGAGTCAATCGAACAATGGCCATCGGCTTGTAGGAGTAAAGACATCGCACTAACTTGTTACATAAAAATCCATCGTGAGCGGTATTACGTCGCTTTCGAACCAATTTGCGCAAGACTTTTTAAAAATTCTTTCGCTCCCTCTAATTTTGTCGTCGTACTTGCTTGACGCTACGGTCTACCATTTGCACAATAACGGAAAACAGGTGAAAACATAAATAGACTTTAATGTTTGCTGTTGATATGCCATTGTTACTCGAGAAGGAATATTGTCTTTGTATAAATAAATGATACTTATGGTGCCGTCAATGATTCAGAAATAGAAAAAAAATCATTTTTATTATCGTTATTATTATTGTTATTATTAATAGTAACAACAATAATATATTTTTTTCATAATTATTGTATGACAGGTTAAGGCCGTCGTCTAGTGTGGCAACGCAGTCATTATTTGAAAATTTATTTTCTCAAAAACCATCAGCCATAGGACATTTCGAGTTTTTGTGGTTTATTAAGGGCGGGGTAAAGTATTAAATTTTTTTTTTCATTTTTTTAAATTTTTTTAATGAATGGATAATATATCAAGAATATTGTGTTAAAATTTCAAGTCGATCGGAGTAAAATTGACGAAGTTATGAGTATTTGAGCGTCTATTGCTCCATGCCGTTCTCTTCTCTTCTGCGTTTTTCAAACCGTTTTTCTGAGACTTGTCATATTTGAAGTCCGTGTGCACGATAACTCAAAATCTACTGGACCAATCGCTTTGAAATTTTGCACAGTACTTCTTCACATAATTCACCAGGTATTGTCGAGAGCTTTTTTGTTTTTTTTAAATAATTACTAATTTTTCAACAACAAATTAGCCGATTTTTTAGCGAAAATCGGGTTTTTGGCTCCCAAGTGCTACGAAAAATCGAAAAATCGAAACAAAAAAAATCCTCCCGTCATTACCTCGAGAAACATCTTCTTTAACAAATGCATTTTGATTTTTTTGTTTCAAATGATTCTGTTGCGAGTTATGGTGCACACCGCAAACCAACTTTTTTTCGAGGCGCCTCCGGGGTTTAATTTTCACTCGCTCAATTTTGAATATTTTGCAATGCAAATTTAGGAGAATGTTGTTCAAATGTTACTTTATTATATGTAAATTTTTCAATAAACGAACACTATTCGTTACGCCAAAAAAAAATCTTAAAAACATGCCTTTTTTTCGCCGAATTAACTTTACCCCGCCGTTAAACGAGAAATAAAGAATACATACGTTTTTACAGATTGAAAAATTTTTGCTTGTCAACAAAGTTACACGTATATTGATATGGCTAGAAAAAAATGGACGCAGCCGTTTTTTGGGCATGATATCTCAGCTTCAAGAGGCCTGAGACGAAAAATTAGAATTTTTTGATTATTTGTAAGCCTGTTGCTATTACGCTTACTGGAATGAAAGATAAAAACAAGATTTGAAAGAATGGCGACGGTGTAACCGAACATAACGATTTTTCATGGAATAATTATGAATTATGATACATGTTAACCCTTATTAGTCACATTTAGCTAGAATCACGTTATAGTCATACTGCGTCGATGGGACGTTTTTAAATTGGTATAAATAATGAGATAATGCATTCAGCGATATGCAAAAAATAGTGAGGTATAATTTGAACCTTGTTTAATACAAGGATATTGCTCGAGTAAAAATGAATATATATAAACATATATAATTGTATATTCATTGACCATATACAATTTTATATATTTGTATATAAACGTATACAATTGTATATACTAATATACAGTTATGTACGATAGTATATGAATATATAAAAAATTCTATCGGCTGATAAAATATACAATTGTATACGTTTATATACAAATATATAAAATTCTATCGGGCCATTTTTTGTATACAATTGTATATGATCAATTAATATAGAATTATATATGTTTATATATATATATTCATTTTTACTCGGGTTTATATTTTATTATAATTCAACGTTTCAATGTAAAATACGTTGATATGTTTTGTCATGTAGAAAAAAAAGCTATTGTGACACACCTTATACCAGTCGAAGAAAGCGATGACATTTTGTTAGTAAAATATCAAGAGAAAACTAATATTAATCAACTGATGAGAATTGGAAATTATCTCTATAGGAAACCCAATAATTGTAATCAAATTTGGTAAATATATTGCATCAATACATAATTTGTTAACTTTTAATAAACAATCTTTTGATTTACCTGCCTCCATACGCGAATAAAACCAAAGAAAACTTTTTCTATATCTAATCATATATGAAGCCATATGAAGATATATACAATTATATGTATTTCAAAAGAAAATAAAAGTACTCATATACAGGCGTATACAATTTTATATACCGTAAATAAAATGTTTACGTATATATATAATTATATACAGCACTATATTGAAGTATATATAACTGTATATGATATTATATCTAATTATATAAACTCCCTATAAAAAGAGTATCACCATATATCATTATAATACAGAACTATGTATAATTTTATCAGATCAAATTTGATGGGAGTACATTTATATCGGATTATTATATACGAATGCATAGAGTTATATACCGTTATATATAAACCTATGTATAAATATATATAATTGTATATCATTTTTATATAATTGTATCTACGAATATACAATCATTTGTACTCGGGTGGTTAGAAATCAAAAATGAAATTTTAAATATGCAAAAAAAATTATGTAAAAAAACGTGAAAAATGACTTCTTTTTACAAAAAATTGTAATTATTGACAAAAAAAATTAAAAAATGATTTTATAATGTGGAAACAATGTACTTTGAAATAGACATAGCGGTTTCCGTGGACTTTTCAAAAATTATATTTATTTCATCCAACGCAGTTGCGATTTAGAAGGAAAGAATTAAACGCTTGCGCATATAAAAAAATGTATGTTTTATTGGAAAAAAAAAGTTGTACGGCATCAAAATAATTTGTTTGGGTCCTGTAGACCCAGTGTGACTATTAAGAGTTAAAAATAGTTAATATATGTTTATCGAGTTGATTCTAGTATGCGTAATAGACAACGGTAAACACTACATGCGGTTTAAATTTGAAATAAATCGGTCAATTAGTTTCCGAAATATCTTTTCCAAAAAATTAAAAAATATACCCGAGCAAAAATGATTGTATATACTTAGATACAATTATATAAAAATGATATACAATCATATATATATTTATATATATGTTTATAAATAATTATATATAGCTCTATACATTCGTATATATAATCCGATATAAATGGACTTCCTTCAAATTTGATTTGATAAAATTATACATAGTTCTGTATATAATGATATATGGAGATACTATTTTTATAGGGAGTTTATATAATTAGATATAATATCATATACAGTTATATATAATTCAATATAGTGTTGTATATAATTATATATATATACGTGAACATTTTATTTACGGTATATAAAATTGTATATGACTGTATATGAGTACTTTTATTTTCTTTTGAAATACATATAATTGTATATATCTTTATATGGCTTCATATATGATTAGATGCAGAAAACGTTTTCTTTGGTTTTATTCGCGTATGGAAGCAGGTAAATCAAAAGATTGTTTATCAAAAGTTAACAAATTATGTATTGATGCAATATATTTACCAAATTTGATAACAATTATTGGGTTTCTTACAGAGATAATTTCCAGTTCTGATCAGTTGATTAATATTAGTTTTTTCTTGATATTTTACTGACAACATGTCATCGCTTTCATCGACTGGTATAATATGTGTCACAATAGCTTTTTTTCTACATGACAAAACATATCAACGTATTTTACATTGAAACGTTGAATTATAACATATAAACCCGAGTAAAAATGAATATATATAAATATATATAATTGTACATTAATCGATCATATACAATTGTGTACAAAAATTGGCCCGATAGAATTTTATATATTTGTATATAAACGTATAAAATTGTATAGACTAATATACAGTTATGTACGATAATATATTAGTATATACAATTGTAAACGTTTTTGTATACGTTTATATACAAATATATAAAATTCTATCGGGCCAATTTTTGTATACAATTGTATATGATCAATTAATATACAATTGTACATGTTCATGTACATTCATTTTTTCTCGGGTAGTTTTGAGAAAAACCCAATTAAGGGGTCTTCTCACTTTAGACGCTAAAGAAAGGCTATTTCCATAATTTTTTTCGTAGGTTTATATTATATTAATATATACACTTTTGACATACATTTAAATTTTTTTCATTGATTTCAGTCACTATTTATAGACAAAAAGGGTAGTTAAAAAAATGTCTTAATAAATTGTAGGTCTGCGCTGTTGATGAAATCACGGAGATGGATCATCCGAAACAAAAAAATCAAACAGTTCTAGATTCAGTGTGACAATGGCGATAGCACATATCATACGATTTTTGATATATGCAATAATAACAAAATGGCGGACGTTTTTCGAAAAAAACGTGTTTTTTGGCAATACAGTTTTTGGCAAAAACGGTAGTAAATGTCAAAATTTTAAAAAATCCTTGATTCGCTCTATAGCTATAGTTGTAAAGAATATAGGGTCAACATTTTCATAAGGATCGATTCAGTGGTTTCGAAGATTTTATCAACAAGCCGTCGAAAAAACGTTGTTTCCAGAAAAAAAGCGTTTAAGGGGCTATACCATGTGTGAACGTTGAAAATTTGGGTGATTTTCGGGAATTTTTTGGAAGAAAAGTACTAAATCAAATGTTTCGGAAAATTAAGAATATATTTGGCTCTATTTGACATATATTACCTATTTGTTTCATAGAAAAATATTGAGATCTAAGCGACCTATGGCTGCCTTCGGAGGCGCAAAAAAAAGTTCCTCCACTGCTGACATGATTTCGGCCGATTGAGTAGCCGCAACCGAAAAAGGGAAAAATGTCATTAAACTGGAAGGTGTTTGCTATACAATGACGTACGATTTTCGAAAAATATCAAAATCTAACAAAATGGCGTAGTTATGAAAAAAGTCTGTTTTCTTGCCTATAAAATGGTCGTTTTTTTCAATGCCAAATCGTCAATTTTCATCCAATCAAAAATATCCTACGTCATTGTAGAGTAAATATATTCAAGAGTACTCAGTTCAAATTTCAAGTCAATCGGATAATTGCTCTTTGAGTTACAATGTCAGCAAATTTGAAAAATCTCTTTTCATATTCTTGAAAGTATGAAAATCTTGAAAGTGTAAAAAGTATGAACTGTCGAAAAAGGCATTAAAAAAATTGATTTTTTTAAAGTGCCACACTGGTATAGCCCCTTAAAGTTTGTTTGGGTTACAAAGACCATAACTCTGGTAATTTTTCGAAATTTTTAACGACTCGAAAACGAAAATATTCGGAAGAAATTATACTTAAAAAAAATGCAACAGAAAGAAAATTGATTTTTTCGACCCATCGCACTAAACGACGAGCTTTAAGAAGGGCCTCACTACTTTGAAATTATTTAAAATATGTTTTTGAATACATTTGTTTAGCTTTTGTGATTAAATTTTTACTTAAAAATAATAATTTTTATTATCACTAATGGATTATTTTGACAATGAATGCCTATGAGTTAGTGTAAACAATGGTAGTTCTTTTCACAAAATTAAGATTACGAGATACACGTAAGAAGAGTAACTTAATTTCGTGCTGAGTTAGCGTTACGGGACATCACGCGCTGTGTTTGTCTATTTTTTGTTGGTATAATTACTTCCATTTAAACTCGACGCCCCCTTGCCTTTTCTTTTGCGCTCCTTCATTGCAGCCTTATATATTTTTCCTCTCGAGCGTGTATATGAAGCTGGGAATTAAATCCGAACGCGAGAAAATACGTAACGAAGGATTAAAATGAAACAGCAAAAAAAAAAGAACGGCACGAAACGAAAATAAAATGATGAAAGAAAAAAACAGCAGTTGGTAGCTTCAACGCGGACTCATTTATTTCAACTAATGTAATCAGTTGCGTGCGATGAAAAAGAAGCCCCGGATATAAATTCGCGCGTTTTTTTCTTCCTCCTCTTCCTCTCGTTCGTGTGGGTTGACGGGCGAATCACGAAATAATTGCGCCCCCGCTGCAATACGTAACGGTAATTGCATCAAGCGAGGATGCCGTTTTTACTTTTTATTATGCGCCGCTGAAAAGAACGGCACGTTCCGTAATTCAAATGGAAGATAGGTCGAGCAGTGACCCCTAGCGGCCCGATCAACCACTAATTCTTTTTCTTCGAGAAAAAACGGTCTCCGTAGGTTCGTCTTTCGTGCGATACTTTTTCTCCTCGACGTAGAATCCACGATAGAAAATGTTAACGTTGCATGTACATTGGCAACATTTCAAGCTGGTGCACGTTTTTTCAGTGTAAGCACGGTCTTACATACAGATCTGGAAACTTCTAGGGTCGGGAGTGACTCAGATAATGAGGCAAACGGGCAGTTCTCGCTTTTGCCACCCGAAGCGCTGCTAGGTAGAAGTGAGCCAATCAAACGCAGGTCCGAACAGCTGTGCAAAGGCGCGGATTTTTCAAAATAAACACAGCGTCTATTCGGTTTACTAACACTTTCTACAATTTCAATAGATACAGTAACAGGAAGTCCTCAGAAGGCGTAAGCAGTTCAGAAAAGTGTAGCCAAAACGAACAGACCTAATATTTGTAAGAGCGATATAAATGGAAAATGATTGAGTATATTTTCACTCCGGAACCCCGCGGGCAGAATGAGAATTATTATTTCAGTAGACTGTATTTCTCGTATGTTCGAACTTCTGTAATATTTTTATTTGGTCTTTCGCCATTTGAGTAGATGGGGTACGAACAAGTTTCTGCGGTCTAAATTTGTGTTGCTTATAATTAATGTTTATTTTTATTATATTGCATTGCTTGTTTATTCCTAAAACTTTTATTTTTGCTTTTGCTTTTTTTAACAATGTTAATAAGAACCTGAAAATAAATATAATGAAAGAGGAATAAAAAAAAGAAATGAGCGCATTGTGTATGTTTAAACGGCACCGTTTTTATTGATTTGTCTTTTTGGCGAGTTTGTTGTTTACAAAAAATTGTTTTTGCCGTTTTTGGTTTTGTTGATGGACGAACTGGCGCATCCACAATCGAATATAATAAAATACAGCGAAGGACAAGGCCGGGTCCACACTATGCGGTTTTACCGGAGCGTTTCAGGTAGTTTAGATTTCTAGAAACGTTGTGAACACATTTACTAGTTGTCAGGTTATTTTTCCATTGCTGTATATCTATATCTACGAGACTAATTTGACTTGACAGCGTTTCCAGTGGATAAATGAGGAACTACGTTTATGCGCCAATAACGATGACATTTTCCACCATGCAAAAACGCCGAAGTTTCCAGACCTGTATGTAAGACCGTGAGTATAAGGTGTGTAAATGAGACTGAATGACGACGACGACGACTGGGACGCCGTCTGTTGCGCGACGAATGTACCACACGCCTTCCCGAAGACCATACGTGAGCGCTCTACCTTCGTCGTGCGTCATCCGTGGACTTGTGCTTCGTCTTTGTTACACGGGTCACGTAGGCATGTCGTTATTTACCTCGAAATTCGTTGTGCGGTTCTCGATCGACGATATCCAGGTCCAATTCACCGCAAAAGTGGCAATGCTATTGGAACACTGTATGTATATATATATATATATATATGTATGTACGACACAGCACTCCTTGTTTCTAATAGAGACCCAAACGACCGAGAACTAACCTATATTGCCGTTTTTCCCTCGGGATTAGTAGAACTGCCGCCACCTGGCGACAGTTCGTTTGCAAAAAAACTTGCTTTCCGTTATGGAGGTCATCCCATGCCAGGTCCAAAAAATCGGCGATTTTTTTTGCACACGTTGCAACAAAGTCGGCGTAGCAGACTGACGGTAAGTCAACATTCTCTTTGTGTAAATCGTACGTGAACTTTTAAACGCGTTTTTGTCAAAACTTAATTTTTCGAATTGGCTTCCATGATATCTCAAAAAGTATTGAACGGATTTCGTTAAAATTTGTATGGTATAGTCAGCACATCTATAGTTCTCACCCGAACTGGAATATTTCTATCTGCCATAGTTCTTTTAATCTGAAAAAGTCGAATAAAATTACGAAATTTCTAACTTAACTTTTAAAACTGTGCCAAAAGTTCAATTGTCGATATTTTTACTTTACTCTAGTTCCGGCGATAGCCTCAGGTCTACAAATAAAAATGTAGACCTGGCCGTTTGATTTTTCTTCATTTTAGATGAACGAAACCTGCGGAATCATGACAGCTGTTAACCAACTTTTTTCACACACAAGTGTCTTCCGAACGGTGCAAAATCGATTCGACTCGTTATTTTTGTTTGACAAAATTCTGAGAGATTGTAAATATGTTAATAAATGTGTGGTAAAAATTCAAAGAGCGTGTGTTTTGATGGTTCATAAAAAATTTTCATCCAAAACTCAACCAAAAAAATGCAACCTAAACAAATCGAAAATAAGCGGAAAAAATAGCTGTCACGTGGGATGACCCCCTTAAGAACAATTAACGCCTTAGGTCACAGTAACGGGTATAAAATCATGTACGAATTTAACCATTTTTTCCGTATGAAAAAGTGATTCACTCATAAAATTAATTACACATCTATTTAGTATGAATATCAAGCTGTTAGAATTTTTTTTTTCGATGTACACATTAGCCGACTACTAATATTTTATTTTGTTATCTACATTAGAATACCTAGAGAAGTACGTACAGAATTTAAAAAAATATGGTTTTATTCAAAAGTTGTAGATATTTGAAATTAAGAAATGAATTTTCAGTGAAAAAATTCGTTATAACTGCTCATAAACTGCTCATAAAATGAACAGTTTTCGATTAACCAGAACATCCATACGTACTTCTCTGCGAAATGCAATTAGGAACATAACTTTTAAATTTGTAGTAAATCGAGTGAAAATTGTTGAAGTTATTTGTCACGCCAATTGGAAAAAAGCTGTTTCGAGAAGTTTCGAGTAGTCGGCCATTTTGTTCATCGAAAAAAAATATATATATTTTCTAACAGTTTGATATTCATACTAAATAGATGTGTAATTAATGTTATGAGTGAATCACTTTTTCATACGAAGAAAAATTGTTAAATTCACACATGATTTTATACCCATTACTGTGGCCTAAGGCCTTAATACATCAATAATCAGCGGGCGGAACTGAGATTTTCGCGATCAGTGATCACTTTTGAGGAAATTTTCAACTTTTTGTTGGCATAATTGCGGACTAATTTAATTAATGGTGCGTTCGATTGCTCCTTTGAGCCCCGGAATACACTTTGCCTTTCAAAAAACCCTAAAGAAAAAGTCGAATGGCGTCGAATCGCACGATCTTGGTGGCCAATTCACATCGCCGCGGCGCCAGATAACACAACCATGGAACTTCGTTTGCAATAACTGCATTGTTTCGCCCGCAGTGTGGCAGGATGCGCCATCTTGTTGAAAGAATATGTCTTCCAAGTCCGTGCCGTTTATGTCATTTATCGGATATTGTGTTTCACACATAACCTCCATGTTTGTACCTTATATTAAAATAAAAATATTTGTACTTTTCAAGGCAATAATGTGTTTTATTAATAAATTAAAATGTCAGATCATTTTGAGACACCCTTAACCATTAAGCGACGACGAGGAGATTCCCCATAATGGCTCACCGATATGTCATTTTGTTTCTCACAAAATATCGGGGCAGTCTTCGGCTGTTACAAATGTCCGCATACGTACATCGTAGTTCGCAAATGCTCCATCGTGTGGCAACAATCATGTGGCTGAGCTCCGTGTATCTCCTAAAAAAATCCACAATTAAAACCAAGAAAACTACCTGCTACCGGCAATATTTGCCAGGAGGTCGTCCTCTTCTAGTTTTGCTTCATTGACGAACAGCCCGTGGTCTCAGCTGCAGTTTCACGTTGCCCCCACTCTCCTCGCCCTTTCCATTTTTCTATTCTGTTTCTCTCTGCACGAGGTTGGAGGGAAATCGGGCAGTAAAAAGGTTCGCGGAGCAGCAGTCTCCGACCACTGGTATATATGCCTCGATACGAGGTTATAAAACCCTTGGAGACGCTTTTTCTCCATCGATTATGTCGTTTACGATAAATTTCGTGCCACAGTTCTCTCGCGTCCTTTATTTTTCGCACGGTTTCTACGATAAGAGTTGTAAAAAAAAGTTGCATAAAATTCCTTCCGGAATACAGATGAGGCGAGATGTGCCGAATGCCATTCATTCGAACATAATCAAAGATCCACTAGTCTACTGCAACGGTATTAATTTTTTTTAATTCAAATTTATTTTAAGTGTTATTAGTTTTTTTTTGTTATCGTTCTTAACGATAGCATACAACATTGAAAATATATTTAGAAAATAAATATTGCACGTCACGCGACAAATGGAAACACATACACGGGAGAGTCACGTGACCTGCATATCAGATGCGCGGCCAACTTTATGATCGTACATCACGCTACTCCATGCGGTCAAGAAACGTTTATGTAACTATACGGAATAAAATCGTAAAAATATATAATAAAGACTTACTCTTTACGGCCCGTAAAGCACATAAAACGTTCGAAGTTCATAATAAAACGAGTCGCAGATGGGCGGGGATGTCTTATAGCACGAAAGAAGCTATGTGACTCATAGTAGCTGGGAGATTGCCCCGAGCTTGCATATTGCGCCACCAAGATTAGCAAAAGCTAACCCTGCCATTCCTGGAACGGTAATTTTGAGGTTAGAATCGCGACTTGGTCAAAATCCAGGCCGGTATGTGCCTTTGTCCCGAAAAACTCTAAGATGCGGACGCGGCAATGACTCAAAGTAGCATAAGACGGGATAGGCGCGCCCTCTGGCGGATTAGTACATCGCCAAGCGCCGTAGGGCGAGGATAAGGCTTGTGCGGCAGTCTCCAGGGCGTACTAGGCATGTCTCGAGCTTAAGGGGTGAGATGCAGTCAGGATTTTCAAAAAATTGATTTTGTAAACATTTTCTTGAAGTGTCATGTTTCGACTATATTCCCTGAAAATTTCAAGTCAATCCGATGAAGAGTTTGCGGGATATCCCACAATTAGTGAAGGGGCGTCGGGTCCCATGGCAGGTAGCGGACGGCAGCGACCGGTTTCGACTCCCGAAGGCAGAATGCTTCGAAGATAACAACAAATTGATATTTTTGAAGCTTTCACATTGGCAGAAGTTCTATTGTATGGGCCAGGAATTGATGATTCGATGTAAGTAATTTTTTAATTAGTATTTCTATACATAAATCAAGTGTAACATTGGAAAACTCTTGCAGACATTTTCAAAAATCTATTACTCAAAAACTATGAACTTTAGCGAAATTTTCCCGAAAGAATTTAATTTTTGAAAAATTGTTTTAACAACTGGCTATAAACAATTGAATGCTCGACTTTTCGGCAAACAAATTGTGATATTTGGATTCAGCCGTCAAAATATATTTAAAAAGTTTAGCTTCATCAATCGAGCTCAATATTTTACGAACATATAATACCGTATACACATCGAACAATTTTAAACGCTTTTTTCTCGAAACTATGTTTTTCAAGTCGGTGACCACTATAATTAAAAAACCACTCGATGAATTTTTATGAAATTTGGTGTGCTTATTCATAGCATTAAAAACTAGTCCTTAATCGATGGATTTTCATTTTTGTTGACAATTTCAATTTTTTAAACAACAAACGTGCGATTTTTCGGTCGAAAATCGAAAGTTATCTATCGGAAGCGGCCGTTTTGTTAATTATTGAAAAAAAAGCTTCGATTAAGGACTAGATTTATTATTTAACTAATGATTTTTTGGTTTTTTTTATCCCAGATGATCCAGTAAAATTTTATGATGGCCACCGCAAAGCACTACATGCCGAAGGGGGTCCGACAAAGATGGCGATACTTTTACGAATAATGAATATTTTTCTTTGAAAATTTGTACAAATCAAGTTGAAATATAATATAAATAGTCTGTGTAACCACTTTTGTAAAACACTCAATTACTATAAAAAAAATTATTGAAACTGCGCGTTTTTTCACGCCTCTGACTGCATCTCACCCCTTAACACAGACGCACCAATCGATCCAAGTGCGTTTCGCCATGGGTGTGGCGAGTTGGAATCGCGTACATTTGAATTACCTCGCTTTTTTTTCGTTGAGGCCCCAAAAATGGGACGAAATAAATCGCGTTTCAATTGAGACTCAGTAGTCGACACGAATGACGTTGTCTATTTTTCTTTGGCTATATTCCCTTGGCCTTCAGGCTCTAGCTTACTTGTGGTCGACCAGACGAGGATCTGAATCGCAAGTGGATACGTCGACGCACTTTCTGGAATTTCTTGAAAAGCTCGATAAAACGATTTACTATTTCCTGGGGAAGATTCGTGCCCAAGCGGAACAGCCATTGCTGATAGAAAGGGGGTGCAGGGTATGGAAACCCAGTAGCACACACCCTTTCACTAGACTCTCTTCCTCTCCCTTTCGCCCCTTCCTCCTCGCTCTGCCTCGATTCGCTTTTCCGAGATCCCTCTACGAAGGGTGTGTACGCAGCTGGATCGGAATATCCGAACTTCCTTCACCATCCATGCGAGATACGTTCCTTCTTTACCTATGAGAACTGCTTTTGTTGCTTTTATCCAGCTAAGATGCTATTTGCACCGGGAACACACTGAACGCCGGATAACCCCTTAAGCTCTAAGTGCTCGGGACGGAATTCCGTTGTAACTAACTTACCAACGGCTGTATGGTTGAAAATACACACGCATTCGACGCGTTCGTCTACGTTAAAATGGTATTCAGTTCGAAGCCATTCGCGTTAACTATTGGACCTTAATGTCATCAATTTGGGTGCTGACAAACGTCTGGACAAAATTCCAGTACGAACGTCCGCCTGTGGAGTGCGCTGACCAAGCCCCTTATATACCAGTGGATCGGCTGGCTCCCTCGCGAGAGCGATCCCGCCCGTCAGCCACCTGGTGGCGAACATCGGAACCCACCGCGCCCGCCGTTTCCCGCGGCAAATATGAAATTTCTCATGGCTTCGACTGCGAGCGCTCTTTGAATTCAATTATCCGAAATGGTTGTAGAGGCGTTCAGGAAATATCGATATAAAGAGAACTCGAAAAACGTTTCACTGTAAAAAAAAACGAGATAAACATCGGGGAAGGATTGTCATGAAAAATCGGACGCTCACGATGAATGACCCTGTATCTATATATTTGCGGTCGAGTTTCCCTTCCACTTAACGTCAATACGTTGTGGTACTAAGGTAACGGAACTCTGCAGCTTGAATCATGCATCACCGACGCTGATCGTGCCTTCTCGCTGAAATGTTACTCAACGCATTGACGCATTTCGTAACTCTCATTCTCCAGGATATTTGGGATTTTTTCGCGAAAGCGACACGGAGCTTCGCGTCTACGAAAGTCCCAAAAAAATTACCCTCAACGATGTGTTTCTCAACGAAAAAAATGTAAGTACTTGATTTCCTTATTGCTGCTCTCGGTAAGGGTTTTTGTTGCCTCATTAAGGCCTTAGGCCACTCCAGAGGTCGAAAAATAGGCTTTTTGGGTTTTTTCGCAGAAAAACTACAAAAAAATCGAGATTACGAAAAATAATAATGAAAATATTGAATAATAATGAAAAAAAAAGAGAAGGTAAATAATATAAATTTAAAAAACTTGAATCGCAATCTTTTTTAAACTTATATTATTTACCTTCTCTTTTTTCATTATTATTTGCATTCGTTTAACATTATTATTATTACTTTCGTTGTTGTTATTGTTGTTATTGACATAATAATAATAATAATTATTATAATACACGAAATATGAACCAAAACAAATTTGAAGCGACCATTTTATCATCATTTTTGTCAGTATTGTTATTTACTAATTTCCGTGAGTAGTCTCGAGCTCGTTATAATTATTATTTTTTTTCGATTCCTGTCAGAATCGTCATCTTCCGTTTATACACAAAGTACAAACCTGATAATTTTTTTTGTCACTATCGCTTTCAGTTTTTGAATTTCCCGTTCGCTGATGGCGACTCTTCGGGGTTTATGCTGTATTTTGAAAAAAATGCAATAATTTCATTACGACCGGAGATTTATTTGTCAAATTTTATTAACACTTTTCATGGATTTACATGAACATTCGAAGACGAAGACATTTTCGAAAATAAAAGTTGAATTTCCCAAATGGAGATGTCTTTTGATTTAATACATTTTAAGTATACGTGAAATTGTTGTTTTTTTTGCCGAAATTACATCCGCCCTACGTTCGACACTATTCGAGAGAAATTGACACCCCAAACGTTGATAATTATTGACATTCGTTAAATACGATTGTCCCAATATAAATAGAGCAATTAGCACCTTTTTCATAAAGTAATGCAGCGCTACGAAATTTACCCAGCATACGTGCTATATTTGTTTTATCAATACATTTTATATCCGTTTTGTCAGCGGCGTTCATACTCGGCCCTGGTCTCCGGTAGGAAAAAGTGGCAAGGAGAGAAGCAAGAGGCAAGAGAGAATTGAAAGGGGATTGATTGAAACTAACCAAAGCGGAGAGAAGACCTCCACCGGATAAATTGTATTTTCTCTCATATCCAACGATTCTGCTTGAAAATCCAAACAAGGTTTTCGATTTGCCAGCTCGTTCGGGGCCAACTGCACACCGTATAAAATCGATTTTCCGATCCTAACCTCCAAAAGCCTGCCTTCGGTACACTCGAGAACGAACATGAGACTTGAAATTTGATTGCCCCCTAAATGAATCTCACTTGAGAGGAAAAGCTAGAGTTCGTGGGGACGGGGGGTAATTAAACCTTTTGGTGAGAGACTATCTCGTCTGGTAGTTAGGGGATTCGGAATCTTTTAAGCCCTGCCTTCCTATTCCATTAGCCCCCTTAACTTGCCACATAACCTAACCTCGTATTCTAACCTCAGAGGAAACCTGTTAGCGAAGCAAAATGTGTCAATTACCTTGAGTTTGTACACTGAGAAAAAAAAAGCGAATTGAATCAAAAAAATATATTGGTTGATCCAAATAAATGTGCTGCTGCGAAGTGCCACCGATACATGAGCTTGTTACAATACTATAAAATATTGGAAAATGTGATTGATATAAATAACATATTATTTTATTTCAAAAAGCTCTTCTGTTCTCTGAATATCTACCTCTGAATATCTACCTTCAAATAAAATTATATTCTATTGCAATCATTCTATATACAATCCGTAGATGTATAGATGAAATAATTAAGCGGTTGCTGCAACATTTTTTATTTCGTACAAAAATATAATCAATAGAATTAATTATTTCTTTACTGTATCGAAACGAATATGCCATGGGACGTGAGTTTCTCAATTTGTTTTAAATCTTAAATAAAAAGTGAGCATTAGAATGATCATCCACGATAATAGTGGAGAAAATATCAGATATCCAATGGAATATTCATGGAGAGAATACCAGATATTCAACTGATAAGAGCAGCTACTACACTTTGATCTTAGCCACAGGCCAAGATGTCATTCTCTTTAGAGTCTCTCCGGCGTTTAAGTAGATTTTCTGTTCGCGCTACGCTTACGAGAAACGAGCGCGCGTGCGGCTTCTAGCGGTTACTCCGAAAACTACGAGTTTCCTCACACCTATAATTTCGGTGGCGTTCGGTCATAATTTGGTGGAATTTTTTCAACCAAATGCGCAAAAACAAATTTTATTTTCGCATAATTTTTTAACCAATTCAGACATTTGCTTAATATTTTTTAATAAAAATAAAATATTAAGGTGTTACTCCCACTCGTAGCGCAAAAAAGCCCTTTTTCATGAATTTTTTTAACGAAAACTACAAAACTTTTTTAATCGATCAATATACCATCTTAAAGAGCACATATTGAAAAACTTTCAGTAATTTTTTTTATTGAAAAATATTACATTGTTTAGTGGCAAATGGCCGTCAATGAAATAATGTTTTTATATACACGGTTTGCGGTGACCAACATTGCGGCGAAGTGGATCATCTGAAAAAAAAAATGCGGATGGATTTAGTTAAATATAAGTATAAACTAGTATTTAATAGAAGGATTTTAAAAAATATTCATTTTTCACAAAATGGCGGACAGTCAAAGTTAATCGTTCGATTTAACGAAAAAAAAACGGCCGTTTTTTGGCTATAGAACGGCCATTTTTTCTCAAAAAAAAAAATCGAACGATTAAAGACTACATTTTTATGTATTAAATAAGCCTGCAAAATTTCAAGAAGATCGGTTCATTAGTGTTCGAGTAATCTTGGTCACCGACTTCAGAAATGCCATTTTGAGAAAAACGCGTTTAAAGTTTCAATTTCCGGTCGTTTACACAACGGATTCTTCTCTTTCAACGCTCATATCTCAGTCAATTTTGTTCGGATTGACTTGAAATTTTCAGGACATATTCTCAGATAATAATACTACAAAAAAATGCAATAAAAAAAAATCGATTTTTTCAAAATCGCAAGTGGGGGTATTTAATATATTTTAACGAATAATGTACATGGAAATCAATATCGGATATGGTGAAAAACATAAAATAACATATTTCCTCAATAGAAATTTTGTCTGGATCAAACGAGCGAAATTCAATTTTTCTTGTATACTCGAATCAACAATGTTCATGTACACTTTGATTTTAGCCACAGGCCAAGAAGCGATACTCTTTAGAGTTTCTCCGGCGTTTAAGTAGATTTTCGCTTCGCGCTACGCTTACGAGGAACGAGCGCGCGTGCGGCTTCTAGCGGTTACTTCGAGAACTACGGGTTTCCTCATACCTGTAATTTCGGTGGCGCTTGGTCATGATTTGGTGGAATTTTTTCAACCAAATGCGCAAAAACAAATTTTATTTTCGCATAATTTTTTAACCAATTCAGACATTTGCTTAATATTTTTTAATCAAAATAAAATATTAATATATTTTTACGAATAATGTACTTGGAAATCAATATCTGATATGGTGAAAAAAATAAAATAACATATTTACTCAGTAGAGATTTTATCTGAATCAAACGAGCGAAATTAAATTTTTCTTGTATACTCGAATCAACAATATTCATGTTATGGGTCGAAATGCTTTTATTTATTCTTTGCAGAAAATGCATTTAAAACTATATAATTTGTTCGAGATAATTTTTTAGATAGTTTAAATAATATATTGTTCTTGGCTAAGAATATATCTTTTCAATGACATTTTTTTTTCAATTATATCATTTTATTAAAGTCAATAGCGTTTTGTTTCGACTAATAAATCGGATTATTTACACCAACAATTTTACAATTGCATCAATGAAATTTTATTCAATATCACCAATGATATTGGATCAATGATTATTTTCTCTCAGTGTACTTCAGTTCGAATTAAACTCCTACTTATTTTCACGCTTTGACGATTGCATCCCCTTCACTTGTACCCACGGCAAAAATGAAGCGGTCACCCATCCGAGTATTGGTTCAGGTCAATGCTGCTCCACACCGGAGAACGCCGAAGCCCTTCTACTGTCGGTCTAACTGCATTTGCAATTGCGGCGCTTTTTTTTTTACAGTTTGTGCCTGCCTTTGTGGTTTTTTTGTTGCTTGTCTGTACCGGTGACGAGCGAAATACGAGAAACGTCAGAAATTCAAGAGCCAATAACGTCCGCAGTCCGTCGACGAATCCGCGCCTTGTCGTATCCCGAGGAAAGCGAAATGGGGGTAAGAATATTTTTCTTCATTCTAGCCATTTCTCAACAATATGATAATTTCGCTAAAATAACAAATTAGCGATAAATAATTAGCAACGTAACGAATTCGGTCATCTGGCTCGCGCTAAACAAAAAGTAAACGAATGTTATCTCGTGTTTTATGTCGTTTCGGCTATCGTCCAGCGAGGCCTTACATTTTTATTTTATGATTTTTGACAACGTCGTATTATTATCGTTATTCTTGTGCAATGTTATTATTATTTTTATTAATTTTTTATTATTAATTTATTGATAATTATTTTATTAATTATTAATTAATAGTTGATAATTATTTTATTTTTTATTATTAATTTTATTGATAATTATTTTATTATCATATTATTATTATTATCATTATTATTATTTCGTTAACAAATAATGTTATTAAGAAAAAAAAACATATTTTTCATAACATTAGTTACTAAAATCCATGTGCGAAATAAAAAAGTGGAAATAACAAATATTGAACGTAGCATAAAATCAATAAAAAATACTCGTTAAAAATGAAGAGCGATATTTAATTGAATGAAAAGTCGAAAATCGTTAAATATATCTAAAATAATATAATTTAGATCTATGTGTAAGATAATATAATTTAACGAAAGAAAAAAGATGAATCAATCAATCAATCAAAAATCGAACCACACAAAAATAAAATTTAGCAAGATTTTATGTAGAAAAACAAGGATTACGCGGTTTTCAAGTTCTCGCTGCTTCCCCTCTGTTACGCGTTCCCTTTACGAGCTGGCACTAGTCAAGTTTTACTTCGCCTCGGAGCCAGATTGATGATTACACTCGGGTTGTATCCTCAGCGATAACGGCCCTTTTCGGTTCAACCGAGAAACGAGGCGATCGCGAGTCCACGAAGTGCGGCTGCGATTCGTCCCTTTCATTTTCACCCCTTGATACACGTTGATGGGTAGGTTTATATATATGTTGGCGATACTCTGGCTGGAAACGTCGAAGGTAATGTAAAGAAGAACGAAACAAAACAAAAAAACGTACGAAAGAAACGAGAGTAGAATACAAAGTGTGCGGGTTCGTATAAAACGGGCAAGTGTTTTAGAATCTCTTTTTACGCACCGGATGGAATTTGCCAAATTGCGGAAGTATAGAAGTAATGCCGATACGAATAAAAGGCTCCAGTTTACATAGGAGAGCTGAAAATAAAAGCTCTAAATGAAGAAAGGCTAAATAAAATAAACAAACGACTAAAAATAAAAGGTTCTGGAACCTCTTATTTCATTTATTTCTCTCTTTTTTATTTATTTATTTTATTTATTTATTTATTTATTTCTTTATTTTATTTTATTTATTTCTT
The DNA here is from genome assembly GCA_964007375.1 of Ophion obscuratus. Taxonomy (NCBI): domain Eukaryota; kingdom Metazoa; phylum Arthropoda; class Insecta; order Hymenoptera; family Ichneumonidae; genus Ophion; species Ophion obscuratus. The sequence goes on along the minus strand of OZ023324.1, from coordinate 26,361,665 downwards.
TATTTTATTTTATTTATTTCTTTCCTTATTTTTATCTAGAATAGACATTCTAGAATAGAGATAAAAATAAGAGGCACCAATTAACATAGGAGAAAAGGGAAGGAAAATAAAAGAGAGTTGAAAGGTGCCCGATTTTATTTCGATTATGTTCATTACTTTCGTTTCTACGCTACTCCGTTTTGTGATCCTCAACTCACCTAACCGGCGAGTCTCCCCTGATCGGAGAATCGCCTTGCGCCACATAGGTCGGACTCCTTATAGCTGACAGGGTAGGGTGCCGCGCCGGGGAGAGACTCTCGCGCGCGTAGCCACCTAGCGGACAGTTCGCCCACCAAGCGCGTGTACCCGGCCTTGAGGCCGTTTCTCTTACGATACATCGCAAATGAAAAACCAAGACCAATGACGCGACTCGGTAATGTCGTTTTATTGTGTCAATCATGTGCATTTATTATTATTTCTTTTTAATGTACAAGATCGGGCATAGGAATATTATCCGGACTTCTGACCCTTAGGGCGAGAATAAGAAATCATTCTCGGTAAGTCTTTGCAGTGGTATTTCGCGTCCTTGCCGTAAGCTGAAAGTCGTCGGGTAGGCACCGTACACCGTCCGGCACGACACGCCTATAACAATGTAAATTGCAATTCCATTTTTTGAAATCTAGGTATCCAAATATGACGTTAAATATTGGAAAAAAGAGTAGAGACCAAAATTATCGAGAATTTCATTCTTTACACGTTTGTTCATGTTCGTTTATGACCTAAAGTTAAAAATGAACGACATAATGCAATAGCCGCTTTTTTCAGGGTTTAATTCGAAAAATATCGATGGTGGAGAAAAAACTGTAATGACCAAAGTTGTAAAGCACTCGATTTCCTACAAGTTTACTCCTTATCGTTTTACTGAAAAATTGTAAATCGCCGAGTTATTCAACAAAAACAATTTCCCATAAAAATTGAGACGACGATATTAACTGAACGCAAGCTCAGCCGAGAATGAAACTTACACGTGTTGTTTTACACTAATAAAAGAAAATTGAGTGTACGTTTCAGCAGGATCAACCTAGTCATTAGGGTGAAAAAATTAAAAAATGAAATATTTTTTTTTAGTGTTTCAGTACTTGGCGAATATTGAATTAAAAAAAATAGTTCATAGAAAAACGCATCTTTTTGTAGAGGACATTTTTTCGTACGACGAGAAGATCACTACGATACGATCATTTGAAATTTTATCATGTAAATATCGTGTAAAATCTTATCTCCGATTTAGCTGAGTTAGCGAGCGGATAAAATCTGAAAAAATGCCACGTACTCAAAATATATGATACAAAAACATTACCAACTTTGAAAAAGATTGAAGAAGGTCAGGCTTTTCGGCCGTTCGAAAATACTTGAAATACCTCATATATAAAAAGCAAAGTACTGACTGACTCACTGACTCATCATTGCCCAGCCTAAACCGCTAAATGTAGAAACGTGAAATTTGGAGGGCATGTTGATGTTACCATGTAGTCACCACTCAAGGTTTTTTTTTCGAAATTTAACCATTAAGGGGAAAAAGGGGTAGCAAGTTTTGTATCGAATTTAAAGAAAATCTGGTCGGACTTACTTGAAATTTGGTATGTGTGCTTCTTGACACAATTAATGAAATACGTATTTCAGCGTTTGTCTAAAATTCAACCCCTAAGGGGAGGAACGGGGTCACGAAGTTTGCAAGGAAAATAAAAAAATCCGGTCAGAAGATTTACTTTAAACTTAGTATTAAACTTTTCAATACAATTAATGAAATACGTATTTCAGCGTTTTTCAAAATTCAACCCCTAAACGAAAGGGGGTGGCAAAGTTTGTACAAAAAATTTAAAAGATCGGGTTGAATTTACTTGAATCTTTGTATAACAGCTCTAGACGCAATTAATGAAATTACAGCCTTTTCGGAAATTTAATCCTTAAAGGGGAACATGGGGTAGCATACTTTGTATGATAAAATAAATATCTGGTCAGATTTACTTGAAACTTAGTATCAATGCTCTTCAACACAATTCTACATGTTCCTTAATGAAACATTTAAGGAGCACATTTAATAAAAGTGCATTCAACACAAGTCTACGCGAGCGAAGCCGTGGGCGGTAAGCTCGTACGAAATATTTCTAGCTAAAAACGGCAAATCGTGAAATTACACGATCAGTTAGACGTCACAGTTCATTCGCCCTATTGTGAATAGGGATAAATTTCTCCACAAGCGGCATTCGCACACCTTAAGGGGTTAGGCCACTCTAGAGGCCGAAAAAACAGGCTTTTTGGGAATTTTTTTCTCAGAAAAACTACAAAATAAACCAAGATTCCAAAAGGGGGGTTTATCATACATATCAGTGACTGTATACAATAATTTTTTTGAAGCGATTAATTTCAACTTGGCGGCTGTACAGCATTTATCTAAAAACTGCATTTTTTAAGTTGATCGGAAACTTGACTCACAAGGAAACGTTGCGAGGTCGATGTCTCCGATTTCGATAAAATTTGGCATGCTTGTAGAATGGGTAAAAATAGGCAACACGTATTTTTTTATATCGGCGGAACCCGATTCTTAAGGGTTGAAAAGCACCCTTGAAAATTAGGGTGTTTTTCGTTTTTCGTCGATAACGTTTTAACGGTACGAGATACGAAAAAACTTCAAATTGCAACAATGTTTATTTTTTCGTGTACTATACACTGGAGATGAGAACGATGCAGATAGCAACAAATTTCATATTGTTTATTGCAAAAATGCAATTTTTTCAACCGTATCTCCGAGAATTTTTAATCGATTGGGATGTAAATTTGCATACATGTAGAGAATGGAAAAGTGTGGATACGGATTTTTTCTTTTACCGATAACTCACAATTAAGGGGTTGAAACTGCCCGTCGATTTTTTTGCCGAGAGCATCGTATAATCAGTTAGTCTTTTGGCATTTCGGTCTAAATTCATGTCAATATACGTTCGTGTTACGACGCAATTGCATATTTGTAACATTCCAGCCCCCCCAACGGTCCCCTTCTCGAAAGGCAAACGTTCAAAGTTCTTACCATGCGGCATGGACGAAAATTTGTAGAAATAAAAATGGGTTACAAAGAAAGTACAATCAGTCAAAAGAGTCAATATACATTTTCTCGTTTTATCGGAAAAAGAAAACATCCGTATCCGCACTTTTCCATTCTCTACATGTATGCAAATTTACATCCCAATCGATTAAAAATTCTCGGAGATACGGTTGAAAAAATTGCATTTTTGCAATAAACAATATGAAATTTGTTGCTATCTGCATCGTTCTCATCTCCAGTGTATAGTACACGAAAAAATAAACATTGTTGCAATTTGAAGTTTTTTCATATCTCGTACCGTTAAAACGTTATCGACGAAAAACGAAAAACACCCTAATTTTCAAGGGTGCTTTTCAACCCTTAAAAATCGGGTTCCGCCGATATAAAAAAATACGTGTCGCCTATTTTTATCCATTCTACAAGCATTTCAAATTTTATCAAAATCGGAGACATCGACCTCGCAAAGTTTCCTTGTCAGACAATATTCAACCGATTGACTTGAAATGTTGAATAAATCTTCAAGAATACATTGTATATGGAATATTGCATAGAATTTTTATATTGCAATTTTATATTGCATTTTTTATTATATTGCAATTTTTTTTATTATATTGCAATTTTATATTGCATTTTTTATTAACAATTATCTGACGATTTTTCAGGCATGTCTTTGGAAATTGAAAAATTTCGTCACATTTTTGTTAATAACAAATGAACTATGCAATATAAAAAAATCTTACGTACTTCCATAGACAATGTATTTTTCAAGATATATTCAACATTTCAAGTGAATCGTTTGAAAATTGTCTGAGTTATGTTTCCGGCCAACTTAAGAACTGCACTTTCGAGATAAACGCTGAACAGCCGCCATTTCGAAATTAACCGCTTCAAAAAAATTATTGTATACAGTCACTGATATGTATGATAAACACCCTTTTTTTTAATCTCGATTTATTTTGTAGTTTTTCTGAAAAAAAAATCCCCAAAAAGCCTAGTTTTTTGGCCTCTAGAGTGGCCTGAGGCCTTAATTGTAGACTGAGTATGCTCACCTTGCGCGAGCCGCAGTATGTTCTGTCATAAGCGGGTCCAATCCCGTGAGCGGTGTAAGTACCGTCGCCAACAGCTTTGGCGCACAACAGGTTTCCGCACCTGCTCGGATAAATACCGTCCAACGGAAGTTCCTACACAAATGAGCGAAGCACCATTTTTTTCTTTCAATTTCATATAAATGTAATTTTTATCATTAACAATGAATTGCCAATGAAAATAGAGACAAAGAATATAGAACAATAAATTAACAAGAGAAAATAGAGACAAAAATTCAACATTGACAATCAAAATAGGAATGAAAAGAGCGAATCAATAAAAAGAAACTTACTATGCAAGCACCGCGATAATTCCATAGTTTGCATTGTTCGTGAACGTCCAACTGTAAAATTCATTGAAAAAAATGAAGACCTTTGTTGAAAAAACGTGACGGATAATTGAAGTCGAGAATCATAATCTTATATTGGTACCTCGGTAGTCAGACCGGATGCAGTTGCGATCATGGCGATACACAGTGCGAGGAAGCGCAACATCTTGGCTGAAAAAAATGTCAACGATGATGAAAGTTTTTTTTTATTTTTTTTTTCTTACCACGATCCTCAGGGTGAAAATATATTTCGGAGATGCGGAATCGTTTTTTTTTTTCGTTATTCGTGAAAAAATATTTTACGAGTGAAGGAAAATCAAGGCTGGATGGCTTTTCTTCAAATTTCATTGCTCCGAAATGCAATAATTGGAGGGACACAAAAAGTTGGCAACGAAAATATTAGCCCTGCGTGTGTACACTGGGTCTTTGAAGGAACAGTCGAAATTTGAAACTCAAATTTTCTTCCCAAGAATAGAGGCCGGGTTTCGGCGACGCCCGGGCGTGGCGGATTATTTGCAAACGTCAACCAGTGCAAGTCATGTCCGTTCCCTAAAAGGGTCAGTGTACACGCGACGTCAGTATTTTCGAAGGTAAGTGAATGCAGTTTTTTTTGCTTTTCTCGTAGTTTTTCAATTTTTTTCATGGCTCAAATAAATGTTTTATGTAATTTGAGGCTGTTTCGGCTACTGTTTACGGACTTTTATCTCAAACACAAAACTTTTTTGTTGTATTTTTGGCTTACAAGTCTGTTATTTTTCCATATTTTTATAGAAAATAAAGTTTTGCTATATTATTTCTTGCTTTCTTTACTTTCTTGCTTTTCGGTTTTTCTTATCTATGCTATTTACTGAAATAATTTTTTTTTGTTCTAACAGTTTTTAAAGATGGGCGAAAGAAGTGCATCTCCGGTTATGTACAATTTACGCGACCGTCGCCCTGACTTGTTATTCTTGTGCATCGTTCGAAACGCCGGTTTGCTATGATCACCGAACGAATTTTTGTCACAATTGCGTACTGTAAATTCCTTTTTTTTCGTCACTAATTGTTATTAATATTTCATAACTTTTGTATTTGCAACAGTAACAACTCATTTTGTGCCAAATAATTACCGTTACGTTTATTTGGACATGCCTGAATCCGTAAAATATTCCCCACTTTCAGGTGCTTAAACTATTCAACTGTTTGGAGCCCACGCCAAAGACACTATATTTCTTTTCAAAGCTCATAATCTAAGCTACAAAAGCCTATAATCGTTTTTAAACATATTTTTTTATTGTACAATAACGAATTGTTTAACAAAATTCCTTTTTTTCCGCTTTTACGACTATTTTTCAATTTGTATTAACAGCGGTTTTGAATTTTTGACTTTGGAAAATTTTTTCAGAATTTTTTCAGATTTTTCGAAAGCCTAGAATACTTCGAAAATCCGACTGTTCCCTAAAAGACCCAGTGTACACACAGAGTCTCGAAAAATATAGTGTACACACGCAGGGTTAGTAGAATTACTGAAGAAAATGTCGAAGATCAAATGGAGGTGCTTCGTAAGTCGATGTCGAACGTACTTGGGTGTCATCACCTGCTCATCTTCCCTTTTATACCAAATGTGATACCAAAAGAATAAGCCACGTTTTTTTCTTTTGATGATATTGATAAAGCTGCCTTGCGATCGGCATGTTTATCATACAGTGCAAACATTTCGTTGGTTTCTAATAGCAAAACGCGTTCACCATTTCCTTCTTTCTGCGTCATTACAAAGAGCCATTAATTGTGGACATTATGATCAATTTGATGATGACGTCTGTGCCATATCTTCGGGATACAAACAACTGCTTTTTTTTCTCGAGTATCATAAGTTTTGCGAGTATCATATATTTTGCCTGTTTTTATTCGCTTGCCGGAAAAACGTCTGTAAAAATAAGAGCTCATCGCCCGTTTGTTCCCAGAACAAACGTTGTGTGAACGTTGAAAATTTGGGTGATTTTCAGGATTTTTTTTGAAGAAAAGTACTCAATTAAATGTTTCGGAAAATTAAGAATATATTTGGCTATATTTGACCTATATTAAATAATTTTGTCATAGAAAAATATTGAGATCCAAGCGACTTATGCGCTGCCTTTGGAGGCGCCAAAAAAAATTCCTCCATTACTGACATGATTCCGGTCGATTGAGTAGCTGAAACCGAAAAAGGAAAAGAATGTCGTTAACCTGGAAGGTATTTCCTGTACAATGACGTAGGATTTTCGAAAAATATCAAAATCAAACAAAATGGCGTAGTTATGAAAAAAAGTCTGTTTTCTTGCCTACAAAATGGTCTCTTTTTTCAATGCCAAATCGTCAATTGTCATCCAATCAAATATATCCTACGTCATTGTAGAGTAAATATATTCAAGAGTATTCAGTTTAAATTTCAAGTTAATCGGATAATTGCTCTTTGAGTTACAACGTCAGCAAATTTGAAAAATCTCATTTCGAGAAAAACGCGTTTAAAGATTTAACTATCGATTTTTACAAGATAAAATGATAGAGATACGGCCTTGAAATTTTTACAGGATATTCTTGATAGTATAAACTGTCGAAAAAAGCAACAAAAAATCGATTTTTTGAAAGGTATTTTTTGACTGGTATAGCCCCTTAATATTGCACTAACGGTACAGTAATAGTGAAGCAAGGGTGCAGTAATCGTACAGTAATGGCAATATTATTCGTAGTGTTACGTTGCAATAACAGTACGGGCAATAGTAAAGTTAAAATAAAATGAACGTTTAGGAATCGTGCGGGTGAATGACCCGCTGATGATACAGTAACGTTGCAGTAATCGTATGATAACGTTACCGTACAGCATCGTTGCAGTTGTGGCGCAACTGGAAAACAATGTTACTGTACGGCAGCTGTACAACAATGTTACTGTACAGCAACTGTACAACAATGTTACTGTACAGCAACTGTGCAACAATGATACTGTACAGCAACTGTACAACAATGATACTGTACAGCAACTGTACAACAATGTTGCTGTACAGCAACTGTACAACAATGTTGCTGTACAGCAACTGTACAACAATGATACTGCACAGGAACTGTACAACAATGTTACTGTACAGCAACTGTACAACAATGTTACTGTACAGCAACTGTACAACAATGATACTGTACAGCAACTGTACAACAATGTTACTGTACAGCAACTGTACAACAATGTTACTGTACAGAAACTGTACAACAATGATACTGTACAGCAACTGTACAGCAATGTTACTGTACAGCAACTGTACAACAATGATACTGCACAGCAACTGTACAACAATGATACTGCACAGCAACTGTACAACAATGTTACTGTACAGCAACTGTACAACAATGATACTGTACAGCAAGTGTACATCAATGTTACTGTACGGCAACTGTAGAACAATGATACTGCACAGAAACTGTACAACAATGTTACTGTACAGCAACTGTACAACAATGATACTGTACAGAAACTGTACAACAATGTTACTGTACAGTAATAAATTTGAATAAACACCTAATAGTAATTCGACCATTTAGATATAATAGGGAAAATGGAATTGACACGGAAGGATTATATAAACCATTGGCGTAACGGCTTTAAGCTGGTACCTCCACATTAGAAAAAAGATTGACTTTTTTGTATGCTGCAGTAGAGACATAAAAAATGACGTCCACGAAAACTCTCCAGGCCTTACCGGCTAAAGACAATAGTAATTAATTCCCGAAATCATAAATTTAACCCGCACCATACACTGAGAATCAAATCATTCATCCAATACCATTGGTGTTATTGAATTAAATTTCGTTGATTCAATTGTAAAATTGTTGGTGTAAATAATCGGATTTATTAGCCCAAACAAAACGCTATTGACTTTAATAACGTTATAAAATTAAAAGTTTTTTTTTTATTCAACAGATATATTGTTAGCTGAGAACAATATATTATTGAAACTATCTAAAAAATTATCGCGAACAAATTATATAGTTTTGAATGCCTTTTCTGCAATGAACAAAAAAGCGTTTCAATTCATAACATGAATATTGTTGATTCGAGAACACAAGAAAAATTGAATTTCGCTCGTTTCATTCAGATGAATGTTCCAGTGAGTAAATATGTTATTTTTTCATCATATCCGATATTGATTTTCAAGCACATTATTGGTTAAAATATTAATATTTTATTTTGCATGAAAAATATTAAGCAAATGTCTGAATTGGTAAAAAAATGATGCGGAAAATAAAATTTGTTTCTTGCGCATTTGGTTCAAAAAATTCAACCAAATCATGGCCAAGCGCCACCAAAATTATAGGTGTGAGGAAACCCGTAGTTTCCTCACACCTCGTTTCTCGTAAGCGTAGCGCGAACCGAAAATCTACTTAAACGCCGGAGAAACTCTAAAGAGTATCGTTTCTTGACCTGTAGCTAAGATCAAAGATCTGTTCTTATCAGTTGAATATCTGATATTCTCTCCATATATCAGGCATTCCATGTAACTTTAGCCAATAAAAAACAATCCACAAATAATTTTGAAAAATCGAGTTACTTTATTGAAAAATATTCACCGACTGTCGACATTTTTTTAAACATTCTGACGTTTTTTCTCGTTGATTACCATCTTTTAACATTTTTCCATTCAAATGGCTGTATCTTTGGCAGGATTTGACGTATTTACATTCGTAAAAAACGAAAATGTGCATCTTTTTCTAGCCTTCCAGAAAAAAATTAGTTTAGATTTTATTGAGCAAGTCGAACGTACGTTTCCGGGCAAAATATGCAGAAATATCTTCTTCTCAAGGAAAGACATTTGTTATTTTATTTTTTCAAATTTTCCCGAATTGTGAATGGGAAAAACGGATTTTTGGTATTTTTTATATTATGGGATTTCTAAACACCGTGAAGTAACAGTTACTTTTATTAAAATTTTTTTTTTTTATTCGATTGAAGAGTGTGGAGCACTCCAAGGCTCGAATACATATGACATATATGTCATATGTATTTCAAAAACCTGGTAAACATACAGCGGTTTTCTCGTACCTGAGGCGTTGTACACAGCAAAAAATCTCACCAAAACGCGACGAAAACAAACTTCACTCTATCACTATTCACACTATTCACATTCTATATCACACACGTCGTATGAAATATAATTCGAACGAATGTGCGAGGTTATAGCTCCGGTTTTCGACCTGTCAAAAAATAAATTGTTCCGGGCCAGTGAGAAAACGGATGAACTGAACGCTCGCTACGGTACCTGATATTTTGAGCTTTGTTGGTATATATTTCCTACATTTATGTTAAAATTTCTAAAAAGCTTTTTCTCCGCCATTTGTTCATAAAAACAGGTGAAACAAAGCTCAAAATGTGTGCTTCTTCACTGTCGAGAGCATGATTCGCGCCAAATTAACGACAATGCAATGCAATGGTTAATAATTCACAGTTTTTCGCATGGTAACCACAAACTGCAAATTTTTTTCTCGAAATTTTCGAAAATTCCGCGAATCATGCTCTCGGAGCAATGATATCGATGTAAGATCCAGCTGTGCACTTTTTTCTTCGTTTCTTGTAATTTCGAAAATGACTCTCGATATCTAATGGAAGGTAACATGCATCAAACGAGCCGAGAGATATTATTATATTTATACGAATGCTGTTGCAGTTACTGCAACGTTAATGCACGAGAATTTCGCCAAACAAAAATTAAACTAAAATGGGAATCAATTTTTTTTACGAAAACGAAAAAAAGGCCTTACGTTGGGAGAGTGCACGAGATTCTTCGCGAGCCAATGTCGATGTAACTGTGGTGTCCTGACTGACATCGGACTCTTATACGGGACGTTTCGTAGTTGGGTTAACATATCGGCCGATCTTAGTTTCTCCTCATTGCCACTACTCTAGCATGGACTGGCGAGAAACAATAGTCCACATATTACAATTTCTCTCTTTTTGTTCTGTCCAATCGACAAAACGTGAAAAGAAATTTGCAATGCTAAGGAAAAAACAGCCGCGCAGTTACATTTTTCTCGCAATCTAGCCAAGGCTAACAGCCATGAATTCACGTGTGTTTAATTTTCACTGCTCCGAGCACGAATATAATGATGTATTCATCATTTTTTTTCGTACTCTTCTTCAGGATCGAATTTGACGATGCTGAATGATGAATAGAAGATAAATAGTATTTAGACAGGTGTTATTTGGGTTGTAGAAGTAGTCGAATAATTAAGAATTCGACAACGAACTTCTCATTACTGTTTACTTGTCGTTTTTGTACAGGATACGAGCGTTTCAAATTAGTTCCAAAGCCCATACGTCAATGCCAAAGTCCATAGATTTTAGTCTCTTAATCCACCGACTATGCGCCGCGAAACCTAATCGCCACCCGAACGAATTCCAGTTTCCAGAGTCGAGTCTTTATAGTAGCTGGAGTACCTGTCCCAATTGCGAGAGACATCCGCGCGCAAAGCCGCCTAGCGGACGAATGGCGCACTTCGCGAATGTTCTCAGGAAGGCTTTAGGTATTTGTAACATTTAAAAATAATATGACACAATAATAATGAATCATTGTCTAATTATTATTAACGAATGATCGTTACGTAGAGCCTTAATGGGTCTTCTAAGTTCGAAGCCAAGAAAACAGGTCCATTATTTTTTGAGCGGGTATTGAGATGAGCAAATCGGGATTTCACACACAATTAATATATAGACTTGTTGAGTTTGGGTCGTTTTTCTTCACCGCATAATATTCATAAGAAATGAAGTTATCATTTAAAGAAAGTGTTGCCGTTGCTGCACGGTCGTGCAGTTATGCAAATTTTACAAAACCCTCCTGGCAAGCCGAAGTCAAGGTGTTACCTTTATGTGGCTCACCGAAAAATAAGGCCTTTTTGGATTTTTTTTGAGAATATTAAAAACTCAATGAAAACGAGGCTTGGAGAGTTTATTCTACATGGCCTTGTATCTACGAAAAAAATTGTTTACAAAAAAATGGGTAATGATAGCTCGGTCTTAGTAGCTACACTAAGAGGATTTTCTATTTAGGCCCTTTGCGGGAGGACGCAGACCTTTTATGGATCAGCACCTACAACGAAAATAAAACCTTTTACGTAATTTAAATTAGCTTTGCCAGAAAAAAAAACACGATTAATAAAAAAATACGTTCAACAGGATTAGGTAGGATTAGAGAGGCAATAGTAAAGTCGCACGTTCCTATCAACAATGATATTTATTCCGATTAAAATTGATGTACAATGCGCATACAGTCAAAGCGAAATCTCGTTGAAATCGAATGGCGTAATGAAATTGCGTTTATAACGGTGGCCCGTTACACCCAGTCCGCGCTCGAAAGTAACGACACTTCTCGACTACTGGCGAAACTTCAGTTGAATGATCATGGCACTAGTGTTTTCCATCCTTCACAGTTGGAGTATAGTTGGAGCACCTCCGAAGTGCACTAAAAATACAATAACTATGTAGTAACGGGGGGGGGGGGGGGGGGGTAATGGTGCAGTAATAATGCGATACCGGTTCAGTGGCAGCAAAGCAATGGTATTTCTGGTAGTGGATTCAAATGACAGTAATAATACAACTACAGTATAGCAACAATGATGCAGTAACGTTGCAGTATTGGTTCAGTAACCGTACAGTAATATTAAATGAGTGACGGGAGAGTTGAGTATAGTTTCAGCTCAATTAGAGTAATGTAAAAGGACACTGAAAATATAATAACAATGTAGTAACGGTAAAGCAATGGTACGGTTATAATGTAATTTAGTGTGGTAATAGTGATGGAAGAGTATACTAGTTGTAGGATCAAATGACAGTACAGTAAAAACAACGCAGTAACGTTGTGGTAATAGTACAATAATAGTAAGTGAGCGACTGTACAGTTTTACTACACAGCAGTACTCCAAAAGGGCACTAAACATGCAATAACAATGTAGGAATACGAAAGTTATGGTACAGTAATAATGCGATAATAGTAATCCAATAGCATGCTAGTAATTGGAACAAACTAGAGCAATAATACAATTGCAGTATGGTAAAAATAGCGCAGTAACGTACAGTAACGGTACAGTAACAGTACAGTAACAGTACAGTAACAGTACAGTAACAGTACAGTAACAGTACAGAAACAGTACAGTAACACTACAGTAACAGTACAGTAACAGTACAGTAATAGTAAAGTAACTGTACAGCAGTAGTACCGTAACAGTACTACAGTACAGTACAGCTACTGTTACTGTCCAGTAATAGTAGAGGAACAGTAAAGTGACATTACAGTAATAGTAGAGTAGCAGTACAGTAATAGTACCGTAATAGTACAGTAATACTACCGTAGCAGTACAGTAATAGTACCGTAACAGTACTATTACTGTACCGTCTGTTTCTAATATTACTGAAAAGTAATATTCCAGCAACAGTACAGTAACAATACAGTAACAGTACAGTAATAGTACAGTCACAGTACAGTAACAGTACAATAACCGTACAGTAACAGTACAGTAACAGTACAGAAACAGTACAGTAACAGTACAGTAACAGTACAGTAATAGTGAAGTAACTGTACAGCAGTAGTACCGTAACAGTACTACAGTACAGTACAGTTACTGTTACTGTCCAGTAATAGTAGAGGAACAGTAAAGTGACATTACAGTAATAGTAGAGTAGCAGTACAGTAATAGTACCGTAATAGTACAGTAATACTACCGTAGCAGTACAGTAATAGTACCGTAACAGTACTATTACTGTACCGTCTGTTTCTAATATTACTGAAAAGTAATATTCCAGCAACAGTACAGTAACAATACAGTAACAGTACAGTAATAGTACAGTAACAGTACAGTAACAGTACAATAACAGTACAGTAACAGTACAGTAACAGTACAGTAACAGTACAGTAACAGTACAGAAACAGTACAGTAACAGTACAGTAACAGTAGAGTAATAGTAAAGTAACTGTACAGCAGTAGTACCGTAATAGTATAGGTTATATTACCTACGGTACTACTAGCAGTAGTACCGTAACAGTATAGCAATAGTACCGTAACAGTACAGTAATAGTACAGTAACAGTACAGTTGAATTACAGTAATATTAAAGTGACAGTACAGTTAAAGTGCAGTAATTTTGAAGTAACAGTACAGTAATAGCAAAGTAACCGTACTGCAGTAGTATCGTAACAGTACAATAATCGCCATAAAAGCGTACTAGAAATACATTATCAATGTAGTAACAGGAAAGTAATTGCACAGTAACAGTTGAGTAACAGTACAATAATAGTTGCGGTGCTGTAAAAGCGTACGATAAATACAAAATCAGTGTAGTAACAGGAAAGTAATCGTACAATAGCAATGCAACAGTCGTAACAGTGAGACAACAGTATACTAATAGTGCTTACCGTTGGAACTACTAAGTGTGCTGAGTGTAACGGGGCTTTTGGCTGCCGTTACATCAAGTAGCGCGAGGCGACATTCCCGTACAAATGAACGTCGCGTCTTTGTGATAAGGCGCCGTCTCGGATGTAACTCGGTTACATTGTCCATTGACACATGCCTGTAACATATCGGAATTAACTATTCATCTGTCTTATTCGTGTTTTAAATGATATCCACTATGTGGTGGACATCTTTCAAAATACGTACTGATGTTGAGGAGCTTTGAGGAGCATTCATGTGCCCTAAGATTTTATGAAGTTTCAAATTTTTTATGTTTAAGGGGCTATACGAGTGTGACACTTTGAAACAATCGATTTTTTTGCCTTTTTCGACAGTTCATTGTATGGGCCAGGTATAGCTGATTAGCAGTTTTTATGGTAAATATAATTTTATCTTGCAAAAATTGATAGTTAAATCTTTAAATGCCTTTTTTTCAAATTTGCTGACATTGTAACTAAAAGAGAAATTATCCGATTGACTTGAAATTTGAACTGAGTACTCTTGAATATATTTACTCTACAATGGAGTAGGATTTTTTTGATTGGATGAAAATTGACGATTTGGCATTGAAAAAAACGACCTTTTTATAGGCAAGAAAACAGACTTTTTTCATAACTACGCCGTTTTGTTAGATTTTGATATTTTTCGAGAATCCTACGTCATTGTACAGGAAATACCTTCCAGTTTAACGACATTTTTTCCTTTTTCGGTTTTAGTTACTTAATCGGCCGGAATCATGTTAGCAATGGAGGAACTTTTTTTTGGCGCCTCGTAAGGCAGCGCATAAGTCGCTTGGATCTCAATAATTTTCTATGAAAAAATTATGTAATATAGGTCAAATATAGCCATATTTATTCTTAATTTTCCGAAATATTTGATTGAGTAGTTTTCTTCCAAAAAAATTCCTGAAAATCACCCAAATTTTCAGCGTTCACACTGGCCGTCCATGGCTTCTTCATCACTTTACTTCGCTCACAAAGCTACCTCTGATGAAATGAATTGGACAAGTCGCCTGGACTGGTCCCGGAAATGAGTAGCTCGGTATTCTCACCTTGCGCGAGCTGCAGTACGTTCCATCGTGAGCTTTCCCAGTCCCTTGGGCACGATACTTATTTCTCCCAATAGATTCGGCGCACATCAAGTTCCCGCATCTTGTGGGGTAAACGCCCATTGAGGGTGTCTCCTGAAACGACGTTAAAAATTGTAATAAAAAAAAAAAACAATTGAAAACTGACGTTCCCATTTCTAAGAATTCTTCGTGGTATTCATGAGCTGAATGACAAACGAAACGGGTGAATATTTGTTTAAAAACTCACTATGCAAGCTCCTTCGTATCCTTTATCAACGCATTGCTGATGGACGCTTAGCTGCAAATTAAAAAAAAAAAAAAAACAAAAAAATATATCCATCTATTCAGAGCATTGACGAACATTACTGTGGGATTCCCAGGCTGTTCTCGTACCCTGTTATATGCCTGAACGGATCCAGCGGCATATATGACGACGCATACCACAAAGAAGTGACCAAAGAGCGCCATTTTGATTGCTGCAACAAAGTTTGAACGATGGATAAGAAATTTTCGTTCTCTTTTTGCCCCCACGATGTTTGGGCTCAGCAAACTGCCAAAAAAGTAATTTATTTTAATGGGATCTATGGCAATGAAATAGATTTTTCTTGTCTCACGGCCTATTACGATCCAATTTGTTTCAAATATATATATTTTTTATTTTTTTGGCTATTCTTTTTGAATATTGAATATATGCAAATTGAATATGTCGAAAATAAATTGAAATACTCAATTTAGAGTTCTACCACAATGATTTTGTATTGTAATTTGTCATCCCCTGGCCTTCTGAAATGATTCAAGGCCAGTATTTATACAGTAACGGGTATAAAATCAGGTGCGAATTTAACAAGTTTTTTTCGTATGAAAAAGTGATTTACCCATAAAATTAATTACACATCTATTTAGTATAAATATCAAGCTGTTCGAAAATATATATATATATATTTTCGATGTACTAATATTTTCCAACTCCTAATATTTTCTTTTGTTATCTTTTTTTTAGCATCCCCAATTTTTGTCTTAAAACAAAAAACAAAAATTCTCGTCAATCTACATTAGAAAACCTAGAGAAGTACGTACGGAATTTAAAAAGTATTGTTTTATTCAAAAGTTGTAGGTATTTGAACTTAAGAAATGAATTTTCAGTAAAAAAATTCGTTATAACTGCTCATAAACTGCTCATAAAATGAAAACGTTTCGATTAATCGGAATCTCATACGTACTTCTCTGCAAAATGCAATTAGGATCATAACTTTTAAATTTGAAGTAAATCGAGTGGAAATTGTTGAATTTATTTGTCACGCCAATTGGAAAAAAGCTGTATCGAGAAGTTTCGAGTAGTCGACCATTTTGTACATCGAAAAAAAAAATATACATTTTCCAACAGCTAAATATATATTTTCTAACAGCTTTCTAAATAGATGTGTAATTAATTTTATGAGCGAATCACTTTTTCATACGAAAAAATGGTAAAATTTGCAGATAATTTTATACCCGTTACTGTGGCCTAAGGCCTTAACATTTAAGGTTAAAAAGCAGACTTTCGTAGATAAAACAAACAACCAAGAGTATTTTTTGGAAAACCGGATCGAAAAAAGTTATCGTTTGTAGAAATGGCATGCTGAAAACCTTTTACTAAACTAAAATTCCAGCACATAGTGGTGTGTGTGTGTGTGTATAATTCCTCTCTCTCTCTCCCCCTCGCTACGCCAAACAAACGTTGGTCCATAGCTTGATTCAAATAAGTACGTATTTATCGCAATAAAGATAGACAACTAATTCAATCAAATAGAAAAATGTTTGACTCGACGAAAATTCTATATAATTTAAATAAAATAAAAAATGGACTTGATACTTTTGGGGAATTCAACTAAATTGTTTAACGGGTGAAACCGAATGACAGATTCATTAGGAATAAATAAAATATTTAGTTATTAGACGATGTTAAATAGATCTTGATTTGAATAAATGAATATATTCAAAATAAATAATTCCAACAATGGAATGCAATAGGAAAAATTTGATTTCACGAATAATTTAGTTAATTCAAATTAAAAAAAAAAAAACAAATGTACGCTTCTAGTTGATATCGAGAATTTTTCTCTCAGTGCATGGTTCGTTTAGCTGGTGTTTTTTTCCGCCTTATTCGATGATGCGTAACAACAAAAAATATGCAACGAAGAAAACTAAAAAAAAACGTCAAAAAGCAATTGGTAATTACGTACCGTGGAGCTTCTCGTTTCACTCGCACACGATGCTTCGAAAAACGAATTCTGTCGATGCCGATTAATTCCTTCAGTTTTATAGCAAATCATTAGACATAAGTCATCTACATATACAAATTTGCTCAGGTCGTTAGATTTTTTTTTGTCGGGGATGGGGGTTAAGGGGGCTGCCACGTGGATGCTTTATTTAATCGCGCCCTATTGTCCGCCTGTCGAAACATTCTTGATGTATACGCTAATTGTACGTAAGTCAATAACTTTCGCACATACGTGACAGTTACGGCAGGCCGAATGGCGTTGGCTGATTTTTTTCTTTTATTTTCGGTGTAACCTTCATTCGTCCCCACGCCTCGAACAGATAAAGAGATTCTGTTCGAAGCATGAGAACATTCGAAAGACTTTTCGGTGTACATTGCCAAAAAAAAAAAGATTTCATTTAAATAGGATCTATTTAAATCAAAAAAGTTTTTTCCTCAGCTCACGGCCTACTACGCTCTTATTTGTTTGAAATATATATATTTTTTTATTTCAGGTATTCTTTTGAAATATTAAATATATTCAAATTGAATAAATAAAGATTCGATTGAAATAAATCCTTATTTGCTTACAATGTACACTGTAAATCTAAGTGTACTATACGCACGAAAGATTTCATAAATCCAAAATGAAATGCAACACTTCATTGAGAGTTTTACCGTAGCGATTCTTTATCGTAATTTGTCATTTCCTGGCGTTCTGAAACGATTTTTTGCAAAGAAAATATTTCACCTATATGAAATCGAAGAAAATATTTCACTTATCTGAACATTTTTTGTTTCAGCTATTCTTTTGAAATATTAAATATATTCAAATTGAATAAATAAAGATTCGATTCAAATAAATCCTTATTTGCTTACAATGTACACTGTAAATCTAAGTGTACTATACGCATGAAAGTTTTCATAAATCCAAAATGAAATGCAACTCTTCATTGAGAGTTTTACCATAGCGATTCTTTATCGTAATTTATCATTTACTGGCGTTCTGAAACGATTTTTTGCGAAGAAAATATTTCACCTATATGAAATCGAAGAAAATATTTTAATTATCTGAACATTTTTTGTTTCAGCTATTCTTTTGAAATATTAAATATATTCAAATTGAATAAATAAAGATTCGATTCAAATAAATCCTTATTTGCTTACAATGTATACTGTAAATCTAAGTGTACTATATGCATGAAAGTTTTCATAAATCCAAAATGAAATGCAACACTTCATTGAGAGTTTTACCATAGCGATTTTTTATCGTAATTTGTCATTCCCTGGCATTCTGAAACGATTTTTTGCGAAGAAAATATTTCACCTATGAGGCATTCTTCATCTACTGGGCCCCTTTTTTTGTCAACCTCTCCAATTTTTTTCAAAATCTGCCAGTTTGAAATATTAGTCAAACGAAACGTCTGTGATTTTTTTTAGATCTTTTTAGGCGTCCGTCCAGGATTTTCAATTTTTCATTACGAACACTGTAGCCGAAAAACATTCATCAAACAAAAAAAACATAAGAATGAAAACTTTTTATTTTTTCCGCTTTATCGAAAAAAATCATAATTGTTCTGCATTGAGAAACTTGAAATTTGACAAAAAAATGAGAATAACATTTTTTGAAACCTAATAACACACTTTCAATTTCGGTAAAAATTTTACAGGATGTCTGTCATTGGGTAAAGAGTCTATGAAAAAAAATTCAGATTGGTACCTGCAATTGTTAGGATGAAAAAATAAATAAAAACCCTGCGAAATCTCATAACTGCATATATGCCGTTATGAGATTTCGCGGGGTTTTTCTGTACCATTCTGAATTCAGGTACCATTCTGAATTTTTTTCGCAGACTCTTTACCTAATGACAGACATCCTGTAAAATTTGTAACGAAATCGAAAGTGTGTTATTAGGTTTCAAAAAATGTTATTCCCATTTTTTTTTGCCAAATTTCAATTTTCTCAATGCAGAAAAATTATGATTTTGATTTTTTTTCGATAAAGCGGAAAAATAAATAGTTTTTATTCTTATGGTTTTTTTTGTTTGACGAATATTTTTTCGGATACAGTGTTCATAATGAAAATCCCGGCCGGACGCCGAAAAAAAATCTTTAAAAAATCACAAACATCGCTTTTGACTAATATTTCAAACTGGCAGATTTTGAAAAACATTGGCGAGGTTGAAAAAAGTGGCCCAGTTGATGAAGAATGCCTCCTATATGAAATCGAAGAAAACATTTCACCTATATGAATATTTTTTGTTTCAGCTATTCTTTTGAAATGTTAAATATATTCAAATTGAATAAATAAAAATTCGATTTGAATAAATCCTTATTTGCTTACAATGTACACTGTAAATCTAAGTGTACTACATGCATGAAAGATTTCATAAATGCAACATGAAATGCAACACTTCGTTGAGAGTTTTACCATGGCGATTTTGTGTCGTAATTTGTCATTATCTGGCCTTATGAAATGATTTTTTGCGAAAAAAATATTTCACCTATATGAAATCGAACCTAGAACCTATCTACTCACCGGTACGCACGCCTGTGCCACCGAGTGCTGGTAACATCTGTGTCGCAGATATGGCATAAGAGACTAAATTAATTCCTACAATTATTTGCTGTGGTTGACTCTACGAAAATTCTATTTAAGCGGTTAGGCCACTCTAAAGGCCGAAAACGGCCTTTTGGGGATTTTTTTTTCAGAAAAACTACACAATAAATCACGATTACAAAAAAGGGTGTTTATCATACATGTCAGTGACTATATACAATAATTTTTTTTGAAGCGATTCGTTTCAAAATGGCGGCTGTGCAGCGTTTATCTCAAAACTGCATTTTTTAAGTTGGCCGGAAATATAACTCAGACAATTTTCAACCGATTCACTTGAAATGTTAAATATATCTTGAAAAATACATTGTCTATGGAAGTACGTAGGATTTTTTGTTTATATTCCATAGTTCATTTGTTATTAACAATTTTTTTTGGTAATCAATTTTTTTTTCGTAATCTCTATTTATTTTGTAGTTTTTCTGCAAATAATTCCCAACAGGCCTATTTTTCGGCCTCTAGAGTGGCCTAAGGCCTTAATTTAAATTTAAAAAAATCAAATAGATACACTTAGTAGATTCAACTAAATTGTTTTTTGAACAGATAAAACCGAATCACAGATTTATGAAGATTAAATAAAATATTTAGTTATTGTACGATATTACATAGTTTTTTATTTAAACAAACCATATGTTAAATAAATAATTCCTGTCACATGGGATGACCCGGTTAAAATAGATTATTTTTCTGCGATTATTTTCAACGGCGCACAGTAACAACTATAACTATAATATAATATCCATTTATTGATTTTTTCTTCATTTTGTGATTATTTATTTATTGTTTTTTTTCTCAAATCGACAATTTGGTACACGACGATATGTAAATGGAATATTTTATCGAAGCTGGGTCGTATACGTGTAGGATGATGGTCATTATTCGGGATGGTTTTCGTCAAGACTAGAGTCATCGTGAGAAATGACGTCGTCATTATGCGATTGACCGTAGGCTTCTGTCACCATACCGGGCATTCCGAAACAAACGAATTCTGCATCCACGCCATGTGATGTCGTCAAAGTCTCCGACGGCACTTCGATGCACTGCCCATCGAAACATTCCTGTAACAAAAGAACAGAGTTTTAAGGCGTTAGGCCACAGTAACGGTTATAAATTCATGTGCGAATTGAACAATTTTTTTTCGTAAGAAAAAGCGATTCACTCATAAAATTAATTACACATATAATTAGTATGAATATCAAGCTGTTAGAAAATAAATATATATTTTTTTCGATTTACAAAATGGCCGTTTACTCGAAACTTCTCGAAACAACTTTTTTCCAATTGGCGTGACAAATAACTTCAACAATTTTCACTCGATTTACTTCAAATTTAAAAGTTATGTTCCTAATTCCATTTCGCAGAGAAGTACGTACGGAATTTCTGATTAATCGAAAACTTGTCATTTTATAAGCAGTTACAACGGAATGGTTCACTGAAAATTCATTTCTTAAGTTCAAATACCTACAACTTTTGAATAAAACAATATTTTTTAAATTCCGTACGTACTTCTCTAGGTATTCTAATTTAGATTGACGTGAATTTTTGTTTTCTGTTCTGGGTAAAAAATTGTGGATGCACAATTTTTTACCTAGAAAATTGCGCACGCCGCGGAACGCCTAAAAAAAGATAATAAAAGAAAATTTTAGTAGTCGGCCATTTTGTACATCGAAAAAAAAATTTCTAAAAGCTTGATATTCATACTAAATAGAGGTGTAATTAATTTTGTGAGTGAATCACTTTTTCATACGAAAAAAATGTAAAGTTCGCACATAATTTTATACTCATTCTTGTGGTCTAGCCCCTTAAGGCGAGGTTTTTGATTACGCCGATGTCTGAATGCCATGGGGGTCTGGCATGGCAAATAAATAAACAAATTTTAATACTAAAAAAGTGTAAAATAAGCGTAAGAAAACTTTTTAAAAGGAAGCCTTTATTTAATAGGTAGTGTACTAAAGAGTGAAAAATAATGTTCAGTAAAATTGAAAATCAAAACAGTATAACTACAAAAAAGTCCCTTCTTTGGTCACTCATCATGGGTGCAAGTACTTAAGGGGAGATATACACCTAGATGACCTACACTATGGGCCTGGTATCGATGATTCCACGTAAGTTGACAAATTTCATGAGTTATTCATTCTCAAATTTTCAAACGCGTTTTTCTCAAAAACACGTTTTTCAAATCGGTACCCAAAATTTCTCGATAAACCGATGAACCGATTGCCTTGAGGTTTTTTGTGCCTATTCTATACACCATTATCTAATACTTGACACAGGATTTTTTGTTTCCGTTACTTAGTTTTTGTTTTATAGGCAAAATAATAACTAATTTTTGGCCCAAAAATCACTATTTATGTTCAAACGTCCGCCATTTTGTCATGAATCGATATTTTCAAAATCGGCTATGACAAGTACCAGATTATAGTATCTAATTTAATCATCTTTTTGGTTTTTTTCAGATGATTTTTGAAGAAACGCCAGTGGGCACCGTATACGCAGTTTTTTTTACGACGCTCCAAGGATCATACAATATCCTCGTATATTTTTGATATTTTTAAATAAAGGAAATTAAATATATTTTTGAATGTATATACTTTTAGATAATTAAAACCCCAATCCGAAATTTCAAATAGTTTTCCTTGAAAAAAATTCACAAAAATGATATTTTTCCGGCTCCTAGGTGTATATCTTAAAAGGTACATAAACGTAGATATTTTTTAAGGGGTTACCCCCACTTGCGATTTTGAAAAAATCGATTTTTTTTATTGCATTTTTTTGAAGTATAAGTATCTGAGAATATGTCCTGAAAATTTCAAGTCGATCCGAACAAAATTGACTGAGATATGAGCGTTGAAAGAGAAGAATCCGTTGTGTAAACGACCGGAAATTGAAACTTTAAACGCGTTTTTTTCAAAATGGCATTTCTAAAGTCGGTGACCAAGATTACTCGAACACTAATGAACCGATCTTCTTGAAATTTTGCAGGCTTATTTAATACATAAAAATGTAGTCTTTAATCGTTCGATTTTTTTTTTAAAAAAAATGGCCATTTTATAGCCAAAAAACGGCCGTTTTTTTTCGTTAAAATAGAACTATTAACTTTGACTGTCCGCCATTTTGTGAAAAATGAATATTTTTTAAAATCCTTCGATTAAAGACTAGTTTATACTTATATTTGACTAAATTCATCCGCATTTTTTTTTTTTCAGATGATCCACTTCGCCGCAATGTTTTGCAATTTGCCACCAAACAATGTAATATTTTTCAATAAAAAAATTACTGAAAGTTCTTCAAGATGTGTTCATCAAGATGTTATATTGATCGATTAAAAAAGTTTTGTAGTTTTCTTTAAAAAAATTCATGAAAAAGGCCTTTTTTTGCGCTACAAGTGGGGGTAACGCCTTAAATATGAGATATAAATTTCAAAACTTTGAGGCGTCAAACGTCATCAATACTAATACTACGTTAAAATTTCTGAAAAAAATCATCAAGTCTTCAAGTTTTATATTTCATATTTTTAAAATATCTACCCTTATCTACCTTTTAAGTCCTTGCACCCCCGACGAGTGACCAAGGAAAAAACTTTTTTGTAGTTATACTGTTTTGATTCTCAATTTTACTGAACGTCATTTTTTACTTTTCAGTACAGTACCTTTCAAAGAAAAGCTTGTGTAAAAAGTGTTTTTACGATTATTATTTTTACACTTAATTTTTTTAATCTTTCTAATATTGAGTTTTTCGGGCAGTGGTTGTAAATGGAGGGGATGGTTTTTCCCTCACCTTATTCGAGCCGCAGTATGTTCCATCGACAGCTCTGCCAATTGAGTGGGCAACGTAATAACCACTGTCAAGGGCTCGTGCGCACATCAAGTTCGAGCACCTGTAGGGATAGATACCGCGGGAGGGACTTTCCTAAAAAAAAAACAACATCACTGGTAAATGTTGCAATTTGTTTTTCGATTTTTTCTCTATCTTCCGAAGTCAGCCAAACCACCCTAGGACGTAACGATGAAATAAATGAATAAACGAAAAAAAAATACTCACTATGCAAGCCCCTGAAAATCCAGCCAGCAAGCATTGAACGTGAACGTCCCGCTGCAAATTTAATTGTCAAAAATTATAAATTCGTTTCATTAACGCAACTATTGATTTTCAATTAATTTTTTATCCATTGATTTGAAATTTAATTGCCAAAAATTATAAATTCGTTTCATTAAGGGGTGAGATGCAGCCAGAGGCGTAAAAAACGAGCTATTTCAATAAAAAAATTTCCTAATAATTAAATTTGTGTTACAAAAGTGGCTACACAGACTTGTTATGTTGTATTTCAACTTGGCTTGTACAAATTTTCAAAGAAAAATATTGATTATTTATAAAAATATCGCCATCTTTGTCGGATCCCCTTCGGCATGTAGTGCTTTGCGGTGACCATCATAAAATTTTACTGGAACATCTGAAATTAAAAAAAAAAACAAAGAAAGTAATGAGTTTAATAATAAATCTAGTCCTTAATCGAAGCTTTTTTTTAAATTAACAAATTGCGGGCTTCCGACGGATAACTTTCGATTTTCGACCGAAAAATTGCTCGTTTATTGTTAAAAAAATTGAAATTTTTAACAAAAATGAAAATCCTTCGATTCAGGACTAGTT
Source organism: Ophion obscuratus (assembly GCA_964007375.1). Taxonomy (NCBI): domain Eukaryota; kingdom Metazoa; phylum Arthropoda; class Insecta; order Hymenoptera; family Ichneumonidae; genus Ophion; species Ophion obscuratus. The sequence continues at coordinate 26,337,160 of OZ023324.1, read as the reverse complement.
TTTAATGCTATCGATAAGCACACCAATTTTCATCAAAATCCATCGAGTGGGTTTTGAATTATAGTGGTCACCGACTTGAAAAACATATGCGAGTAAAAATGATTGTATATACATAGATACAATTATATAAAAATGATATACAATCATATATATTTATATATAGGTTTATATATAATTGTATATAACTCTATATATTCGTATATATCATTCGATATAAATTCCATCAAATTCGATTTGAAAAAATTATACATAGTTCTGTATATAATGATATATGGAGATACTTTTTTATAGGGAGTTTATATAGTTAGATATAATATCATATACAGTTATATATAGTTCAATATAGTGCTGCATATGATTATATATATACGTGAAACTTTTATTTACGGTTTATATAATTAGATATAATATTATATACAGTTATATATAATTCAATATGGTGTTGTATATAATTATATATATATATACGCGAAAATTTCATTTACGGTATATAAAATTGTATATGACTGTACATGAGTACTTTTATTTTTTTTTTGACATATAATTGTATATATCTTTATATGGCTTCACATATGATTAGATATAGAAAAAGTTTTCTTTGGTTTTATTTGCGTATAAAAGCAGGTAAATCAAAAGATTGTTTATTAAAAGTTAACAAATTATGTATTGATGCAATATATTTACCAAATTTGATTACAATTATTGGGTCTCTTACAGAGATAATTACCAATTCTGATCAGTTGATTAATATTAGTTTTTTCTTGATATTTTACTAACAAAATGTCATCGCTTTCTTGGACTGGTATAACATGTGTCACAATAGCTTTTTTTTCTACATGACAAAACATGAATTTTACATTGAAACGTTGAATTATAAAATATAAACCCGAGTAAAAATGAATATATATAAACATATATAATTCTATATTAATTGATCATATACAATTGTATACAAAAATTGGCCCGATAGAATTTTATATATTTGTATATAAACGTATACACCTGTATATACTAATATACAGTTATGTACGATAGTATACGAATATATGGTCAATTAATATACAATTATATATGTTTATATATATTCATTTTTACTCGGGTAGTTTCGACAAAAACGCGTTTAAAGTTTTTCAACGTGGGTACGATATTATATGTTCGTATAATTTTGAGCTAGATGGATGAAGCTAAACTATTTTTATATATTTTGATCCGCTGAATTCGAATATCACAATTTTTTTGGCGAAAAGTCGAGCGTTCAATTGTTTATAGCCAATTGTTAAATCAATTTTTCAAAAAATTACAGTCTTTCGGGATGAATTATTAAAAAAAAAATATTTTGGACAATTTTAAAACGAAAGTGTTGTCAATAAAATTTTGCTAAAGTTCACAGTTTTTGAGTAATACATTTTCGTAAATTTCTGAAAGAGTTCCAACTTTACTCTTGATTTATGTATAGAAAGTCTAATTAAAATATTACTCACATCGAATCATCAATTCCTGGCCCACACAATAGGGCTTCTGCTGATGTGGAAGGTCCCAGAATATCAATTTGTTGTTGTCTTCGCATAATAGTGGGGGGGTTCGAGACCGGTTGCTTGCAGCTGCCGTCCGCTACCTGCGATGGGGACCCGACGCCCCTTCACTAATTGTGGGATATCCCGGAAACTATTCATCGGATTGACTTGAAATTTTCAGGCAATATTTTCGAAACATCATACTTCGAGAAAATGTACAAAAAAAACCAATTTTTTTTTTTGAAAATTCCGACTGCATCTCACCCCTTAACGCAAATATTGATTTTTAATTCATTTTTCAATCATTGATTTGAAATTCAATTGCAAATAATTATAAATTCGTTTTGTTAACGCAATTATTGACACTGCTTGTGCTTCGGTTTTCGTACTGGATCAGCGTGAACGGTGGAGAATATGACAACGCATAATGCAACGACGAGACTGAGGTGCGACATTTTTCCTGGAACAAAATTGAAATGAGGCCAAGAAATTGTTGTCTTTTTTTTTTTAAATTCACGACCCACTTGAGGATTTATCAGCCGGAGTTGAAAATATGAAAATACTTTCTTCTTCGTTTATCGCAATGCAGTTTTTTTTTGCGGAGCAACGACAATGACTTACCCTCAAAATTCTTCGAGTCCGAGCTCAGACGGTGTACAAATGGGAAAGACTGCGGGAGGGAGTTTGACGTTGACGTTAGAAGTGTCTGGTTCTTTATACCAATGGACCAGAAATAAACAATTTACGTGCGCGATCACATACGTGCACAACTTGACTTGCAGAAGAGAAGGGGTGCACGTGTTAGCATTGTTCGAAAACGTATACCAAGCAGTAGTACAATAGTTGTATATTACACGAGTTTTAGATAGTTCGTATGAGTTCTGAAAGGAAAAAAAAAAAAAAATTCCGTCGATCGTAGACTCTCCACCGACTCCGAGTTCATCGTTGTAATTGAAGGACGTGCAATTTCATCCGCTTTTTTTCAGTTGATAAACTAAGGGGGGCGATACCTTTGAACGAGGAAAAAATTTGCCAATTTTCATTATTTTTTTCGAAATAATATGTTTTATTACTAATTTTGGCTGTCACGTGGTATTGCTTTATATTAAGGCGTTACCCCCACTTGTAGCGCAAAAAGGCCTTTTTCATGAATTTTTTAAAAGAAAACTACAATACTTTTTTAATCGATCAATATACCATCTTAAAGAACACATCTTGAAGAACTCTCAGTAATTTTTTTATTGAAAAATATTACATTGTTTAGTGGCAAATGGCCATCAATGAAATAATGTTTTTATATACACGGTTTGCGGTGACCAGGATTGCGGCGAAGTGGATCATCTGAAAAAAAAAATGCGAATGGATTTAGTCAAATATAAGTATAAACTAGTCTTTAATCGAAGGATTTTAAAAAATATTCATTTTTCACAAAATGGCGGACAGTCAAAGTTAATGGTTCGATTTTAACAAAAAATCGAACGATTAAAGACTATATTTTTATGTATTAAATAAGCCTGCAAAATTTCAAGAAAATCGGTTCATTAGTGTTCGAATAATCTTGGTCACCGATTTCAGACATGCCATTTTGAGAAAAACGCGTTTAAAGTTTCAATTTCCGGTCGTTTACACAACGGATTCTTCTCTTTCAACGCTCATATCTCAGTCAACTTTGTTCGGATCGACTTGAAATTTTCAAGACATATTCTCAGATACTTATACTTCAAAAAAATGCAATAAAAAAAATCGATTCGTTCAAAATGGCAAGTGGGGGTAACCCCTTAATCTTTAAAAATGGCGGAGGTATGGTACAGCCGTCTAAACTGCTTTTTCAAAACTGGCATGACGTGTAGCTAAAAAACTAATCGATCGATTCTGATGAAATTTGATATAAATCGTTCTAGCCTCATTGTCTAAAACATGACCCTAAATGTTTTTAAAAATAAAAAAAAATGGTTTTTTGCAAAATGTAGCCATTTTTACCGAAATTTAAATCTTTTTGTTTCAAAGTGTATCATTTAATTGATTTTCAACATTTTTCGACTGTTTCTTGGTTCATATTCTGCGTATGATTGTCAATAAAAGAAAAATCTACGCTGTTTTTTTTCCGAATAATTCCGCCGACGCTATGTGTCACGCCGTCTGACGGCATCCGCCGTACCGTGCCATACGTCCGTCATTTAAAAAGACTAATTAAAGAAAAAATACCATGTTACAGCCAGAATTATAAATAAAACGGGGCCGGGTTGAAATTCCAAACTTCGAATGATCAGAACGCTCAAAACTTCGAAAGATCAAAACTCCGAAAGAATTTTACACGAAAAAACAAAACTCGGAAAATCTGAGCACCGTCAAAAAAATTCGGTTATGGAAGTTTTAAAAGTTCCAAAATTTTTTATAAATCGACGAATTATTTCAAGATTTTTTTTTTAATCAAGAAGTGATTTTACATGAATTTTGAAATTTGTCTAGACAATGTTATACGTTCTACATCATAAGAAGTGAACTGTGTAGACTTTCGTTACCGGGATCTTGACTGTAATTTCGGAACATTAAAATTAGGAATTTCAAAACCTCGGAGCATTCAAAGTTCGGAATTTCATCTCAGCCCCGTCAAGATCATGCCAGCGAAAGTGTACACAGTTGACTGTAAATGTTGTTGAACGTACAACATTGTCTAGACAAATTTCAAAATTGACGTAAAACCTAAGAAGTGGATAAAAAAATCTCGAAATAATTATATCGAAATTATGCAAAAATCTCGAAATAATAAGAGGATAAAAAAATCTCGAAATAATTTGTCGATTCATTGAAAATTTTGAAACTTTTAAGGGGTTAGGCTTCTCCAGAGGCCGAAAAAATAGGCTTTTCTTCAGAAAAACTACAAAATAAATGGAGATTACAAAAAAGGGTGTTTATCATACATATCAGTGACTGTATACAATCATTTTTTTGAAGCGATTAATTTCAAAATAACGGCTGTGCACCGTTTATCTTAAAAATGCATTTTTTAAATTGGCTGGAAACATAACTCAGACAATTTTCAACCGATTCACTTGAAAAGTTGAATATATCTTGAAAAATACATTGTCTATGGAAGTACGTAGGATTTTTCTTCATATTGCATAGTTTATTTGTTATTAACAATTATCTGACGATTTTTTTGGCAAAATGTTCACTTGCCAAAAATTTGCCTAAAAAATCGTCAGATAATTGTTAATATCGGCCTCTAGAGTGGCCTAAGGCCTTAAAACTTCACAGCCAAATTATTTTGACGGTGTTCAGATTTTCGGAGTTTTGGTCTTTCGTGTAAAATTCTTTCGGAATTTTGAGCGTTCTAATTATTCAATGTTCAGAATTGAACCCGGCCCAATCTTAAATTTCAGAACATTAAAATTCGGATTTTTATACCGTCGGAGCATTCAAAGTTCGGTATTTCAACCCGGGCCCAATAAAAGATACCCCGACTCTCAAAAATCGTTGAGAAATCTTTCGTTAAGAAAAATGTCATGAAAATCACCAGTTTTTTCCTCGCCTAAAGGTACCCCCGTCCTTAAGGGGTTAGCCCCACTTGCGATTTTGAAAAATCGATTTTTTTATTGCATTTTTTTGAAGTATAAGTATCTGAGAATATGTCCTGAAAATTTCAAGTCGATTCGAACAAAATTGACTGAGATATGAGCGTTGAAAGAGAAGAATCTGTTGTGTAAACGACCGGAAATTGAAACTTTAAACGCGTTTTTCTCAAAATGGCATTTCTGAAGTCGGTGACCAAGATTACTCGAACACTAATGAACTGATCTTCTTGAAATTTTGCAGGCTTATTTAATACATAAAAATGTAGTCTTTAATCGTTCGATTTTTTTTTCAAAAAAAATGCCCAATTTATAGCCAAAAAACCGCCGTTTGTTTTCGTTAAAATCGAACCATTAACTTTGACTGTCCGCCATTTTGTGAAAAATGAATATTTTTTAAAATCCTTCGATTAAAGACTAGTTTATACTTATATTTGACTAAATCCAGCCGCATTTTTTTTTTCAGATGATCCACGTCGCCGCAATGTTGGTCACCGCAAACCGTGTATATAAAAACATTATTTCATTGACGGCCATTTGCCACCAAACAATGTAATATTTTTCAATAAAAAAAATTACTGAAAGTTCTTCAACATGTGTTCTTTGAGATGGTATATTGATCGATTAAAAAAGTTTTGTAGTTTTCTTTAAAAAAATTCATGAAAAAGGCCTTTTTTGCGCTACAAGTGGGGGTAACGCCTTAAAATATCTTCGCCGCTTTTGCAGTCATGATTTCCGTTTTATTGTGTGTCTAGAGGTCCAGAGGAGACGATTGCAAACGGTATGAATTTATTATAATATTCTCGTAAGAGTGTAAACCCATTAGGAGTAAAATAAAAAATCGGCACGTGATAAGTGTTACTCCGTACAAAGACTCGCACAGCGCGGTGTTTTTGAAAAGCGTATCAAGTTAGAGGCGTGACTGTGACTATTTACCGCTCATTAATAGGCATCGTACGATTCGAGCGTTTTCCCGGAAACCCAGCCAACAATTGGCGAATTCATCAAAAAGATATCCCGTGAAAAGTCTTCCCGTCTCCAATCTCAGAAAAAAAAGCTTCGCGATAAAAAATTATTTTCAACGATAGTTGAATACGAGCATTGTTGACTGTACGTGGTTGTCCGCCACTGCGCATACAAAACAAAACTGCTTATTCATGAATGGTGTGGCTACAAAGTGAGGCACGGATGTACTCGCTTTTATTCGATTTCACTACTGTGGAAATTGCGGTGTGGCAAAAAAAAAAAGAAACGTATTTTTCACGTAAATTGGACTAAAAAATATTATCGATGGAAATAAATTGATCATCCTACTGCAACAACCATAGATTATGTTTCGAGAAAAATTTGCTGATTTTCATGATTTTTTAAGGCCTCGGGCCACTCTAGAGGCCGAAAAAATAGGCAAATTTTTGGAAAAATTTGCCTAAAAATCGTCAGATAATTGTTCATAACAAATCAACTATGCAATATAAAAAAAATTCCTACGTACTTCCATAGACAATGTATTTTTAAAGATATATTCAACATTTCCAGTGAATCGGTTGAAAAATGCCTGAGTTATGTTTCCGGCCAACTTAAAAAAAGTAGTTTTGAGATAAACGCAGTACAGCCGCCATTTTGAAATTAATCGCTTCAAAAAAAAATATTGTATACAGTCACTGATATGTATGGTAAACACCCTTTTTTGTCATGACGATTTATTTTGTAGTTTTTCCGAAAAAAATATCTCCAAAAAGCTATTTTTTCGGCCTCTAGAGTAGCCTAACCCCTTAAAGAAAAGATTTCTCCACCATTTTTGAGACTTAGGGTGTGTTTTATTACTACTTTTCGCGGTTACACGGTATGTTTTATTACCCTTCGAAAACGGCGGAGGTATGGCACGGTCTTCTGAACGGATTGCGGCGGACGTTGTCAGACGGCGTGACACGTAGCGTCGGCGGGATTAATCGAAAAAATAATCAACGCAAATTTTTCTTTAACTAACAGTCATGCGCAGAATATGAACCAAGAAAAAGTGAGAAATGTTGACAATCGATAAAATGGTACGCTTTGAAATAAAAAGATTGATTTTTCCGGAAAACATGGCGACCTTTGGCAATAAAAAATACTTCATAAAAGAATTTCAAAATTGTTTACGTTCATGTTCTAGACAATAAGGTTAAAAAAATTTACACCAAAGGCCATAGCCGGGTAAGTAGGGAAAAAATGCCCCCGCATTTTTTCCAGCGAAATTTTGAGTATATTCTGAGGTATAAAAAAAAAAAAAAAATTTCTGAAAATTTCATACCCGCCAACGCAATGGTTTGAGAAAAATGAATTTTTTTTAAATATCAAAAAAAAAATTTCCGGAAACGATACAGTGGAACGATTTGATTTTTTTTGGTACTTGCTCCGATCAAACGTGTTACGAAATAAAATTATAGAACATCTTGCGAAAGATTAAGGTTCGAAAAAAATAATGTTCCTTGTTTTATTATTTTTTACTATAATCGACTTGGGGTACAATGGCGAAAAAATTTTCATATAATCTTTCATATAATCTTTTTTTTCAGAATAACTACAAAATAAATAAAGATTACAAAAAAGGGTGTTTATCATACATGTCAGTGACTATATACATTAATTTTTTTGAAGCGATTAGTTTCAAAATGGCGGCTGTGCAGCGTTTATCTCAAAACTGCATTTTTTAAGTTGGCCGGAAACATAACTCAGACAATTTTCAGCCGATTCACTTGAAATGTTAAATATATCTTGAAAAATACATTGTCTATGGAAGTACGTAGGATTTTTTGTTTATATCCCATAGTTCATTTGTTATAAACAATTTTTTTTGTAATCAATTTTTTTTCGTAATCTCTATTTATTTTGTAGTTTTTTCTGGAAAGAAATTCCCAACAAGCCTATTTTTCGGCCTCTCGAGTGGTCGAATTTTAATTTAAAAAAAATCAAATAGATACAATTAGTAGATTCAACTAAATTGTTTTTTGAACAGATGAAACCGAATCACAGATTTATGAAGATTAAATAAAATATTTAGTTATTGGACGATATTACATAGTTTTTTATTTAAATAAACCATATGTTAAATAAATAATTCCTGTCACATGGGATGACCCGGTTAAAATAGATTATTTTTCTGCGATTATTTTCAACGGCGCACAGTAACAACTATAACTATAATATAATATCCATTTATTCATTTTTTCTTCCTTTTGTGATTATTTATTTATTGTTTTTTTTCTCAAATCGACAATTTGGTACACGACGATATGTAAATGGAATATGTTATCGAAGCTGGGTCGTATACGTGTAGGATGATGGTCATTATTCGGGATGGTTTTCGTCAAGACTAGAGTCATCGTGAGAAATGTCGTCGTCATTATGCGATTGACCGTAGGCTTCTGCCACCATACCGGGCATTCCGAAACAAACGAATTTTGCACCCGCGCCATGTGATATCGTCAAAGTCTCCGACGGCACTTCGATGCACTGCCCATAGAAACATTCCTGTAACAAAAGAACAGAGTTTTAAGGCGTTAGGCCGCAGTAACGGTTATAAATTCATGTGCGAATTGAACAATTTTTTTTCGTAAGAAAAAGTGATTCACTCATAAAATTAATTACACATATAATTAGTATGAATATCAAGCTGTTAGAAAATAAATATATATTTTTTTCGATGTACAAAATGGCCGTTTACTCGAAACTTCTCGAAACAGCTTTTTTCCAATTGGCGTGACAAATAACTTCAACAATTTTCACTCGATTTACTTCAAATTTGAAAGTTATGTTCCTAATTCCTGATTTCTCGATTAATCGAAATCCTGATTAATCGAAAACTTTTCATTTTATAAGCAATTACAACGGAATGGTTCACTGAAAATTCATTTCTTAAGTTCAAATACCTACAACTTTTGAATAAAACAATATTTTTTAAATTCCGTACGTACTTCTCTAGGTATTCTAATTTAGATTGACGAGAATTTTTGTTTTCTGTTCTGGGTAAAAAAATGTGGATGCACAATTTTTTACCTAGAAAATTGGGCACGCCGCGGAGCGCCTAAAAAAAGATAATAAAAGAAAATTTTAGTAGTCGGCCATTTTGTACATCGAAAAAAAAATTCTAACAGCTTGATATTCATACTAAATAGAGGTGTAATTAATTTTATGAGTGAATCACTTTTTCATACGAAAAAAATGTTAAGTTCGCACATGATGTTATACCCATTCTTGTGGTCTAACCCCTTAAGGCAAGGTTTTTGATTACGCCGATGTCTGAATGCCATGGGGGTCTGGCATGGCAAATAAATAAACCAATTTTAATACTAAAAAGTGTAAAATAAGCGTAAGAAAACTTTTTAAAAGGAAGCCTTTATTTAATAGGTAGTGTACTAAGGAGTTAAAAATAATGTTCAGTAAAATTGAAAATCAAAACAGTATAACCACAAAACAGTCCCTTCTTTGGTCACTCATCATGGGTGCAAGTACTTAAGGGGAGATATACACCTAGATGACCTACACTATGGGCCTGGTATCGATGATTCCACGTAAGTTGACAAATTTCATGAGTTATTCATTCCCAAATTTTCAAACGCGTTCTTCTCAAATCCACGTTTTTCAAATCGGTACCCAAAATTTCTCGAAAACCGATGAACCGATTGCCTTGAGGTTTTTTGTGCTTATTCTATACACCAATATCTAGTACTTGTCACAGGATTTTTTGTTTCCGTCCCTTAGTTTTTGTTTTATAGGCAAAATAATAACTAATTTTTGGCCCAAAAATCACTATTTATGTTCAAACGTCCGCCATTTTGTCATAAATCGATATTTTCAAAATCGGCTATGACAAGTACCAGATTATAGTATCTAATTTAATAATCTTTTTGGTTTTTTTTTCAGATGATTTTTGAAGAAACGCCAGTGGGCACCGTATACGCAGATTTTTTTACGACGCTCCAAGGATCATACAATATCCTCGTATATTTTTGATATTTTTAAATAAAGAAAATTAAATATATTTTTGAATGTATATACTTTTAGATAATTAAAACCCCAATCCGAAATTTCAAATAGTTTTTCTTGAAAAAAATTTACAAAAATGACCTTTTTTCCGGCTCCTAGGTGTATATCTTAAAAGGTACATAAACGTAGATAGTTTTTAAGGGGTTACCCCCACTTGCGATTTTGAAAAAATTGATTCTTTTTTATTGCATTTTTTTGAAGTATAAGTATCTGAGAATATGTCCTGAAAATTTCAAGTCGATCCGAACAAAATTGACTGAGATATGAGCGTTGAAAGAGAAGAATCCGTTGTGTATACGACCGGAAATTGAAACTTTAAACGCGTTTTTCTCAAAATGGCATTTCTGAAGTCGGTGACCAAGATTACTCGAACACTAATGAACCGATCTTCTTGAAATTTTGCAGGCTTATTTAATACATAAAAATGTAGTCTTTAATCGTTCGATTTTTTTTTTCGAAAAAAAAAATGGCCATTTTATAGCCAAAAAACGGCCGTTTTTTTTCGTTAAAATCGAACCATTAACTTTGACTGTCCGCCATTGTGTGAAAAATGAATATTTTTTAAAATCCTTCGATTAAAGACTAGTTTATACTTATATTTGACTAAATCCATCCGCATTTTTTTTTCAGATGATCCACTTCGCCGCAATGTTGGTCACCGCAAACCGTGTATATAAAAACATTATTTCATTGACGGCCATTTGCCACTAAACAATGTAATATTTTTCAATAAAAAAATTACTGAAAGTTCTTCAAGATGTGTTCTTCAAGATGGTATATTGATCGATTAAAAAAGTTTTGTAGTTTTCTTTAAAAAAAAATCATGAAAAAGGTCTTTTTTTGCGCTACAAGTGGGAGTAACGCCTTAAATGTGAGATATACATTTCAAAACTTTGAGGCGTCAAACGTCATCAATACTAATACTACGTTAAAATTTCTGAAAAAAATTATCAAGTCTTTAAGTTTTATATTCCATATTTTAAAAATATCTACGCTTATCTACCTTTTAAGTCCTTGCACCTCCGACGAGTGACCAAGGAAAAAACTTTCTCAATTTTACTGAACGTCATTTTTTACTTTTCAGTACAGTACCTTTCAAAGAAAAGCTTGTGTAAAAAGTGTTTTTACGATTATTATTTTTACACTTAATTTTTTTAATCTTTCTAATATTGAGTTTTTCGGGCAGTGGTTGTAAATGGAGGGGATGGTTTTTCCCTCACCCTATTCGAGCCGCAGTATGTTCCATCGACAGCTCTGCCAATTGAGTGGGCAACGTAATAACCACTGTCAAGGGCTCGTGCGCACATCAAGTTCGAGCACCTGTAGGGATAGATACCGTGGGAGGGCCTTTCCTAAAGAAAAAACAACATCACTGAGAAATGTTGCAATTTGTTTTTCGATTTTTTCTCTATCTTCCGAAGTCAGCCAAACCACCCTAGGACGTAACGATGAAATAAATGAATAAACGAAAAAAAAAAAAATACTCACTATGCAAGCCCCTGAAAATCCAACCCGCACGCATTGAACGTGAACGTCCCGCTGCAAATTTAATTGCCAAAAATTATAAATTCGTTTCATTAACGCAACTATTGATTTTCAATTAATTTTTTATCCATTGATTTTAAATTTAATTGCCAAAAATTATAAATTCGTTTTATTAAGGGGTGAGATGCAGCCAGAGGCGTAAAAAACGAGCTATTTCAATAAAAAAAATTCCTAATAATTAAATTTTTGTTACAAAAGTGGCTACACAGATTTGTTATGTTGTATTTCAACTTGGCTTGTACAAATTTTCAAAGAAAAATATTGATTATTTATAAAAATATCGCCATCTTTGTCGGATCCCTTCCGGCATGTAGTGCTTTGCGGTGACCATCATAAAATTTTGGGGGATCATCTGAAATAAAAAAAAATAATGAGTTTAATAATCAATCTAGTCTTTAATCGAAGCTTTTTATTTCAAATTAAGAAAATGCGGGCTTCCGATAGATAACTTTCGATTTTCGATGAAAAAATTGCTCGTTTATTGTTAAAAAAATTGAATTTTTTAAACATAAATGAAAATCCTTCAATTAAGGACTAGTTTTTAATGCTATCGATAAGCACACCAAATTTCATCAAAATTCATCGAGTGGGTTTTGAATTATAGTGGTCACCGACTTGAAAAACATACCCGAGTAAACATGATTGTATATACTTAGATACAAATATATAACAATGATATACAATCATATATATTTATATATAGGTTTATATATAATTGTATATAACTCTATATATTCGTATATATAATTCGATATAAATTCCATCAAATTTGGATAAAATTATACATAGTTCTGTATATAATGATATATGGAGATACTTTTTTATAGGGAGTTTATATAGTTAGATATAATATCATATACAGTTATATATAGTTCAATATAGTGCTGCATATGATTATATATATACGTGAAACTTTCATTTACGGTTTATATAATTCGATATAATATTATATACAGTTATATATAATTCAATATGGTGTTGTATATAATTATATATTTATACGCGAAAATTTCATTTACGGTATATACAATTGTATATGACTGTACATGAGTACTTTTATTTTTTTTTTTGACATATAATTGTATATATCTTTATATGGCTTCATATATGATTAGATACAGAAAAAGTTTTCTTTGGTTTTGTTCGCTTATAAAAGCAGGTAAATCAAAAGATTGTTTATTAAAAGTTAACAAATTATGTATTGATGCAATATATTTACCAAATTTGATAACAATTATTGGGTTTCTTACGGAGATAATTACCAATTCTGATCAGTTGATTAATATTAGTTTTTTCTTGATATTTTACTAACAAAATGTCATCGCTTTCTTGGACTCGTATAACATGTGTCACAATAGCTTTTTTTTCTACATGACAAAACATATGAATTTTACATTGAAACGTTGAATTATAAAATATAAACCCGAGTAAAAGTGAATATATATAAACATATATAATCCTATATTAATTGATCATATACAATTGTATACAAAAATTGGCCCGATAGAATTTTATATATTTGTATATAAACGTATACAATTGTATATACTAATATACAGTTATGTACGATAGTATACGAATATATGGTCAATTAATATACAATTATATATGTTTATATATTGTGGAAGCTAAGACGAATATTCCTGTTAAGATATAAGAAATGTACACAACTGTAGAAGCTAAGACGAATATTCCAGCTAAGACATAAGAAATGTACACGACGTAGAGATTAAGACGAATATTCCTGTTAAGGTATAAGAAACGTAATCGCGCCGGTGCTGAAGGCCGACTGACGCGTCCCGTTCCCCGATTTATTAACGGGCGGTGTCGTTGAACAGAGAGTTCGGGTTGAGATCCCGACACGAGCACTTGTATCTCCCCGGAATATCATTATGTTTAAATAAAATCCACGGATGAGAATAAGGCTCTTATATTATCGTCGATAGTGGCTATTCCCTTATTTTCTCCCTACAGTTCAGAAGTGGGATTAAGATTCGAGCGCGTGTGTCGTGTTCAGAAAGAAACGCGCGGAAAAAGTACGGTCGTGTGTCGTCGTACGGAGAAATTAATGATAATTTGTGCTGTGTGCCGATTATCTTACTTAAACTTTCGCCGTGTGTAAAACGTTGTGAAAGGATTATCACAAGTATTATCGCGCCACTGTGTGCGCGAAGGGCGAGGGAGTCTATCGGAGAAATAAAAACGACGCTGTGTGTGTCAGTGAAAATATGGTCACTAAAGAGCCAAGCGATTATACAGTTCTAGAACTCAAAGAAATCCTTCGTGAAAAAGATCTGTCATCGGTTGGTAATAAAAACGAACTAATCAGTCGACTAACTAAGTTCGATCCAAATATATGGGCGACGATGGACGAAACACGTGTTCGAGAAGGACGCGGTGCCGTGGCGACGATGGACGAAACACGTGTTCGAGAAGGACGCGGTGCCGAAGACATGGACGATCTCATAGGGGAAGCGGCAGGAGGAGGCGAAACGTGGAACCGTGCCCCTTCAACGAGGAATTTCCCTGCTGAAAGCGAATTGATGCGACGTGAGAACGAGCTATTAAAGCGAGAGAGGGATCTTCTTCAACGAGAATTAGAAATTGCGAGACTGCGATGTTCGAACCATCCAGGCGAATCCCAGGTCAACGAAAATTTAGGAAGACGCAGCGGGATGTCGATGAACGAAAACGTACGATCTGTCCGAGATTTGTTGAGCGACTTCGACGGTACCGAAGGGACGTTTTGGAAGTGGGAGCAACAAATACGGCTTTTACGAATATCGTACGCACTGGACGATATGGCAACGAGGATCTTGGTGAGTGCGAAGCTGAAAGGGCGGGTACTCGAGTGGTTTCACTCCAAACCCGACCATCTTACACTAAGTATCGAGGACCTTTTAAGGAAAATGAAGGAAATGTTCGACCTCCGGCAATCGAGAATGATGTTGCGTCGAAAGTTTGAACGAAGATCGTGGCAACCACATGAATCTTTTAATGATTATTATCATGATAAAATTATCCTGGCGAATCGAGTGCCAATCGAGGACGATGAGGTCGTCGATTATATTATTGACGGAATACCTGATCGAAAACTTCAAGACCAAGCGCGTATCATGCGATTTGGTTCACAAATGGACCTTTTGGAAGCTTTCCGTAAGGTGACGCTGTCCACGAAGAAGTTCCCGGGGCAAGATCCAAGGAGACCAGTGGATCTCGAATCCGAAGGGAAGAGAGAAGAAAAAACGGCGACTAAAGAGAAGACAACGCCGGCTAAAGATAGTTCGACACCGTCGACCGAGACTCGATCATCGGGCCGAAGAACGCTCAGATGCTATAACTGCCGAGATGCTGGACATCTCGCTCCCGAGTGTCCACGTCCGAAGAGACCGAGAGGATCCTGTTTCCGCTGCGGTTCGACGAGCCACCAGTTAAGCGCCTGTCCTGAGGAAGAAGCAAAGAGCTATCACGAAGGGGATTACGTAATGATTCGAAACACCGATACTTCGGCGGGTCGTAACAAGAAGTTGATACCGAAATATAAAGGACCGTACGTTGTAAAAAAAGAATTGCGTTTCGATCGATATGTAGTAGGCGATATCGAAGGGTTTCAAGTTACACAGTTACCCTATACTGGTGTTGTCGCCGCGGATCAAATGAGACCGTATATTCAGGAGTGAAAAAAGGGAAAACCGACGAAAATTTTGAAAATTCAGTTTGATTAAATAAAGTCGATGCGTGTTTATTCTCACCACAAGACGGTGAATTTGTCCGAGTCTGTGAAAATAAAATCTTTAATTTCATATTTTGTATGGCCGAGACGGCCATAAAGTCAGGCTGGCCGACTGTGGAAGCTAAGACGAATATTCCTGTTAAGATATAAGAAATGTACACAACTGTAGAAGCTAAGACGAATATTCCAGCTAAGACATAAGAAATGTACACGACGTAGAGATTAAGACGAATATTCCTGTTAAGGTATAAGAAACGTAATCGCGCCGGTGCTGAAGGCCGACTGACGCGTCCCGTTCCCCGATTTATTAACGGGCGGTGTCGTTGAACAGAGAGTTCGGGTTGAGATCCCGACACGAGCACTTGTATCTCCCCGGAATATCATTATGTTTAAATAAAATCCACGGATGAGAATAAGGCTCTTATATTATCGTCGATAGTGGCTATTCCCTTATTTTCTCCCTACAATATATTCATTTTTACTCGGGTAGTTTCGACAAAAACGCGTTTAAAGTTTTTCAATGTGGATATGGTATTACAGTACTACCTCTCTAAGAGAGCGGTTTAGGGCGGTTAGGGGAAGAAATTCTCGAGAAATTCGTCGCCGAAGCCTTCCCCCACCGCTAGGTTAGCGCGCTCGAAAATCGCGCATGTGGTAGCGTGTATGTGTTTCTCCACTCGAACTCGATAAGAGAGCGCCAGCTGATCACGAAAATGAAGCCGTCTCTACGATTCTTGCGGACGTCAACAGGACTCTATACTCTGATGTATAGTATATATGTTATGATACATACATATTGTACATGCTGTACGATATTTGCATTTATTACTACTACTCATAAACATATCTCTAGTATAATGTAGCCTCGATAATTTTTATCAATATCAATAATATTCTATGCTGTGTTAATGTCTATTAAAATATATTTTACTTGCATTAAATTACTACTTGAAATTTAATTATGGTGCATGTTTTTTTCTCCGACTTTACGGCTTAAACGTATATATTATTATACAAAGGAATATTATCCATTTGACAATCGTGCGACGTGCGATTTTCTGAAATCGCTCGCGATCTCTTATCGAGTTGTCCGCGACAAACTCGAGAGGCCTCGGGTACACTGGACAGCTCGAGCTAGGTGGGGGAAGCCATAAAATGCGCTCAAGCGGAACGGCGGGGAAATTCTCTCTTAGCGAGGGCTCTCTTAGAGAGGTAGTACTGTATATGTTCGTAAGATTTTGAGCTCGATGGATGAAGCTAAACTATTTTTATGTATTTTGATCCGCTAAATCCGAATATCACTATTTTTTTGGCGAAAAGTCGAGCGTTCAATTGTTTATAGCCAATGGTTAAATCAATTTTTCAAAAAATTAACGCCTTTTGGGATGAATTATTGAAAAAAAATATTTTGGGCAATTGTAAAACGAAAGTGTTCTCAATAAAACGATGCATTTTTTTAAAAACATTTTGGGCGATTTTAAAAGGAATGTATTATTTATAAAATTTCGCTAAAGTTCATAGTTTTTTAGTAATAGATTTTTGAAAATTTCTGAAAGAGTTTTCCAATGTTACACTTGATTTATGTATAGAAATACTAATTAAAAAATTACTTACATCGAATCATCAATTCCTGGTCCACACAATAGGGCTTCTGCTGATGTGGAAGGTCCCAGAATATCAATTTGTTGTTGTCTTCGCATAATAGTGGGGGGGGGGGGGGGGGGTCGAGACCGGTTGCTTGCAGCTGCCGTCCTCTACCTGCGATGGGGACCCGACGCCCCTTCACTAATTGTGGGATATCCCGGAAACTATTCATCGAATTGCCTTGAAATTTTCAGGGAATATTTTCGAAACATCATACTTCGAGAAAATGTACAAAAAAAACCAATTTTTTTTTTGAAAATTCCGACTGCATCTCACCCCTTAACGCAACTATTGATTTTTAATTCATTTTTCAATCATTGATTTGAAATTCAATTGCAAATAATTATAAATTCGTTTTGTTAACGCAATTATTGATACTGCTTGTGCTTCGGTTTTCGTACTGGATCAGCGTGAACGGTGGAGAATATGACAACGCATAATGCAACGACGAGACTGAGGTGCGACATTTTTCCTGGAACAAAATTGAAATGAGGCCAAAAAATTGTCTTTTTTTTAAATTCACGACCCACTTGAGGATTTATCAGTCGGAGTTGAAAATATGAAAATACTTTCTTCTTCGTTTATCGCAATGCAGTTTTTTTTGCGGAGCAACGACAATGACTTACCCTCAAAATTCTTCGAGTCCCAGCTCAGACGGTGTTCAAATGGGAAAGACTGCGGGAGGGAGTTTGACGTTGACGTTAGAAGTGTCTGGTTCTTTATACCAATGGACCAGAAATAAACAATTTACGTGCGCGATCACATACGTGCACAACTTGACTTGCAGAAGAGAAGGGGTGCACGTGTTAGCATTGTTCAAAAACGTATACCAAGCAGTAGTACAATATTATTATTACAATATTAATATTAATTAATATTGTAATATAATTAATATTATTAATATAATTTATATATCTAATATATTACAATATTAATATATTACACGAGTTTTAGATAGTTCGTATGAGTTCTGAAAGGAAAAAAAAAAATATCCGTCGATCGTAGACTCTCCACCGACTCCGAGTTCATCGTTGTAATTGAAGGACGTGCAATTTCATCCGTTTTTTTTCAGTTGATAAACTAAGGGGGGCGATAACTTTGAACGAGGAAAAAATTTGCCAATTTTCATTATTTTTTTCGAAATAATATGTTTTATTACTACTTTTGGCTGTCACGTGGTATTGTTTTGTATTAAGGGGTTACCCCCACTTGCGATTTTGAAAAAAATCGATTCTTTTTTATTGCATTTTTTTGAAGCATAAGTATCTGAGAATATTTCCTGAAAATTTCAACTCGATCCGAACAAAATTGACTGAGATATGAGCGTTGAAAGAGAAGAATCTGTTGTGTAAACGACCGGAAAATAAAACTTTAAACGCGTTTTTCTCAAAATGGCATTTCTGAAGTCGGTGACCAAGATTACTCGAACACTAATGAACCGATCTTCTTGAAATTTTGCAGGCTTATTTAATACATAAAAATGTAGTCTTTAATCGTTCGATTTTTTTTTCGAAAAAAATGCCCGATTTATAGCCAAAAAACGGCCGTTTGTTTTCGTTAAAATCGAACCATTAACTTTGACTGTCCGCCATTTTGTGAAAAATGAATATTTTTTAAAATCCTTCGATTAAAGACTAGTTTATACTTATATTTGACTAAATCCATCCGCATTTTTTTTTTTCAGATGATCCACTTCGCCGCAATGTTGGTCACCGCAAACCGTGTATATAAAAACATTATTTCATTGACGGCCATTTGCCACCAAACAATGTAATATTTTTCAATAAAAAAAAATTACTGAAAGTTCTTCAACATGTGTTCTTTGAGATGGTATATTGATCGATTAAAAAAGTTTTGTAGTTTTCTTTAAAAAAATTCATGAAAAAGGCCTTTTTTGCGCTACAAGTGGGGGTAACGCCTTAAAATATCTTCGCCGCTTTTGCAGTCATGATTTCCGTTTTACTGTGCGTCTAGAGGTCCAGAGGAGACGATTGCAAACGGTATGAATTTATTATAATATTCTCGTAAGAGTGTAAATCCATTAGGAGAAAAATAAAAAATCGGCACGTGATAAGTGTTACTCCGTACAAAGACTCGCACAGCGCGGTGTTTTTGAAAAGCGTATCAAGTTAGAGGCGTGACTGTGACTATTTACCGCTCATTAATAGGCATCGTACGATTCGAGCGTTTTCCCGGAAACCCAGCCAACAATTGGCGAATTCATCAAAAATATATCCCGTGAAAAGTCTTACCGTCTCCAATCTCAGAAAAAAAAGCTTCGCGATAAAAAATTATTTTCAACGATAGTTGAATACGAGCATTGTTGACTGTACGTGGTTGTCCGCCACTGCGCATAAAAAACAAAACTGCTTATTCATGAATGGTGTGGCTACAAAGTGAGGCACGGATGTACTCGCTTTTATTCGATTTCACTACTGTGGAAATTGCGGTGTGGCAAAAAAAAAAGAAACGTATTTTTCACGTAAATTGGACTAAAAAATATTATCGATGGAAATAAATTGATCATCCTACTGCAACAACCATAGATTATGTTTCGAGAAAAATTTGCTGATTTTCATGATTTTTTAAGGCCTCGGGCCACTCTAGAGGCCGAAAAAATAGGCAAATTTTTGGAAAAATTTGCCTAAAAATCGTCAGATAATTGTTCATAACAAATCAACTATGCAATATAAAAAAAATCCTACGTACTTCCATAGACAATGTATTTTTAAAGATATATTCAACATTTCCAGTGAATCGGTTGAAAAATGCCTGAGTTATGTTTCCGGCCAACTTAAAAAAAGTAGTTTTGAGATAAACGCAGTACAGCCGCCATTTTGAAATTAATCGCTTCAAAAAAAAATATTGTATACAGTCACTGATATGTATGGTAAACACCCTTTTTTGTCATGACGATTTATTTTGTAGTTTTTCTGAAAAAAATATCTCCAAAAAGCTATTTTTTCGGCCTCTAGAGTAGCCTCACCCCTTAAAGAAAAGATTTCTCCACCATTTTTGAGACTTAGGGTGTGTTTTATTACTACTTTTCGCGGTTACACGGTATGTTTTATTACCCTTCGAAAACGGCGGAGGTATGGCATGGTCTTCTGAACGCATTGCGGCGGACATTGTCAGACGGCGTGACACGTAGCGTCGGCGGGATTAATCGAAAAAAAAATCAACCCAAATTTTTCTTTAATTAACACTCATGCGCAGAATATGAACCAAGAAAAAGTGAGAAATGTTGACAATCGATAAAATGGTGCGCTTTGAAATAAAAAGATTGATTTTCCCGGAAAACATGGCGACCTTTTGCAATAAAAAATACTTCATAAAAGAATTTCAAAATCGTTTACGTTCATGTTCTAGACAATAAGGTTAAACAAATTTACACCAAAGGCCATAGCCGGGTAAGTAGGGAAAAAATGCCCCCGCATTTTTTCCAGCGAAATTTGGAGTATATTCTGAGGTATAAAAAAAAAAAAAAATTCTGAAAATTTTATACTCGTCAACGCAATGGTTTGAGAAAAATGAATTTTTTTTAAATATAAAAAAAAATTTCCGGAAACGATACAGTGGAACGATTTGATTTTTTTTGGTACTTGCTCCGATCAAACGTGTTACGAAATAAAATTATAGAACATCTTGCGAAAGATTAAGGTTCGAAAAAAATAATGTTCCTTGTTTTATTATTTTTTACTATAATCGACTTGGGATACAATGGCGAAAAAATTTTCATATAATCTTTGGGCACCTTATTAGATTATATAATTTTTTCAAAATGTTCGGTTTGGTACGCCACAGTGAAAAAAAAAGAAACAGACTTTATTGATATATTTTAGTTATATAGATATATAACTAAAATATATCAATGAAGTCTGTTTCTTTTTTTTTCACTGTGGCGTACCAAACCGATAATTTCGAAAAAATTATATAATCTAATAAGGTGCCCAAAGGTGATATGAAAAAATTTCGTTATTGTACCCCAAGTGGATTATAGTAAAAAAAAATAAAACAAAGAACATTATTTTTTTTAAACCTTAATCTTTCGCAAGATGTTCTATAATTTTATTTCGTAACACGTTTGATCGTAACAAGTACCAAAAAAAAAATCGAATCGATCCACTGAAGCGTTTCCGGAATTTGAACGTTTGAAACGAAAATTAACTCTCGTACATGTTCGAAACAAAAATATTGAATTTTTCGAAAACCGAGCTGCATTTTGCAATAAAAATGTACTCTTTCAAAATTTTCATCAACATCATGAGGTTATCTTTTAGGCAATAAGGTTAGAAAGATTTATACCAAATTTCATCAGAATTCGATCAGTTTTTTAGCTATACGCCATGCCCGTTTTGAAAATGCAGTTTAGAAGACCGTGCCACAACTCCGCCTTTTTAAAAGATTGATTCTAAAAAAAAACATGTAAAATGCAATAGTAGTGATAACACATACCCTAAGTCTCAAAAATTGTGAAGAGATATTGCCTTATAAAAAATCATGAAAATCAGCAAATTTTTTTCCTCGCCTATTTTTGCCCCCCCTTAAAATATCGATGCGATAAAAGTGTCGCGGAATGCACCGGTGCCATGCGCCGCACTTGTCACGGGCATATTACCATCAGGTGACTTTGGAGAAACGCGCCGCTGAATAATGGGCGTCCCACGATTCGAACGTTTTGCCACAAACGGAGCCAACAATAGACGAACTTATATACACGTGCATCTATATACAATACATATAATTTATACAAAGTGTTATCCGTTGCTATCTTAAAAAATATGCATTGTAGTAAAAAATGTTTTAACGTTGTTATGAAGTTTAGTCGTCGGGTATGAAGTGCGAGGGGAGCCGTTATACTTGACCATACGGCGGATTGACTGTTAATCACCCATTGGGATTTATTTATGAACCATTAGTGGGTCATCTCACTTTAGACGCTAAAAAAGGCAATTTTAATTATTTTTTTCGATAGGTTTATATCATAGATATTGTTATGAAAGTTGTTACATTTAATAAATACACTTTCGAAATACATTTTGAAAAAAATGTGTTATTTATTTGAGTCACCATTTATAGACGAAAAAGGTAGGTAAAAAAATGTCCTATAAAAATTGTAGGTCTGCACTGTTGATGAAATCTTGGACCATCCGAAATAAAAAAATCGAACGGTTTTAGATTCAGTATGTTAATGGCTGTAGCGCATAACATATGATTTTTCATATATGCAAAAATAACAAAATGGCGGACATTTTTCGAAAAAAAATAAATAAAATCGTGTTTTTTCACCGTTTTTTGGGTAACAAAAAAATTAGTAAACATCAACATTTAAAGAAACCCGTGATAGGCGCTATAGGTATAGTTGTAAAGAATAAGTGATACAAATTTTATAAGGATAGATCCATTAGTTTCTAAGATTTATCAACAAGCCGTCGATAAAGGTTGTTTCGAGAAAAACGCGTTTAAAGTTTGTTTGGGGCACATAAATACATAAAATTTGTTTTTTTCATGTATTTCGGAAGTGTATTTATTAAGTATAACAACTTTTATATCAATATGTAAAATATAAACCTAGAAAAAAAATAATGAAAATAGCCTTTTTTCGCGTCTAAAGTAAAAGATTCCTTCAAACGCACTATCTTTGAATGTTGACCACACATTTATTAACATTTTTAAAGTCCCTCAGAATTTTCTCAAACAAAAATCACGCGTTGATTGACGTATATTACACAATTTTTTCATAGAAAAATATTGAGATCCAAGCGTTAAACTGGAAGTTATTTCCTGTACAATGACGTAGGATTTTCGAAAAATATCAAAATCTAACAAAATGACGTAGTTATGGAAATAGGTCTGTTTTCTTGCCTATAAAATGTTCGTTTTTTTCAATGACAAATCGTCCATTTTCATCCAATCAAAAATATCCTACGTCATTGTAGAGTAAATATATTCAAGAGTACTCAGTTCGAATTTCATGTCAATCGGATAATTGCTTTTTGAGTTACAATCTCAGAAAATTTGAAAAATCTCATTTCGAGAAAAATGCGTTTAAAGATTCAACTATCGATTTTTGCAAGATAAAATGATATTGACATAAATTATATAAATGATAATGATATTCTTGAAAGTATAGACTGTCGAAAAAG
The DNA here is from genome assembly GCA_964007375.1 of Ophion obscuratus. Lineage (NCBI taxonomy): Eukaryota > Metazoa > Arthropoda > Insecta > Hymenoptera > Ichneumonidae > Ophion > Ophion obscuratus. The sequence continues at coordinate 26,313,981 of OZ023324.1, read as the reverse complement.
GCAAGAAAAAAAAACGATTTTTTGTAAGTGTTATACTGGTATAGCCCTTTAATGTTTGAAAAAATTCCACTGTATTTTTTTCCTAGAAATTTCGAGCAAAGTATAATTCTTGAACATAGATATCCAACCAATATTGAGTAATTATTACTAATTAAGAGAATTCGAACAAATAATATTCCTCGTTATTTATCCTGATCAACACACGTATCCCTGAAGGATTATCTATATGAATACGGGTGCAAGTATTGGGTCTATGCTTTTCTTCCGTAGCAAAATTGCAAATTAAAAAAAATGTCCATCGAGTTTTAACTAAAACAAATAATAATTCTGTATAAGGTAAACCATAACTTTTTATAGGGTAAAGTGAACAAAATTGTTTTCAAGAGGATTTTTTATTGCTTGGCATACATTTTTCCAATGTTTTCGAAGTTTTTAAAAAAGTTCAGATATACGTCTCATAGTTAGATCTAACACGATCGTAATATGTTGAGATAATCGATACTTTGACAATTGAGTTTTATTTAATCCCCGATATTTTCAGCGATCTTACATAAATAATCCATTATCACTGGTAGATACTTCGGACATTCAAAAGTCGATTATAGCGAACAAAAAAAAAATTCTAGGCTGGTCAGATCGATTGAACAGAATATCCGTCGGAATGCACCATGCGACGCACTTTTGACAAACATATCATCTGGCGATAAGTTTAGCGAAACGCGCCACCGAATAATAGGCATCGTACGATTTAAACGTCTTTCCATGAGCCGAGCCAACAATAGACGAATTTATATACATATGCATCTATATGTGACAAATATAATTTATACAAAGAGTTGTCCGCTGCTATCTTAAAAAATATGTATTGTAGTGAAAATCGTATTAAACGAACGTCATACGCAAGGTCAAACGGAGAATCCGATCTCCCGGTTTTCCCCGAGGTGTGAAACCGAGGCAATGTTTGTTTTTGTACGCTTCCCATTGCGCGGGCAATCATTGCACAAGCCATTCAGAATGGCTTTCATTCGCTTTTTTTTTTTTCATTTATAACCTATGTTCGCGAAATATCAAGATGTAAACTGCTATGCAATGTATCCCTCAACCACCTCCCCGCCTCTTTTTCAATTGTTGATTTACAGAATATGACAAAATTATACGTACTAGAATTTGGCGAGAACATTCGATGGAAGTTATGCTTAAGGTTCCACTAAATTATGGTTAACTTGACGTCGCAGAAAATCCGTATGAGGACTACACCTATAACTTATTCATTCGTCGTTGTTTGAAACCTCCTCAATCCGATCTTAAACGTAAAACGTCACACAAAGGGCGCTTCGGCTCGCATATTGAAGTATCATGATTCATTGTTAATTTAATGAAAACTCGTTTTTCAGAATTATTTTTAATTGATCAAAGTTAAAAAACTTCGACTATGGTCCATCATAGATAATAATAATATCTAGGAATTAGTTGAAAATCGGATGTACATCGACTTATATATAACGCAATGGAAATATCCTGGGATAATTAACGCTCCAACAAATGAATTATAATACACTTGCTTTACTTGTACAAATATTTTATAAATAATCGGTTATCGTTCCATACTTCGGGTTTTTTTAATGATCACGAGAATATAACCGAGTCATAACCGACCGATATTTACATTCCGGACGAGGGTCAACCTTTGGAACGAGAACGGGACCGTGACTTGGATCTAGATTTGGAGCGAGAACGGGAACGCGGCTTGGATTTAGATTTGGAGCGAGAACGGGAACGCGACTTGGATTTGGATTTCGAGCGAGAACGGGAACGCGACTTGGATTTAGATTTGGAGGGAGAACGGGAACGCGACTTGGATTTAGATTTGGAGCGATTACGAGAGGGCGACTTAGATTTAGATTTGGAGCGTGTACGAGAGAGCGACTTGGATTTAGATTTCGAGCGATTACGAGAGGGCGACTTGGATTTAGATTTGAAGCGTTTACGAGAGGGTGGCTTGGATTTAGATTTGGAGCGCGTACGAGAGGGCGACTTGGATATAGATTTGGAGCGAGTACGAGAGACCGACTTGGATTTAGATTTGGAGCGATTACGAGAGGGCGACTTGGATTTAGATTTGGAGCGCGTACGAGAGGGCGACTTGGATATAGATTTGGAGCGAGGACTAGAGAGCGATTTGGATTTAGATTTTGAGGGAGTACCAGAGGGTGACTTGGATTTAGATTTCCAGCGAGTACGAGAGGGCGACTTGGATTTGGATTTCGAGCGAGTACGCGAAGCCGACTTGGATTTAGATTTCGAGCGAGTACGAGAAGCCGACTTGGATTTAGATTTCGAGCGAGTACGAGAAGGCGACTTGGATTTAGATTTGGAGGGAGTGCGTGAGGGCGACTTGGAATTAGATTTGGAACGAATACGAGAGGGCAACTTGAATTTAAATTTGGAGGGAGAGCGAGAGGGCGATTTGGATTCAGATTTGGAAGGAGCACGAGTGGACGACTTGGATTTAGATTTGGAGCGAATACGAGAGAGCGACTTGGATATAGATTTGGAGCGAGTACGAGAAGGCGACTTGGATTGAGATTTGGAGGGAGTGCGAGGGGGCAACTTGGATTTAGATTTGGAGCGAATACGAGAGGGCGACTTGGATTTAGATTTGGTGCGAGTATGAGAGAGCGACTTGGATTTAGATTTGGTGCGAGTACGAGAGGGCGACTTGGATAGAGATTTGGAGCGAATACGAGAGGGCGACTTGGATTTAGATTCGGTGCGAGTATGAGAGAGCGACTTGGATTTAGATTTGGTGCGAGTACGAGAGGGCGACTTGGATTGAGATTTGGAGGGATTGCGAGAGGGCAACTTGGATTTAGATTTGGAGCGAATACGAGAAGGCGACTTGGATTGAGGTTTGAGGGGAGTGCGAGGGGGCAACTTGGATTTCGATTTGACACGAGTACGAGAGGGTGACGTAGATTGAGATTTGGAGGGAACACGAGAAGGCGACTTGGATTGAGGTTCGGAGGGAGTGCGAGGGGGCAACTTGGATTTAGATTTGGAGCGAATACGAGCGGGCGACTTGGATTTAGATTTGGTACGAGTACGAGAGGGCGACTTGGATATAGATTTGGAGGGAGTACGAATGGGCAACTTGGATTTCGATTTGACACGAGTACGAGAGGGTGACTTGGATTTAGATTTGAAGGGAATAGGAGCATGCGACCTGGATTTAGATTTGGAGGGAATAGGAGCATGCGACTTGGATTTAGATTTGGTGCGAGTACGAGAGGGTGACTTGGATTTAGATTTGGAGCGAGTACGAGAGGGTGACTTGGATTTAGATTTGGTGCGAGTGCGAGAGGGGGACTTGGATTTAGATTTGATGCGGGTACGAGAGGGCGACGTGGGTTTAGATTTGGTGGGGGTACGAGAGGGCGACTTGGATGTAGATTTGGAGGGAGTACGGGAGGGCGACTTTGATTTAGATTTGGTTCGAGTAGGAGAGGGTGATTTGGATTGAGATTTGGAGGGAATTCGAGCGGGCGACTTGGATTTAGATTTGGTGCGCGTACGAGAGTGCGACGTAGATTTGGATTTGGTGCGGGTACGAGAGGGCGACTTGGTTTTGGATTTGGTGCGAGTACGAGAGGGCGACGCGGGTTTAGTTTTGGTGCGGGTACGAGACTTGGAGGGAGTATGAGAGGGCGACTTGGAGGGGGTACGAGAGGGCGACTTGGATTTATGTTTGGTGCGAGTACGAGAGGGCGACTTGGATTTAGGTTTGGTGCCAGTGCGAGAGGGCGACTTGGATTTAGATTTGGAGTGAGTACGAGAGGGCGACTTGGATTTAGATTTGGTGCGAGTACGAGAGGGCGACGTCGATTTAGATTTGGAGCGAGTACGAGAGGGCGACTTGGATTTAGATTTGGTGCGAGTACGAGAGGGTGACTTGTATTTAGATTTGGAGCGAGTACGAGAGTGTGACTTGGATTTAGATTTGGTGCGAGTGCGAGAGGGGGATTTGGATTTAGATTTGATGTGGGTACGAGAGGGCGACGTGGGTTTAGATTTGGCGGGGGTACGAGAGGGCAACTTGGATGTAGATTTGGAGGGAGTACGGGAGGGCGACTTGGATTTAGATTTGGAGCGAGCACGAGAGTGCGACTTGGATTTAGATTTGGAGGGAATACGAGCGAGCGATTTGGATTTAGATTTGGTGCGGGTACGAGAGGGGGATTTGGATTTAGATTTGGATGGAGTACGAGCGGGCGACTTGGATTTAGATTTAGGGCGAATACGAGCGGGTGACTTGGATTTAGATTTGGAGGGAGTACGAGAGGATTCCTTGGATTTAGATTTGGCGCGAGTGCGAGAGGGTGTCTTGGATTTAGATTTGGCGCGAGTACGAAAGAGTGGCTTGGATTTAGATTTGGAGCGAGTACGATTTTCCGTTTGAGTACGAGAGGGCGATTCAGATTCAGATTCGGAGGGGGAAAGGGACTGAGAAAGATTTTCAGTTTGAGTATGAGACGGCGACGTGGATTCAGATTCGGAGCTGGAAGTGGACCGAGAGGGACTTTCGGTTTGAATACGAGAGGGCGCCTTGGATTTAGACTTTGAGCGGAAACGGGACGGAGTGGGACTTTCGGTTTGAATACGAGAGGGCGTCTTGGATTTAGACTTGACGCGGAAACGGGATCGAGAGCGATTTTTGGTTTCAGTATGAGAGGGCGACTTGGGTTCGGATTTGGGGTCCCGAACACTAGGTCTAGTATCGGCGACTTTGTGACCCGAAGCATCATCGTCGTGAGGTTTTATAATAAACTCGTGACGCGACTTAGACTGAGAATCGCTTCTACCATGAGAATGAGAACCAGTGCGGTGATCGGAATCGCTCTCCGCGTCAGGCTTGATGTCAAACTCAGGATGCGACTTGGATTGAGAATCGGGGACGCCGTAGGGACGAATACTAGGTCCCGCTATGGAACCGGTACGATGACCCGTATAGCTGACCGCATCAGGTTTGATGCCATATTCAGCCTGCGACTCAGAATCGGGGCCATCACGGGGATGATCACTGGGTCCAGTTCCGGAATCGGGATGGTGATCCGTATCGCTCTCGGCGTCAGGCTTGGTATCAAACTCAGCGTGCGACTGAGATTGAGAAACACTATGGGGACGGATCCTGGATTCCGTTATGGAACCGGTATCGTGATCCGAATCGTCATTGTCACTAGACTGAATGTCAAACTCAGGGCGTGCCGTGGATTGAGAATCGGAGTGACTATGGGGACGGACACTGAATTCAGTGCCGGAACCGAGATGGTTATCGGTATCGCTCTCGGCGTCAGGCTCGATGTCAAACTCAGAATGCGACTTGGATTGCGAATCGAGGCCACCTTGTGGATGAATACTGGGTTTAGTTCCGGTGCCGGTATCGTGATCCGTATGGCTGTCCGCATCAGGCTTGTTGACAGGCTCAGGGGGCGACTTAGATTGAGAATCGGAGCCATCATGGGGATGAGCACTGGGTCCGGTTCCGAAACCGGTATGGTGATCGATATCGCTCTCTGCGTCAGGCTTGATGCCATACTCAGCGTGCGACTCATCTTCAGAATCGGGGCCATCACGGAGATGAGCACTGGGTCCCGTTATGGGACCGGTATGGTGATCCGTATCGCTGACCGCATCCGGCTGGATACTGGATTCCGTTATGGAACCGGTATGGTGATCCGTATCGCTGACTGCATCCGGCTGGATACTGGATTCCGTTATGGAACCGGTATGGTGATCCGTATCGCTGACCGCATACGGCTGGATACTGGATTCCGTTATGGAACCGGTATGGTGATCCGTATCGCTGACCGCATCCGGCTGGATACTGGATTCCGTTATGGAACCGGTATCGCGATCCGTATCGCTGACCGCATCCGGCTGGATACTGGATTCCGTTATGGAACCGGTATGGTGATCCGTATCACTGACCGCATCCGGCTGGATACTGGATTCCGTTATGGAACCGGTATGGTGATCCGTATTACTGACCGCATCAGGCTGGATACTGGATTCCGTTATGGAACCGGTATCGTGATCCGATTCGTGATTAGAATCGTCATCGTCACTAGACTGAATGTTAAGCTCAGGGCGTGCCGTGGATGGAAAATCGGCTTGACTATAGGGACGGACATTGGATTCAGTGCCGGAACCAGTATGGTGATCCGAATCGCTGTCTGCATCAGGCTTGATGACAAGCTTAAGGGGTGACTTAGATTCAGAATCGGGTCCATCACGGGGATGAGCACTGGGTCCAGTTCCGGAACCGGGATGGTGATCTGCATCGCTCTCTGCATCAGGCTTGATATCAAACTCAGAACGCGACTTGCATTGAGAATCGGGGCCACCTTGTGGACGAATACTGGGTTCAGTTCCAGTGCTGGTATCGTGATCCGTATGGCTGTCTGCATCAGGCTTGTTGACAGACTCAGGGGGCGACTTAGATTGAGAATCGGAGCCATCATGGGGATGAGCACTAGGTCCGGTTCCGGAACCGGTATGGTGATCCATATTGCTCTCCGCGTCAGGCTTGATGCCATACTCAGCGTCCGACGTATCGTCAGAATGGGGGCCGTCACGGGGATGAGCACTGGGTCCCGTTATGGAACCGGTACCGTGATCCGTATCGCTGACCACATCAGGCTGGATACTGGATTCCGTTATGGAGCCGGTATCGTGATCCGAATCGTTGTCATCACTAGATTGAACATCAAACTCAGTGCGTGCCGTGTATTGAGAATCGGAGTAACTATGGGGACGGACACTGGATTCCGTGCCGGAACCGGTATGGTAATCCGAATCGCTGTCCGTAGCAGACTCGATATGAAACTGAGGAGACGATTTGGATTGAGAATCCGGATCACCGTGAGGACGACCACTGGGTCCAGTTCCAGAGCTGCTATGGTGATCTGTATAGATGTCCGCATCAGACTCGATCACAAGCTCAGAAGGCCACTTAGATTCAGAATCGGGGCCATCACGGGGGTGAACACTGAGTCCTGTTACGGAACTGGGGTGGTGATCCTTATCGCTCTCCGCGTCAGGCTTGATGTCAACCTCAGGACGCGATTTGGATTGAGAACCAGGGCCACCGTGTGGATGAACACTGGGTTCAGTTTCAGTGTCGGTATCGTGATCCGTATGGCTGTCCGCATCAGGCTTAGGGGGCGACTTAAATTGAGAATCGAAGCCATCATGGGGATGACCACTGAGTCCAGTTTCGGAACCAGTATGGTGATCTATATCGCTCTCCGCGGCAGGCTCGATGTCAAACTCAGGATGCGACTTGGACTGAGAATGGGGGCCACCGTGTAGATGCACACTGGGTTCAGTTTCAGTGTCGGTATCGTGATCTGTAAAGCTGTCTGCATCAGGCTTGTTGCCAGGCTTAGGGGGCGACTCAGATTGAGAATCGGAGCCCTCATAGGGATGAGCACTGAGTCCAGTTTCGGAACCGGTATGGTGATCCATATCGCTCTCCGCGTCAGGGTTGATGGCAAACTCAGGATGCGACTTGGAATGAGAAGTGGGGCCGAAATGTGGATGAACACTGGGTCCAGTTTCAGTGCCGGTATCGGGATCCGTATGGCTGTCCGCATCAGGATTGTTGACAGGCTTAGGGGGCGACATAGATTGAAAATCGGAGTCATCATGGGGATGAGCGGTGGGTCCAGTTCCGGAACCGGTATGGTGATCCATATCGCTCTCCGCGTCAGGCTCGATGGCAAGCTCAGGATGCGACTTGGACTGAGAATTTGGGTCACCGTGTGGATGAACCCTGGGTCCAGTTTCAGTGTCGGTATCGTGATCCGTATGGCTGTCCGCATCCAGCTTGTTGACAGGCTGAGGGGGCGACTTAGATTCAGAATCGGTGCCATCATGGGGATGAGCACTGAGTCCAGTTCCGGAACCGGTATGGTGATCCACATTGCTCTCCACGTCAGACTCGATGTCAAACTCAGGATGCAACTTGGAATGAGAAGTGGGGCCGAAATGTGGATGGACGCTGGGTCCAGTTTCAGTGTCGGTATCGTGATCCGTATGGCTGTCCGCATCAGGCTCGTTGATAGGCTTCGGGGGCGACTTAGTATGAGAATCGGAGCCATCATGGGGATGAGCACTGAGTCCAGTTCCGGAACCGGTATGGTGATCCATATAGCTCTCCGCGTCAGGCACGTCGTCTAACTCAGGATGCGACTTGGCCTGATAATTGGAGCCACCGTGTGGATGAACACTCGCTTCAGTTTCAGTGTCGTTATCGTGATCCGTATGGCTGTCCGCATCAGGCTTGTTGACATGCTTAGCGGGTGACATAGATTGAAAATCGGAGCCATTATGGGGATGAGCACTGGGTTCAGTTCCGGAACCGGTATGGTGATCCACATCGCTCTCCGCGGCAGGCTCGATCTGAAACTCAGGATGCGACTTGGACTGAGAATTTGGGACACCGTATGGATGAACACTGGGTCCAGTTTCAGTGTTGGTATCGTGATCCGTATGGCTGTCTGCATCAGGCTTGTTGACAGGCTTAGGGGGCCACTCAGATTGAGAATCGGAGCCCTCATAGGGATGAGCACTGAGTCCAGTTTCGGAACCGGTATGGTGATCCATATCGCTCTCCGCGTCAGGCTCGATGGAAAACTCAGGATGCGACTTGGATTGAGAAGTGGGGCCGAAATGTGGATGAACACTGGGTCCAGTTTCAGTGTCGGTATCGGGATCCGTATGGCTGTCCGCATCAGGATTGTTGACAGGCTTAGGGGGCGACATAGATTGAAAATCGGAGCCATCATGGGGATGAGCGGTGGGTCCAGTTCCGGAACCGGTATGGTGATCCATATCGCTCTCCGCGTCAGGCTCGATGGCAAGCTCAGGATGCGACTTAGACTGAGAATTTTGCTCACCGTGTGGATGAATACTGGGTCCAGTTTCAGTGTCGGTATCGTGATCCGTATGGCTGTCCGCATCAGGCTTGCTGACAGGCTTAGGGGGCAACATACGTTGAAAATCGTAGCTATCATGGGGATGAGCACTGGGTCCAGTTCCGGAAACGGTATGGTGATCCACATTGCTCTCCGCGTCAGACGCGATGTCAAACTCAGAATGCGACTTGGACTCAAAAGTGGGGCCACGATGTGGATGAACACTGGATCCAGCTTCAGTGTCGGTATGGTGATCCGTATGGCTGTCCGCATCAGGCTTGTTGACAGGCTTAGGGGGCCACTTAGATTGAGAATCGAGTCCATCATGGGGGTGAGCACTGGGTCCAGTTCCGGAAACGGTCTGGTGATCCATCTCGCTCTCCGCGTCAGGCGCGATGCCAAACTCAGGATGCGACTTGGACTGAGAATTGGGGCTACTGTGTGGATGAACACTGGGTTCAGTTTCAGTGTCGGTATCGTGATCCGTATGGTTGTCCGCATCAGGCTTGCTGACAGGTTCAGAGGGCGACATAGATTGAAAATCGGAGCCATCATGGCGATGAGCACTGGGTCTAGTTCCGGAATCGGGATGGTGATCCGTATCGCTCTCCACGTCAAGCTTGATGTCAAACTCAGCGTGCGACTTATCTTCAGAATCGGAGCTACTATGGGGACGAATACTGGGTCCTGTTATGGAACCGGTACCGTGATCCGAATCGTCATCGTCACTAGGCTGAATGTCAAAGTCAGGATGCGACGTGGACTGAAAATCGGAATGACTATGGGGACGGCCACTGGATCCAGTGCCGGAACTGGTATGGTGATCCGTATCGTCCTCCGCGTCAGGCTTGGTGTTAAACTCAGGATGCGACTCGGATTGAAAATCGGGGTCACCATGAGGACGAACACTGGGTCCAGTTGCAGAGCTGGTATGGTAATCTGTATGGTTGTCCGCATCAGAATTGACGACAAGCTTAGGGGGCGAGTTAGATTGAGAGTCGGAGCCATCATGGGGATAAGCACTGGGTCCAGTTCCGGAACCGGTATGGTGGTCGATATCGCTCTTCACGTCATGCTTGATGTCAAACTCAGCGTCCGACTTATCTTCAGAATCGGGGCCATCACGGGGATGAGTATTGCGAACAGTTCCGGAACCGGGATGGTGATCCGTATCGCTCACCGCACCAGGCTTGATGCCATACTCCGGGTGCGACTCAGATTGAGAAACGGGGCCACTATGGGGCCGAATACTGGGTCCCGTTATGGAACCGGTATCGTGATCCGAATCGTTATCGTCACTCGACTGAATGTCAAACTCAGGATGCGACTTGGATTGAAAATCGGGGCCACCATAAGGATGAACACTGGGTCCAGTTCCAGAGCTGGTATGGTGATCCGTATCGCTGTCCGCATCAGACTTGATGACAAGCTTAGGGGGCGACTGAGATTCAAAATCGGGGCCATCACGGGGATCAGTACTGGGTCCAGTTCCAGAATCGGGATGGTGATCCGTATCGCTCTCCGCGTCAGGCTTGATGTCAAACTCAGGATGCCACATGAATTGAAAATCGGGGCCACCATGAGGACGAACACTGGGTCCAGTTCCAGAGCTGGCATGGTGATCTGTATGGTTGTCCGCATCAGATTTGATGGCAAACTTAGGGGACGACGGATATTCAGAATCAGGGCCATCACGGGGATGAGCACTGGGTCCAGTTCCGGAACCGGGATGGTGATCCGTATCGCTGACCGCATCAGGCTTGATGCCATACTCAACGTGCGACTTGGATTGAGAAACGGGGCCACTATGGGCACGAATACTGGGTCCCGTTATGGAACCGGTATTGGAATCGGGATGGTGATCCGAATCGTCATCGTCACTAGACTGAATGTCAAAGTCAGGGCGTGCCGTGGATTGAGAATCGGATTGACTATGGGGACGAATACTGGGTCCCGTTGTGAAACTGGTATCGTGATCCAAATCGCCATTGTTAGTAGACTGACTTTCAAAGTCAGGGCGTGCCATGGATTGAGAATCGGAGTGACTATGGGGATGGACACTGGATTCAGTGCCGGAACCGGGATGGTGACCCGTATCGCTCTCCGCGTCAGGCTTGATGTCAAACTCAGGGTGCGATTTGGATTGATAATCGGGGTCATCATCGGGACGAACACTGGGTGCAGTTCCAGAGCTGGTATGGTAATCTGTATGGCTGTCTGCATTGGACATGATGACAAATTTGTGCTGTGTATTGGATTCAGAATCGGAGTGACTATAAGTACGAATACTGGGTTCAGTTCCGGAATCGGCATGGTGATCCGTATCAGTGTCCGCATCAGGCTTGATGACCAGCTTAGGTGGTGACTCCGATTGAGAATCAGGGTCACGATGGAGATAAACACTGGGTCCAGTTCCGGGACCGGTATAGTGATCTGTATCGCTGTCCGCATTAGACTCGATGGCAAACTCAGGGTGCGATTTGGATTGAGAATCGGGACGACCATGGGGGCCAACACTGGGCTCAGTGTTGGAGACAATGTGTTCCGCAGCATCGTTGTCAGGCTGAGAATTCGGAGCACCAGGCATTCCCGAGCAAGTCAATGTTGCATCCACCCCACGAGCGCGCGATCGCCCCGAAATTTTAATGCACCGCCCACTGCGACATTTCTGTAACGACAGAACGCAACAATTAGAATTTTCGTTGCTGTTTTTTGACTGCATTCTTGACCGATGGTAACAAAAAGGATTTTTTCCCCACCATTGAGATACAGGTCGTGAGCGTGAGTCGTTTTTTCATTACTTTCTCACAGTTGTTATTTTTTTCTAATTTTGAGTGCATCTATCGGGCAGTCACTGAAAACGAATACACTCGTTTTCTAACTCACCAGATACAGGCCGCAGTACGTTCCATCGTCAGCAGGGCCAATTCCTCGGGCAACATAGCCGCCGGCGCCATCATCCTGGGCGCACATCAAGTTTGAGCATCGTTCCGGGTATATTAAATACGAAGTCGTTTCCTTGGAAGAAAAAATCATAAATGTTTCACCTACTCTTCACATTTTTGTCGTCTCCTTTCAAATTCACCCGGTAGCAGTATCGATGAAAGAAATGAAAGAACGAAAAAAACTCACTATGCAAGCCCCTTTAAATCCGGCTGCCAAACATTGCTCGTGAGCGCCCAGACTCCATTTTGACTACGAAAAGATTAAATTAATTTTTTCAACACACTAACGAGTAATTATTGTTACAGATTGAGCTGTTGTTTCCGTACCCTCAGAGCGTGGCCGGTAGCGAATACGGCGACGCATAACGCAATTACGAGACCGCAGTGCGACATTTTTTCTAAAACAAATTTCGAATTAGGCCGAAGTTTTTTTTTCTTATTCATTAACCACTCAAGGCTTCAATAGACGAGGTCGAAAATGTATAAATATTTTCTTCTCTTATCACAATGCTTCTTTATAGCGAAGCAACGACGATGACTCACCCGCAAAATTCGTCAATTTCGAGCTGAGAAGGTGTCCAAATGGGAAACCATGCTGGACGGAGTTTGACGCGCCAGCGAGAGTATCCGGTGTTTTATACCGATGGATCAGAAGTAAATAATTTATGTGCGCGAACATATGTATACATCCTGACTTGCATAGGAGGGTGGGTGGACATGTAGCATTGTTTGAACACGTATACCAAGCAGCAGTATAATAGTTGTATACTAAAATAGTTATATATAGTTCACATGAGTTCTAGAAGAAGACAAACGATTTTTGCATTCAGCTACACTAGAGAATTACTATCCAATGACACCATTTTAATGGCTGTCAATGAAGGACGTGCCAGTTCATCAGCCATTTTCGGTTGAATTATTTATATGTCTTTGCACCTTTTGCAGTGATGATATTCGCGTTTTAACGATTTCCGTTTTACTTTTCGCTTGAAGGTTGATAGGAAACGATTACGAACAGCATGGCTTAATAATAATATCCTTGTAAGAGTGCAAATCAATGAAAAGAAGAAAAAAAAACGCGGTAAATGATAAGTGTTACTCCGTACAAAGCGGCGCACGGCGCAGTGTTTTTGACAAGCGTATCAGTTTCGAGACGTGACTGTGAGAATGCTTACCGCTCATTGATCGGTATTATACGATACGAAATTTACCAAGAACCGACCCAACAATTAGCGAAATCATCCAAAGGTCGTTTCGTGCAAAGTCTTACCAACTGTTGTCTCAGAAAATAAGCGTTGTTATAAACAAAATGTTTCGAATTCAAATTGAATACGGGCATTGTTGACTGTACGTGGATATCGGTCACTGCGCATGCGAAAAAAATCGATTTCCTCATTGGTGAGTGGTGCGGCTACAAGGTGAGGTACGAATTTACTGTTTTTTAATTTGATTTCCCTATAAGAAAAATGGCGATGTGTAAAACGAAACGTATTTTCAAAGAAATTTGACAAGAAAAAATTGACAATGGGATTAAACTAGTCATCCTCCTGCAACAACCATAGGCTATGTTGTTAGCGCTTAATTTATCTTGGAATATTCCATCGCCAAATGTCAAGTCAATTGTAGTTTCCGAGATAAGTTCAAACAAAATAAGTTCACCACATCTACGATAAAGCACCTGTAAGTTCGGTAATTTTTTCACTCTTCATACTGGAATCGATGCAAATTGCTTACAGAAGTTATCAAAATCAATCGCAGTACATAATTCGAACGAAAAAAAGTACATCATTCCACGTTGGCCAGACCCATCGAATGGAATATCCTGTAGGTTGATTTGCAGTACGATTGATATATCGAGGCAGGAAAAGCGTTAGTCGGAATAGACCGATGCCATGCGCCGCACTTTGGACAAGTATATCACCTCGAGGTGACTTTGGCGAAACGCGCTGCTGAATAATAGGCATCGTATGATTCGAACGCTTTGCCATCAACCGAGCCCACAATAGATGGCCTTAAACTCGTGATATGGAACAAATACACGTGGATTTGTATACAAAACAAATAATCTATACGAAATGTTGTCCGCTGCTGTTTTCAAAGATACGCAGTGAAAAATGTTTCAAGGTTATTATGGGGTCTTGCCGTCGGAAGTATAAAGGGAGCGCCCTATGCTCATGCATGAGGCCGATGTACTTTTACCAACTGTTAGCTATAAAATGATCCTCATATTGAACGTCGTCGTTTTTTTTAACAACTTTTTACACCTATACATAAGAAAATAAACGTAAAAAGCTTTTTAAAAAGGTACTGTACTAAAAAGTGAAAAATAGTTTTCAATCAAATTGAAAATCAAAACAGTACAACTACAAAAATGCCCTCCTTGGTCATTCATCATAGGGGCAAGTACTTAAAGGGTACATGAACGCAGATGTTTTGGAAATATGAAATATGAATTTTAAAAGCGCGAGGCTTATCTTCAGATTTTTTTAAAGTATTTATGGTACTTATGATGTTTGACGCCTCGAGCTTTTAATATTTGAATAAAAGCTTTTTTTGTAAAAGTTTTTTACATTTATTTCATTTTATACTTTGTAGTATTAGAAATCATTTATTTATTTGCCACGCCAGACGCCCATGCCATTCAGACGTCGGTATGATAAAAAACCTTGCCTTACATTATGAAGATTTCTCGAGAAACTTTATAATAGTGTAATTATAAATAATGCTCGAGTCAACAAAGTTAATGAGCCCAAAATCGATTATCCTACCATTTGCCATTAGGATATTTCAGTTCACACCTCCCACCACCATTATCAGACTCGTTATCATGTGTAATGAAAAGTGTTCATGATGACAAAGCAAATGAGCACAAACTCGACTGTCTTAGTATATGCTATTAAGGAATTGCATTGCCCACTTCCCACCTCCATCGTCAAACCAGCTCCATCGTACCATGTTATTGCGTTGTCACTGAAGTTACATAGGTATGCCAAATTTCAGCTTAAGGCGTTACCCCCACTTGTAGCGCAAAAAAGGCCTTTTTCATGAATTTTTTTAAAGAAAACTACACAACTTTTTCAATCGATCAATATACCATCTTAAAGAACACATCTTGAAGAACTTTCAGTAATTTTTTTATTGAAAAAGATTACATTGTTTAGTGGCAAATGGCCGTCAATGAAATAATGTTTTTATATACACGGTTTGCGGTGACCAACATTGCGGCGAAGTGGATCATCTGAAAAAAAAATGCGGATGGATTTAGTCAAATATAAGTATAAACTAGTCTTTGATCGAAGGATTTTAAAAAATATTCATTTTTCACAAAATGGCGGACAGTCAAAGTTACTGGTTCGATTTTAACGAAAAAAAATCGAACGATTAAAGACTACATTTTTATGTATTAAATAAGCCTGCAAAATTTCAAGAAGATCGGTTCATTAGTGTTCGAGTAATCTTGGTCACCGACTTCAGAAATGCCATTTTGAGAAAAACGCGTTTAAAGTTTCAATTTCCGTTCGTTTACATAACGGATTCTTCTCTTTCAACGCTCATATCTCAGTCAATTTTGTTCGGATCGACTTGAAATTTTCAGGACATATTCTCAGATATTTATGCTTCAAAAAAAATGCAATAAAAAAATCGATTTTTTCAAAATCGCAAGTGGGGTAACCCCTTAATCGGATGCCAGCAAGTGCTTGAAAAATGGATTACAAATTTTCAACCGAAAAGACATACGAACGAAACTAGTCAAATAAAAGCTTGTACAAGACGATTTTTTTGAATACTCGATGATTACATGAAATGTGTTTTCATTACTTTGTATGATTATTTTCTATAATTTTTTCTCGCTTTTTTTTTATTAACCCGTGACGAATTGGTATCGTCGTAAATCCTGGTATACGATAATTTCTTTTCTACACTTTTAAAAAGTTTAAAAAGTGTTTGTCTTACTAAGCGTTTATTATATTTTACGATTAATCAATTGTAAACAAAATGAAACGATTTCCAAAACCGCCATGCACGTATTATGGAAGTGTACAAAAAATTGTTCAACCTTCGAAACAATCTTATTAAAAGTGTTTCATTTTTATTTAAGGGGTCAGGCCACAGTAACAGGCATAAAAGCGTGTGCGAATTTAACCATTTTTTTCGTATTAAAAAGTGATTCACTCATAAAATTAATTACACATCTATGAGGTATAAATATCAAGCTGTTGGAAAAAAATATATATTTTTTTTCGATGTACAAAATGGCCAACTACTCGAAACTTCTCGAAACAGCTTTTTTTTTCCAATTGACGTGACAAATAACTTCAACAATTTTCACTCGATTTACTTCAAATTTGAAAGTTACGTTCCTAATTGCATTCCGCAGAGAAGTACGTACGAAACTTCTGATTAATCGAAAACTTTTCATTTTATGAGCAGTTTATGAGCAGTTATAACGAAATTTTTCACTGAAAATTCATTTCTTAAGTTCAAATACCTACAACTTTTGAATAAAACAATATTTTTTTAATTCCGTACGTACTTCCCAGGTATTCTAATGTAGATTGACGAGAACTTTGGTGTTTTGTTCTAGGTAAAAAATTGTGGATGCTAAATGTCACGCCGCAGAGCGCCTAAAAAAAAGATAACAAGAGAAAATATTTGTAGTCGACCATTTTGTACATCGTAAAAAAATATGTATATTTTCTAACAGCTTGATATTTATACTAAATAGATGTGTAATTAATTTTCATTCAACTAATCCACGAATGAGGTATAATTTCTAGGTTCATAAAATCACTCAGAAATCCAGCAAATAATGACGAGTTCTTGGGATCGAGTAGACGGATCGAGAAGTAGCCCAAACAAAATTCATATGAAAAATTACATAACATAGGTAAAATGTACTACAGCTCTCTATAATTTGAAAAAAAAAACCTGAAGAATTCTCCGATATCCTAAAAACTTATTTTCTGTTTGACAAAAAAAATGCACTGTATTTTGTCTTTTTCTTAAAATTTCTAGATATTTATCATTTAGGAACATGGGTCTCAAATTATTATTAACTATTTATTACCAATTAAGCGAATAAGAAAAAAATACTACTACTCGTTAGCATTCTGAACGAGTACTCGGTTTTTGCACAAATTTGCCATTAAAAACATTAACAATGTTATAACGGCGCTGTGAATCCTCAGTGTCACGGTGTCAAGGAATAAACAGATAATTCGTCTCATCGTACCTATTTTTACAGCTCCGTCGTAGCATTTTTTCCAGCAGATGTAAATAATGTACTGAAAAATGATCGGACGTTTTCCACAAGCGTAATGTGATTAGCCCTCGAAGCACGTTGAATTCCCGATTTTTTTTCTACATAAGGACACTGTGGATCGTGCCTAAACTGCGCAGGGTGCTCAGCAAAGGGGTGAAGTACTTTGAGAAAAAATGTTAGCTTGGGCGCATCATTTTGACCCGGTTCCACACCAACCTTAAAGCAAAGTTCACCAAATGTCGTTCATCCCTGAACTAACCCACTTTGATTCGAAATATTTTTCATAAAAATGGACTCTTGGACGGATTATATTGGTAGCAGCGTTTCAGGCTGTGGATATCCAATTATACATCGAGTCCTGTTAGGATATACAGCTGCCGAGGACACGTCCTCAAAAAAAAAAAAAAAAAAAAAAATCGACAAATGTTTCAATTTGTTACTCGATTTTTTCCCTCTATCTCCTGATTTTAAATCCGCCCTGTGGCAATAGCAACGAAAAAATTACTAAATGAAAAAAAATACCGTACTATTCAAGCCCCGCATGCCCAGCGTTCACACATTGCACGTGAACGTCCAGCTGCAAATTTAATTACAAAAGAATAAAAACAAATTTTTCAACACAACGACGGCCAAAAATTGTTTCCAATTGTGTGTGTGTGTGTGTTTTTCCTCATACCCTGTAGCGTGAACGGTAGCGAAAATGCCGACCCATAACGCAATGACGTGACTGAGGTGTGACATTTTTACATTACCAGTACAGTAACACTACATGGATAAGTACCTCAAGGGAAGGTTCTGGCTTGTTAGGCCAAAAAATGTTCGAATTTTCACCAATTTTTTATGCGAAAAGTATTAAATATAGAATGTTGATATTTGGTATGCTGGGGAGATTACGATATCTTTGGCGCCTAAATTTGACCATTGGATTATGAAATATGGCCGAAAAAAAAAATACGAAAAACAAGAATAACTTTTTTCTTTTTGAGCCTTAGTTTTGGATTTACAGCGCTTCGAAGAGAAAAAAGTGTATTTTTCCGATTTTCTATGTAAATCGAATTTTCCACGTGTTTTACATTGTTATTTTCTGTCGAATATGGACGCTGCATGGGCAAAATTGGGAATCACAAACATAATAATGCTTCGACTTTCAACCCCCGTTTCACCCCCTTAAACGCCGAATTTCTATTTTTGTCACTCTTGAAGAAAGTCTTATTTTGGGCCAAATATCAATAAACCAGGGTCAAATAAAGGCGCCAAATCGTAATCGCGCCGGTATGCTGACTAAGCGGTCTTTATTGAACATCAAAATATTTTTTAAAGTTTGACAAAACATGGTCGTGGGAGTGGGAGGAGCCACGTATGTCGGTGCGTGGGCGATGACATTCTTCACTTGCGGAAGTCCTAAGTCCCGGACAGGTGATCTGAAGCAAACAAATTAAACACTTTTTAACTTTGTACAATATTGTGTATAAGTTAACCTAGAATCAAGAAGAAAAATTGGAAAATAAAAAATATAGTGAGCGATCGAAAGGAAGTTTATTTGTTTTTCCCAAATATTTTTGCTCACTATTTTTTTATTTTTCAATTTTCTTTCTTGATTATATAAATCTTCTTGAGATATAAATCGAAATACATTAGTAATAGTTACAGTGAGGAACGCACACACAAACATTTTTTTCTCTGTCTATTTTTTCCGATACTTTGGAACATTTTTACCACATTTTCATTGAAACGACGAAAAAAGTTGCCGCCACAAAAGCTTTCTCTGCGAAGAAGCAAAAAACATAGCAATACTCGTACTAAAAAAAAACGTGTGTTTTTTTTCATTTTTTTTCAGATTCTCTTCGCCCTTGCAATTCCACTGGACGATCCGGTATCGACGAAAGCGGTCTCCGTCGCATTCTTCTTCGAGGCGAATTACCACCTGGCAAATCCGGAGACGAAGAATTACAATAACGAGGAGGAGAAGACGCGGGGGCAAGGATCGATGAATCTCGAAGAACGATCTATAGGTCGCCGGGCGATTTATTCGATACTGGAGTCGAAATTCGAATCGTGAGTACGGTATATTACGGATTAGTGTATCGAAACATCGAGAAATTGAAATATTGATGTTTCGACATATCGAAGTAACGAAGTATCGATATATCGATAAATCGAAGTATCGAAATATCGATGTTTCGACATATCGAAGTAACGAAGTATCGAAATATCGATAAATCGAAGTGTCGAATTATCGATATATCGAGGTATCGACATATCGATACATCGAAGTATCGACATATCGGTAAATCGAAGTATCGAAATATCGACGCCTCAAAGTATCGATATATCGACACATTGAAGTGGCGAACTATCGAAATTGCGTTCTTTCGACATCGGAACATCGATAAATTGAAATATCGATGTTTCGACATATCGAAGTTACGATGTATCGAAATATCGATATATCGAAGCGCCGAAGTGTCAGCGTGTCGATATATCGAAGTATCGAAATATCGACGTGTCAAAGTATCGAAATATCGAAGTGGCGAACAATCGAAATATCGATCTTTCGACATATCGAAGTAAAAAAGTATCGATATACCGAAGTATCGACGCATCGAAATATCGACATATCGAAGTATCGAAATATCGACATATACAGAAGTACCGACATATCGATATATCGAAGTATCGAAGTATCGAAATATCGATCTCGAGCTTTTTTCCATACACTAAAACGTATCGACTTTTTCCGTCAACGCCCTATGTGGCTCAGCGTGGAGAAGGGAGGCTCATCGGAGTGTGAATGCTTCTTAGCTGTGCCCATCGATCCCCGTCTTATCGCTTTTTGTTTCCATCGACGAACCGATGCTCCAACGTTTCTAGTCCCTAATCCCAATCGCGTTCACCAAACCCGCTGCTATGTAGCGCTGACAAATTTCCCCCTATATACTCTATTTTCTCTCCCTTTAACATACCCTCGCGTACTTGGATCAGTCTCTCCCTTCTCCCTCTTCATCTCTGTCTCTCTCGCTTTGTCTTCTCCGACGAATCGCATTTTAGCGTACACTTCTATTGGATTCAGTCCCGTCCGTTCTCGTCGTTCACTCTGCCATTCCGATCCGTAGCTGAAGCCCCAATATAAATATACGAGGGCTGGGCTTGTATCGACGCGAATAATGGCTCTAACCTATAATTCCGTTTTGAGATCGCCATTCGTGATGCCCTCCGTGCCCTTTCGTCCCAGTTGCATCTTCCGATCTCGTCTTGTATACGAGTTCCTAAAATTATTTCTCACACATTTTTCTCCGTTGAGCCTTCGATAGACGAGGAAGATAAAAATGAGATTGGGGTTTTGAAAAATCGGCAAAAAATCGGGAAAAAGAGGGAGAACGATCGTCTCGTGAGAATCGAAAAAAAGAAACTGAAAAAATCGAAACGTCCTCAAGCTAAAGGTATATTTACGATTGCAAATGTAGGAACGATGAAACGGGAAAAAAATCGTTTATTTTACGTTTTCTCATTGTAGCAGACGTAAACGAAGTAGCGTGGCGAAGTGAACGAATCGTTATATATATATATATATATATATATATATATATATATATATATATGTCCGTGTAAGACGCGGGGGAATTAGTTTGATTAACGAGTTTCGTATGGGATTCGTTACACGTTCATTAATTATTTTCTCCTGGCCCGTCTTGCAGGCTCGGATTTCCCGGTAAGGCTTGCCTCTTAAGATCCATTTGCGAGACTTCGCATAATCCTCTGCTTCACCGTCACAACGGTCTCCTCGGTGATCTCTTACGAATTTTATTCACGTGAGTATATGAGAATTCATATTCTGAACAGATAAGAAAAAAACACATATGCAAAAAACGGAACAATCGAAATGCGAAATAAATGAACAAAAAATACACAAATAAAAAAGGGACCTGAACAATTTGAATAAATACAATATAGGTGAGAATTTTTTTTCCATATGTGTTCTATACCCTCGATCTTGTTCTTTTTCATTTAGGTCGTTTGTATGCGGTATAGAGTAGCTTAAGGGGGGAGATACTTTTAGACGAGGAAAAATGGCTGATTTTTATTTTTTTTTTACATATTTTTTCACTATCGTTGAGACTTAGCGGATGTTTTATTAGTACTTTTGGCTGTTACGCGATATTTTTAAAATTAATCTCGAAAAATGGTGGAGGTATGGCACGGTCTTCTGAACGGGTTGCGGCGGATGTTGTCAGATGGCGTGACACGTAGGGTCGGCGGGATTAATCTGAAAAAAAGAACGACGACAATTTTCTTTCATTAAGGGGCTATACTAGTATGAACGCTGAAAATTTGGGTGATTTTCGGGATTTTTTTTGGAAGACAAGTAGTCGATTAAATGTTTCGGAAAATTCCGAATATATTTTGCTATGTTTGACCTATATTACATAATTTTTTCATATAAAAATATCGAGATCCAAGCGACTTATGCGCTGCCTTCGGAGGCGCCAAAAAAAAACAAGTTCCCCCACTGCTGACACGATTCCGGCCGATTGAGCGGCTGAAACCGAAAAAGGAAAAAATTTCGGTAAACTGGAAGGTATTTCCCGTACAATGACGTAGGATTTTCGAAAAATATCAATATCTAACAAAATGGCGCAGCTATGAAAAAAACGTCTGTTTTCTTGCCTATAAAATGGTCGTTTTTTTAAAGCCAAATCGTCAATTTTCATCCAATCAAAAATATCCTGCGTCATTGTAGAGTAAAAATATCCAAGAGTACTCAGTGCAAATTTCAAGTCAATCGGATAATTGCTCTTTGAGTTACAATGTCAGCAAATTTGAAAAAAATATAATTTCGAGAAAAACGCGTTTAAAGATTTAGCTATCGAATTTTGCAAGATAAAATGATAATGGTATTCTTGAAAGAATA
Source organism: Ophion obscuratus (assembly GCA_964007375.1). Taxonomy (NCBI): domain Eukaryota; kingdom Metazoa; phylum Arthropoda; class Insecta; order Hymenoptera; family Ichneumonidae; genus Ophion; species Ophion obscuratus. Next base: position 26,291,889 of record OZ023324.1, on the reverse strand, counting down.
AAGAGTCGTAAAAGGCAAGAAAAAATCGATTTTTTGAAAGTGCCACACTGGTATAGCCCCTTAACACTCATACGAAGAATATGAACCAAGAAAAAGTGAGAAATGTTGAAAATTGATTTAACGGTATACTTTGAAACGAGAGCATTGCATTTTCCGAAAAAATGACAATATTTTGGAATAGAAAATACTTTTTTTTTCTTCTTATTTTCAAAAACATTTAGGGTTCGTTTTTTAGCTATACGTCAGGCTAGTTTTGAAAATGCGTGTCATACATGTCCCATTTTTAGAGATTAATAAAAAAAATACCATGTAACAACCAGAAGTAGTAATAAAACATGCCCTACGTCTCAAAAAACGTAAAGAAATTTTCCCTTTAAAAAAAAATCACGAAAATCACGAATCTTTTCCTCGGGAACTCAGAAATTAATTAAGACGTCGTCATTTGTTGCAAACTGGCAAAACTACGGAAAAACTTTGAAAAACCAATGTAAAACAATTTTTCAAATTCGTGACATCCCAAAGAAAAATAAACGAGACCAAAGATACTTGAGGAGTTTGCAAACAAACGAAAAAAATCCCAAATTTCAGAAAAAAATCAAAACGTTGTTGACGTAAGAAATATTTTGAAAAATCCCATCGAGAATCGAATGTGACGTGGAGGGGCGACGGGAAAAAGGAAAACGAGATTGCGAAATGGCATAGGCGAAAGGATCAAAGTAAGAGAAATATCATGGTCCAGTCGATCGATGATGTATCGGCGAGAAAAATTTCAATATAACAAAATAAATATAAAAAATATCGAATCAGAAAAAGGAAAAAAATGGAATACCCAGGACCGACAAAAAGAAACTCGATAAACACAAGCGAGTGTCCATGCATATGTAGGGGGTCTATTAAAAGAGGCGGAAAACTTTGCAAATTGTGCCGCGTTGCTAAAGGCCTTTTATTAAATTCGATGGAGGATAAAATCGAGGGCGGTGACCGGATCGCGTGATCAGGACTCTGGGGCGGGCCGAGAGGAAGCGCAAATTCCGCGACGTGTCAATATGCAAATCATTCGATCGATTACGTCTAGGACCAGCACGGAATTCATTATTTTTCATCCACGTGCATACGCTCTCGCACGCACAGTGCCCAATGTTTGATACGCATATATATCGCGCGAAAACATATTTACCCTTCTTTTCCTTGTCTCCTCACCCTCCCCGCGACCCGTATAATTTTTCCATGTTTGGTAAAAGAAAAAAAAAATAACGATGCCAATATGTAGCTGAACATTACATTGGGCTATCTTGAATTTCGATCCTGTGGGTTTTTCGATCGAACCATAAAAGAATTGCTCATTCAATTTTTTTTTATCCCGAATTCGTACTGTATTATTTATTCATTTATTATTCGCATATATATAAAATTAATTTTTTCATATACAAATAATAGTAATGAGAGATTTTGCAAATATTGTTAACAAAGAGAATAAAAATGAATTATTGAAGAGAAATATATATATATATATATATATATATATATATATATATATATATAATTGGTCGTTTTCATTCCCTTTCATATTTTCGATTATGTAAAAAACATAATCGAAAATAAATAATGAAAACAGAAAATGTTTACACACTAGCCCTTTTTAGAAGAAAACAATAAAATATTTTAATCTCAGCCAATCTAAACGCTAAATATTATATATATATATATTGAATTGTGAAAGATGAAACAATTATATATTATAATTGTTAATGAGTGAAAAATAATCAGATAATTGAATAAAATTAATTAAAAGTTAAATTCGCGACATATTTTCGATTATGTAAAAAACATTGAAAATGTTTACACACTAGCCCTTTTTAGAAGGAAACAATAAAATATTTTAATCTCAGCCAATCTAAACGCTAAATATTATATATATATATATATATATATATATATATATATATATATATATATATATATATATATATATATATATATATATATTAGGGTGGCCCTTAATATGGGTCAAAACAAAAATTGATCGCGCCGCCCTCCAAGACGGTTCCAAATAATGAAAAAAAAAATCTACGCGAAGCCCCAGCACTGTCCGTTAAGAGGAAGGCGTGCCTGTAAGCATGAACTTAAATTTAAATGTCAATTTTTCTTCATGATTGGAGAAATGTCGATTTTTTAAATCTAGTCTATTTGTTAATTATTCAACACGATATTTCTGTGGTTTAAATAAAAAATTCGTACTCAACGAAATAGTATCGATATCTTATGTGTACATTTTTTAAATATTATGTTTTTTCCGACCAATTGGATGACTTGTGCGAATAAATAATTTCTTCGTTTTCAATAAAACGAACAAGCTCGCCAAGTTTAAAATCCTGCCAAGTTTAAAATGTCCCTATGCATTTTTGCGAAAGTAATTTTCAAATACATTTTTTATCCACAGCACTGGAAGTCTGGTCTCAGTGAAATATTAATATGTTTGTATCTCAGCACGCAAGGAATATTTCTAACAAAATAAAAAAAAAAAAACAATTCTGGCCAATCCGGAAGTTCGATGTGAATGGTTCATCGTGAATTTATATCCTTCGTACTTAATAGATTTTTCTAACAAGATGCAAATTTAAAGTTTGATTTTGCTGTGATTAAAAGCGTTCGACAGCAGCTAAATCGAACTATTGTTCCAAAATAATAGGATGGTAAAACTGAACGCTCATCAAATCTAGTATGGAGGACCTTATTGTTTGATCTGTATATTGAATACCAATATACAATAGCCGCGGAAAGTGAAAAAAAAAAATTGACAAATAAACTAGATTTATAAAATCGAAATTTCTCCAATCATGAAGAAAAATTGATATTTAAATTTAAGTTAATGCTTACAGGCACGCCTTCCTCTTAACGGGCAGTGCTGGGGCTTCGCGTAGATTTTTTTTTCATTATTTGGAACGGTCTTGGAGGGCGGCGCGATCAATTTTTTTTGACCCATATCAAGGGCCACCCTAAAATATGTATATATATATATATATATATATATATATATATATATATATATATATAGGGTATTCCAAGTGTTTCGGAATGGCCGAAATGCCTGGCCTTATTCAATCAAAAACGAGAAGCGTGAGAATATTACATCGCGAACCATTCGATATTTTATTTTACCGTTGGCGTACGACCTTGAATATAGATTCTAGGGAAAAAAGGTGGGAACAAACATTGTTCAAAATTCAATTCTCCACGAGTTTCTTCATGTTCGTTTATGCCCTAAAGTAAAAAATTAACGAGATAATGCAATAGCCGCTTTTTCAGGTTTAACTCGAAAAATAACGATTGTAGAGAAAAAACTATAATGACCAAAGTTGTAAAGCACTCGATTTTCTACAAGTTTAGTCATGACCATTTTTACTTAAAAATAGTGAATCGCCGAGTTATTCAACAAAAACAATTTCCCATTAAATTCAAGACGACGATATTAACTGAACGCAAGCCCAGCCCAGAATAAAACTTACACATGTTGTTTTACACTAATGAAAGAAAATTCAGTGTAAATTTCAGCAGGATCAACCTAGTCATTGAGGATAAAAAATTAAAAAATGATAGACTTTTCTTTTTTTTTTACTGTTGCAGTACTTGGAATATTTTGAATTTTTTTTCTCCAAAATACTTTATATAAAAACACACCTTTTTTTGTAGAGGACATTTTTCCGTACGACGAGAAGATCACTACGATACGATCATTTGAAATTGTATCATGTGTAAAATCTTATCTGCGAGTTAGTCGAGTTACCGAGCCGATAAAAATCTGAAGAAAATACCACGTACTCAAAATATATGATACAAAAATATCACCAACTTTGAAAAAGATTGAAGAAGGTCAGGCTTTTAGGCAAGTTCGAAAACACTTGGAATAATATATATATATATATATATATATATATATATATATATATATATATATATATATACAGGGTGTCCCATTTTAATCTTACACCTGAATTTTCTCGAAAAATATTGCTCGGACGAAATATTGTGTGGAACAAAACTTCTAGGGATTGAAGGGGGACGTTTGAAAAAAATTTATTTGAGGAGCCAAAATTCAAAATGGCGGCGTTACAAAGGCTGACATGTTTTTTTCAAACGGAAACATAACTTTTTTTTATTGCCAAAAAATTTGTCAGCTGAAAACTAAAAACTTTTGTTGAAAAAATTTGTTGATAAAGTTCATAGTTTTCAAGTGAGAACATCATTTTCAATTATTTCAGATGTATCCAGGATTTGTGTGTGTGTGTGTGTGTGTGTGTGTGTTTTTCTACCCATCGTGATCAAAGTTCGTCAAGGAAACACGTTTTTGGGCCTGAAAATGGCACAAACGCTATTAAAATGGAAAAAAAACTATTTTTCATCGATTTTCCTCCAAAATTTTCTCATGAAATATCGTCCAAATTTGAAAACAAAAAAACAAAAAAACAAAAAAAACCAAAATTTTCAACAAAAAAATTTGATTCTTTTTTTGTTCAAGTGGTCATACATTCGAAAATACAACATTGAGCGGCTTGCCGTGAGACATTCAGTCTAATTGTCCCTACCACCGGCATTTGCGTTAGCCAAAGCGTAGGAGGTTGCATGGCTGATGGCATGAAAATGATGTTCTCACTTGAAAACTATGAACTTTATCAAAAAATTTGTTCAACAAAAGTTTTTAGTTTTCAGCTGACAAATCTTTTGGCAATAAAAAAAGTTATGTTTCCGTTTGAAAAAAACATGTCAGCCTTTGTAACGCCGCCATTTTGAATTTTGGCTTCTCAAATAAATTTTTTTCAAACGTCCCCCTTCAATCCCTAGAAGTTTTGTTCCACACAATAGTTCGTCCGAGCAATATGTTTCGAGAAAATTCAGGTGTAAGATTAAAATGGGACACCCTGTATATATATATACTTATAATTGTTCGTTTTCATTCCCTTTGAAAAAATTATATTATTAATTTTTTATCCCTTATAACGACGGACGTGTTGCTAATATTTTGCAGGCCATCTTCGTCCCTCGACGAGGGACTGTCCCACGAGTACACAAAGGCCGAGAACCAATCGGCCACGCCCGACGAGTGCTCCACCGCGTACTTCCGGTGTCCCTTCAATATTTATGACTTCATAACCACCCGTTAAAAATGACGCAGTATGCATAATGTCCCCACGTAGCATAGTACTCCCGATATCATTTTTTTGCACGTTTGTTAGCATTATTAAAATTGCTAACTATTTTCTTCCGTCCGGGGCTTCCTTGCGAGGGAATGGTTAACAATTCGGAGATGGTGCAAGGTGGGGATATATTGGAGATATCGTGATTTACGATGGAGTTGCTTCCGTATGGTGCTTCAACATAAAAAAAAAATTTAAGAATATCATATAAAAGTTGGCCAATAAAAAAAAATACAGAAACGTTAGTGAAGGATAATACATAAAGAGTTATTTGTACAATAGATTTGTACAATAGATAGATGTGTGCAAAGGGTGAGTATTTTTAGGTAAAGATGGATTATTTCAGGGACCGTGAAATTTCATGATTTTTTTTTTCGAAGGAAAGATTTTTTTACTATTTTTGAGACTCAGGGTATATTTTAGAACTATTTTTGGCTCTTGTGTGGTCTTTTATTTTGATTGATCTTTGAACATAGTGGAGATATGGCACGGTCTTCTGAACGGGTCGCGGTGGATATTGTCAGACGGCGTGACACTTAGCGTCGGCAGGGTTAGTCTGAAAAAAGCCACCGAAGTTTTTTTCTTTCAATAACACTCACACGCAGAATATGAACCAAGAAAAAGTGAGAAATGTTAAAATGCCATCAAATGACACGCTTCGAAACAAAAAAGATTTAATTGTCCGAAAAAAATGGCTACATTTTTTGTCGTTGTGAAATTTGATGTTTTATTACTACGTGTAAGCAGGGTTGCGAAATTTGTAATGTAAAAGTAATGCATTATTCATGACTTTTTCATTCAAAATTGCGGTTAATTAAAAAATATTTCATTACCCATTCCATTTCATTCAGTAATGTAAAAAAATTCCATTACTCGTTACATTACATTTTGTAATGTGATACATTTTCATTACAAAATGCAATGTAATGTGTAATGACCAAAATGTAATGGGTAATGGAATTTTTTTACATTACAGAGTGTAATGTAATGAGTAATGGAAATGTTGACATTACAAAATTCAATGTAATGAGTAATAGAATTTTTTTATATAAAATATAAGGCAGTGAGTAATGGAATTTGTTCACATTACTAATGTAATGTAAAAAATCTCCATTGCTCATCACAAGGTAATACGATTTATTATTCGTTTTCCATCGGGTCAGATCGACCTAGTGCAAAAACCGCTGCCTCTAATGGGAAACGAATAATAATTCTCATTACATTGTAATGAGTAATGGAGATTTTTTTCATTGCATTGCATTAGTGATGTGAAGAAATTCCATTACTCATTACCTTATATTTTGTAATGTAAAAAATTCCATTGCTCATTACATTACATTTTGTAATGTAAAAAAAATCGATTACTCATTACATTGTAATGGGTAATGGAAATATTTCGCATTGCAAAATGTCATGTAATGAAGAATGGAATTTGTTTGCATTACAAAATTCAATGCAACGAGTAGTGGAAATTGTTTGCATTACAAAATGTAATGTAATGAGTAATGGAATTTTTTTACATTACTTAATGTAATGTAATGGGCAATGAATTTTTTTTTTCGTTATCTGTAAAGTAATGAGTAATGAAAACGCTAATGCATTACAAAAAGTAATGCATTATTTGCAACCCTGCATGTAAGTGAGTTACGATAGAAAATGCCAATAAAAAATTCAATTATCAAAGGGGTAACGGTAATAAGCTAATAATGATAAGAGTTTGTTCGATGAGAATCATCACTATTAATATTACCACTACTATTATTATTAATATTTTATTTGGATGTTTTTTTTTTTCGTTATTGCTGTTATTACGATTACAGTTATTTTAATCACGGCTTTTATTATTATTATCACTATTATTATTCGTGTTTTGGTTGTTCAAATTGTTATTTGGCTCATTGCTAATATTGAATATCTCTTCTTATGAATAATAATAACAATTATTATTCATGCAAAAATATGTGATAAGAGAATTTTACATTATGGTATATAAAATTTGCTGACGTGTGGACAAGCATCGAAAAACAGTTGAATATATATATATATATATATACATATCGTTTTTTGATCATTTTTTCAATTTTGCAAACGTACAATTTTTTCCTTCGATGAATTTCACTGTGCCGAGCAATGAGCAACACAAGTTCGGGACGCAATGGAGCATTTTTATTTTTTATCTGTCGAAATGGGACGATGGATAAATTTTTTTTCTTTGCAAGAAAAATAATCCTCGCTGAGCCCGTTGTAGTATTGAAAATAAAATGTGTAATTAAATAGGCACGTGGACATCCATATATATATATATATATATATATATGAATAAATCTATTCATGAATAAATGAGTAAATGAATAAATAAATAATGAAATAAATGAATAGATGGATGTATAGATCGATAAATAAAAAAATTGTACGAACAAATAAATAAATACACATACATAGTGGAAAATAAATAAAGTTCACATTTATACTGCTTGTCCTCGATATTATTCACGAAAGAGCAATATGAAGTTTCAAAATTCTTTCTCGATGCAATACATTTGCAGTGTATGAAAAAATTCCCATTCTGCAGATTTCTTCTCCACCCGCCCTTCGTTTTTCGCGATGTAATTTCAAGGGAATTATTATTCATGCAGTTTTTGATTGTGAGCGCAGTGCAGTGGTGCCAAAGTCGGAATAATAAAAATCATAAAATAAAAAAAAAATAAACGCCGCTGCAAAAACTCATGCGTGGGTGATCGAATTGCACTCGGGATAGGATTTTTTCGTTGTTTTTGTTTGTTTGTTTTATTGCTTCCACGCGCTCTCGTTACATCGAACATTTTTTCCTTTGGCAATTAACGAGGCGTTGTTTCGTGGCATCGATAAACACGAGTAGCAGGGCAAGGGGGGGGGGGGGGAAGTGGAAAAATGTTACACGAGAATTCCAATCGAGTCGTAAAGGCCCACGGGACAGTCGGAATAATATTTCGAGCAGCTGTCGGCACGGCCAGCGATCTCGGCCTCGAGTATGTCGCGTGGCAAATTTTCGGATCTCGATGTCGAGGGACTGAAAAAAAAATACGAAAGTTTACATTTTTTAATTTATTATTTTTTCATACCGATGGTAGGTATCGTATTCAAGCAGTCTTCATATTTGACCCAAAATAAGACTTTTTTCGAGAGTGGAAAAAATCGAAATTCGACCCTTAAGGGGGTGAAACGAGGGTTTTTAAATTTATACAAGGCAACGTGTTTTTTTGGTCAGATTTGCTTGAAACTCGGTATAAATACACTCCAACACGAGTAATTAAACATGTATTTGTTTGAGCTTGTTTCGTGTATTTATGCCAACCCAAACAAACGCATTTAAGGGGTTAAAAGTACCACTTGACTAGTGTTATATATAATATAAATTTGGTAAGTTTCAAGTAAATCTGGTAAAAAATGTGTTTTCTCGTGCGAACGTTAGCACTCCCGTTTAACCCCCTTAAAGGTTGAATTTTGGAAATTACTGAAATACACGTTCAATTATTTGCATTTTCGTGTATTTAGGCCAAATTTCAAGTAAATCTGACAAAAAAATAAGTTGTCTCAATACCCCCCGTTTGACACTCTTAAGGGTCGAATTTGAGGAAATGCAGAAATACGTGTTCAATTATTTATTGTAGAATATCTACGCCACGTTTCAAGCAAATCTGACAAAAAGTATGTTGTTTCAAACAAACTTTAAAACCCCTCTTTCACCCCCTTAAGGGTCGAATTTAGATTTTCACCAGTTGTGGAAAAAGTCTTATTTTGGGTCAAATATAAAGGCTGCGTGGTTGGAATTACGGGTCACGGATATTGTAATATCTCCACCTTCTCGCACCTCTCTCTTCCTTTTTCTTTTTATGTGCGTTTCTTCTTTACTTTTATTTTTATTTTATTTATATTCGAATTTACATAATTTAAATTTTATAATTACATTCGTTTATAGTTATTATAATTTACATTCTTTTTTAAATTTTATTTTTTAAATTCAAAGCCCCTTTCTTTAAGAGAGAAAAACTACAAAATAAATCGTGATTACAAAAAAGGTATTTGACTGCATACAATAATTTTTTTGAAGCGATTCATAACTCAGACAATTTTCAACCGATTCACTTGCAATGTTGAATATATCTTGAAAAATACATTGTCTATAGAAGTACGTAGGATTTTATTTTATATTTCATAGTTGATTGGTTATTAAAAATTATCAGACGATTTTTAGGCAAATTTTTGGAAAGTGAAAAATTTCGTCCGATAATTCTTAATAATAAATGAACTATGCAATATAAAAAAAAAACTCTACGTACTTTCATAGACAATGTATTTTTCAAGAGATATTCAACATTTCAAGTGAATCGGTTGGAAATTGTGGGAGTTACGTGTCCGGCCAACTTAAAAAATGCAGTTTTGAGATAATCGCTGCAGAGCCGCAATTTTAAAATGAATCGTTTCAAAAAAATTATTGTATACAGTCACTGATATGTATGACAAACACCCTATTTTGTAATCTCGATTTATTTGGTAGTTTTTCTGAAAAAAATTCCCCAAAAGGCCTATTTTTTCGGCCTCTAGAGTGGCCTAACCCCTTAAATGCTCCGACGGTTTAAAATTCCGAATTTTAATGTTCCGAAATTGGGGATGGGGCTCGGTTGAAATTTCGAACTTTGAACGGTCGGAACGCTCAGAAATCCTAAAGAATAGTACCCCGAAAGATAAAAACTCCGAAAGTATTTTACACGCAAAACCAAAACTCCGAAAATCTGAACACCGTCAAAATAGTTCGGCTATGGAAGTTTTAAAAGTTTCAAAATTTTCAATAAATCGACGAATTATTTCGAGAATTTTTTTTTCAATTCAGAAGTGATTTTGCGTCGATTTTGAAATTTGTTTAGATAATGTTATACGTTCTACATCATTTACACGAAATTACAAGGTTCGTCAAGATTATGCCAGCGAATTTCTACACAGTTGACTGTAAATGATGTAAAAATGAAGAAAATTTCAAAATTGACGTAAAATCACTTCTTAATAAAAAAAAATCTTCAAAGAATTCGTCGATTTATTGAAAATTTTGAAAATTTAAAAACTTCCATAGCCGAATTATTTTGACGGTGTCCAGATATTCGGAGTTTTGAGCGTTTTTATCATTTAAAGTTTGGAATTTCAACCCAGCCCCTTTGCATCGAATCACTTTTCTTTCCTATTAGCATCGCGACTTTTGAAAAAAAAAACGAAAAAACGAAAAACGAGGATTGCCTGCCAAAGGACACTTTGGTCCTAGAGTCCTTAAAACTTCTCTCTCTCTCTTTTTCATTCTCTTTTTATTTCCCTTTTGTTACTTTTATTTTTATTTGCGTTTATAATTAGCTTAAAAAAAAATAATTTTAAGCCACTTCTGTTCTTTTTATATCGATGCTTTTTTCAATTTTCTTTGCATGATAAACGGTATTGCCTGCCAAAGGAAATTTTGGTCCTGATAAAACTCATCTAATTTCTCGCTACCCCCTCTCTCCTTCTCGCCTTCTCTCTCCTTTCATTTCTCCATCATTCTCGAGAGTCAAACTAGTCCAGTCGAAATAGGATTCACCTGGAATTAATTCCGGGCTTCGATTTTCTTCTTTTGTACTTAGGGGGGGGGGGGGGGGGGTGGTTGGTAGTGTAAATCTCGATTTTCGGGAAAATGCCCCTGGTGCGTTTGCCGCCATGTTGATTTGAAGAGGGATTTTTTTGTTGTTTTTCGAATAACTCGCTTATTTTCAACCTTAGAGTGAAAATGATTGTATTCAAAGTTGTGGGAAATGTAATTCTCCACAAGTTTGGTGATTATAATGTTTACCCTAGGATCGATATTTATAGAGTTAGACTGCTAAAAGGGGTAAAAAACGTTTTTTTTTAAACTTATCTCGTTTATTATCAAGTTTATTGTAAATATGGTAATAAATAATCACATAGGAAATTTTATTTCCTCCAACTTTGGTTATTAGCATTTTTACCCTCGGATCAATATTTTCGGACTTATACTTAATTTAGGGGTGAACTTTTTTTATGTTCAGTTATTTCGTTGATTATCAAGTTTATCGTAAAAATGTTATGGAGTAATCGGGTAGGAAATTTTATTTTCTACAACTTTGGTCAGTACCATTTTTACCCTAGGATCAATATTTTCGGACTTATACTTAATTTAGGGGTGAACTTTTTACCCCTATTTGCAGTGTAACTCTATAAATATCGATCCTAGGGTAAAAACTATAATCACCAAACTTGTGGGGAATTACATTTCCCACAACTTTTGATATGATCATTTTCACTCTAAGGTTGAAATTAAGCGAGTTATTCGAAAAACAAAAAATCCCTCTTCAAATCAAGATGGCGGCAAACGCACCAGGGGGATTTTCCCGAAAATCGAGATTTACACTACCTCCCCTAAGTATAAAAAAATAAAATCGAAGTCCGGAATTAATTCCAGGTTAATCGAATTTTAGATCTATCTCGACTGGACTAAACATACATTTGCAGAGGCATATTTTCTCTGGCTCTATACAATGATACGTTGTCAAGTGTCTAGACGTCAATGAAAATTTCCTTCGAGTACACCAATTTGAGACACGTGTAAACACACTTTTCCCCCTTGGGATATTTTCGAACTCACCCCCTTAAAGTCACCCCCTCCGCAGCTGCCCTTTCCCCGAGAACTTGCCAAAAACTTTACTGCATTCGCGATGAGTCCTCGCGAGCTCGCGATCCCATACCCTCGTGCAAATTTCAACGAGTTTCGAGAATATTTCCGCCCAGAGCCCCGTACTCACAAAAGAATACATTCGAGATTGAGACTTTTATCGACTTTTCTCCCCGCTTCCCCGCCCCGATATACCTCGCTTTCGTTACGAAAGAGAAAAAAAACGCACAAAAGAATATTCCACAAGGTAGAGAGAATGTGTGTTGTTTTTTTTTATCATTGCGAACGAAATACCAGATTTTTTTCTCGAAGTTCCAAATACCAATATCAAAATCCCGCAATTTTCTTCTGTCTAGTCATCCCTGAAAAACAGTGGAGATCTATTTTTATTATTATTTTTTTTTTCAAGATTGCGAACATATTTTCAGAAAAAACTGGGAGATTTTTTTCTGACTACGAGCCGATGAAAAAATGGTCACTGAGAAAGACTTTCCAGCGTACGTTCCAAAACACGAAAAATAATTTTTTAAATGATTTCCAGATGGTCAATTATTGATGTAATTTTTGCTCAATTTCTTATCGCTTTTTTTCAACAATTCGCTGCACGAACGAATATTTTATTCCACATGAACGACGGCTCTAGAGTAATATACAAAAAAATGCAAAATAAATGAAAAGAAATAAGGAGGGAAATAAAAAAATATCGAACGGCATCGCTTGGGCTTTGGCGATTAAAAAAAAGAAGAAGAATTACGGGGTAAAGAAAAAACACACAATCATTTCAAGACTAGAAATCGTGGAAGGAATCTTTATTCAAGCTACTCACGTAAATATGACATTAATTATATCGCCGAGCACACCGTTATGGTGGAGCGAAGATTCCGACGTTTCGCAGATCGTCCTCAGGAGACACTCCCTGCCTCGTAATCCTGATCTAACCCAAACAAATTCAAAGGATAAAAAAAAAACATGTGAAAAAAGGAAATATAAAAAAATGAAGAATATTAAAAACAAGAAATATGAAGAAAAAAATTATAAATATAAAAGAAAATGGGAAATATAAAAAAAAACAAGAAATATTTTAAAAAAACAAGAAATATTTAAAAAACGAGAATATTCAAAAATCGAGAAATACAAAAAAAAACGAGGAATGAAAAATCGCAGGCTGCTCGGAATTTTATGTAAATTTAGTGACGACCCGGTTGCAGAGGTACTTTGATGTTTCGAATATATATTGAGGTAGATCTCGTCGTCCAACACGACGCAGTATCTTTATATACGGACACCGCGACGTGATGCGGCGTGTTTGCTGACGGAGAATTCATGAAACGGAGTTTCGAGTTTAGACCGTGGATTTTCGACGAGGTAGTGTGTATGAGAGAGAGAGAGAGAGAGAGAGAGAGAGAGAGAGAGAGAGAGCCGTAACGATGCTCGTACGGTAAAACATTTGCTCAAGTGCTACATGTTCGTGTATAAATCACAAATTGGTCTCTCGTCTAGTTGTCCCGAAAAAAAAGCAAGAAATAAAAATAAATTAAGGGGAGAGATACCTTAAGGCGAGGGAATTCGCCAAATTTCATGATTTTTAAATTTAGTTTTCATTATTTTGGCTGTTACATGGTATTTTTGTTGTTATCAATTTTTTTTTAATGGCGGCTGTATGGCACGATCGTCTCAATTGCATTTTCAACACTGGCGTGACGTATTGCTAAAAAACTAGTCGACCAATTCTGATGAAATTTGGTGTAAATATTTTTAACCTTATTGTCTAAAACATGAACCTAAGTCTTTTTGAAAATAACCAAAAAGTATTTCTTCGGAAAATCCTATCTTTTTGTTTCAAAGCGTACCATTTTATCGATTTCCAACATTTTTTCTTGGTTCATATTCTGCGTATGCATGTTAATGAAAGAAAGCTTTACGTTTGTTTTTTCACCACTGGCGTGACGTATAGCTAAAAAACTAATCGACCGATTCTGATGGAATTGCGTGTAAATATTTTTAACCCTATTGTCTAAAGCATGAACCTAAATGTTTTTGAAAATGTTCTAAAAAGTATTATTTTATTGCAAAATGTAGTCATTTTATTTCGGAAAAATTCAATCTTTTTCTTTCAAAGCGTAACATTTTATCGATTCTCAACATTTCTTCGTTTGTTTTTTTTTTCAACACTGGCGTGACGTATAGCTAAAAAATGAATCGACCGATTCTGATGAAATTTGGTGTAAATATTTTTAACCTTATTGTCTAAAACATGAACCTAAATGTTTTTGAAAATATTCTAAAAGGTATTATTTTATTGCAAAATGTAGCGATTTTATTCGAAAAATTCAATCGTTTCGTTTCGAAGCGTACCATTTTATCGATTATCAACATTTCTTATTTTTTCTTGGTTCATATTCTGCGTATGAGTGTTAATGAAAGAAACATTTTCGTTGGTTTTTTTTCGGATCACTCCCGCCGACGCTACGTGTCACGCCATCTGACAACATCCGCCGCAACCTATTCGAAGACTGCGCCATACCTCCACCATTTTTGACGATTAATAAAAACAATAAATAGCATTTAACAACCAGAAGTAGCAATAAAACATATCCAACGGCTCAAAAAAAGGCGAAGAAATCTTTCGTTTAAAAAAAAATCTTAAAAATCAGTGTCGTACTCTTCGACAATTGTTCGTCAGGATAAATTAATAGATTAAACAAATTTACTCAAACACATTTAACAGAACAAAGATAAGGTTTTATTTTAAATACACGTCCGTTCTTCTCGACTTTATCCCTTCAACTCTCAATTATTATTTCTTTTATATCGTTGCCTTCGGTTGTCATAGCAACGCTCTCGTTCTTTTTACATTTTCGAATCATCGCCTGCTCGATAATTTCCCCGCAATTCGGCTATCCTGATCAATCGACGTCCTCGGCGATGTCCGGAGAACATTTTGTTTTTTTAAGTTTTAATCTCCTTTTGGTATGACCTTCAATCGATCTAATGCAATTATTCCTTTATAAAATCGTCCACTCTGCTGTTCTCCTTCTATATCTTGAATTAAATATCTATCATTTCCCAATCCGTTTACGACTTCATAGGGACCTCTGTATTTTTCGGTCAATTTCTTGCTCTCGCCAGTCGCAGGTGATTCGTACCGAACTAATACCAGCTGTCCAGGCTCCAATATTTTTCCTTCCTTTCGCTTTTTGTTGAATTGTTGACAAAGCTTTTCTTTATTCGTCTTCAATAATTCCGATACATTTTCACCCTCCAATTCCGTTCCGAATTGTTCATTCAATTCTCTTATCTCTCTTGTCAACAAGCTATCTTCTTTTCCAATCGTTTTGTAGTTAAATATCATTTCTGCTGGTGTTCGTTTCGTCACTCTGTGTGTACTATTGTTAATTGCCCATTGTACGTCATAAATTCTTTTGTCCCAATCAGTATTTTCCGGATCTTGTGTTATCGTAGGAAGACAATTGATAATAACACTATTGATCCTTTCAATCTGCCCATTTGCTCGGGGCGAACCTGCAGCTGTTTTCACGTGAATTATTTCATATTCTTTGCAAAAGCTTTCGAACTTTTTCGATATGTAAGCTGCACCTCGATCGCTTATTATTCTTTTCGGTTTTCCGTAATGTGAGATCAATTTTCTCAATACTTCAATCGTCTCGTCCGAACCCGTGGTTTTCACCGCCTCCAATATGACGTATTTGCTAAAAGCACAAATCACTCCCAACACGTACTTATTGTCCGTTTCTGTCTTGACAAGTGGTCCTAGGTGATCAACGTGAATAGTTTCGAACGGAATATCCCCTTTTTCGATTGGGTGTAAATATCCCGGTTTCTTACCAGTCTGTGGTTTATAATATAAACAATTTATGCAACGATTTATGTACGTCGTAACGTATTCGCGCATACTCGGAAAATAATAAGTTTCCTTCAGTTTTGTTAACGTTTTATCAATCCCAAGATGTGCAAGACATTTATGAGTCGTAGCCACTATCTCGTTTCGCAGTTCTGTCGGTACATACAATCTCCATCGCCCTTTTGTGATTTTGTAAACTCGTCCATTGGCCATGCTAAATTTCTTGTGCGTTTCAGCGTCTCCTTCCTCTAGTTTGTCACGGGTTTCTAAAATTTCCGGACACGATCGTTGCATGGCTGCTATCCAATTCGAATTGATATTGATACCTAAAATTGGCAACCCAACGATTGGTATATCTTCTTCTGGCTCAACAGGAAATCGACTCAAGCCGTCAGCAACCGTATTCCGTTCTCCTTTTACGTGTTCGATTTGATAATGAAACTCCGACAGCCTGATAAACCATCGACCGATTCGAGGATTCAAGTCTCGTTTACCCTCCAGAAGCTTCAGACTGTTGCAATCGGTTTTTATTACAAACTCAATGCCGATGAGATAAACCCGAAACTTCTCAAGCGCGCAAACAATGGCTAGAGCTTCTAATTCGAAAGAGTGATATTTCGCTTCGTCGTTAGTTGTTTTTCTGCTATAATAGCAAACTGGGTGGAATCGATTTTCCTCCTGGAGTTGAAACAATACCGCTCCCAATCCATGTTGACTCGCATCAGTATGTACCTCGGTTTTTGCTTTCGGATTATAAATCGATAATATCGGTCTTGATGTCAACCTCAACTTGACTTCCTCGAATGCATCCTGCTGATCTTCACCCCAAATAAACGACGCACCTTTTGCTAATAAATCTGTCAGAGGCTTGATAATTATCGCGAAATTCTTCACGAAACGCCGAAAGAAGCTTGCCAGTCCAACAAAACTCCGAATCGCGCGTACGTTCGTCGGGACCGGAAATAATTTTACTGCGACGATTTTTCGTGTACCCGGTTCTACTCCCGATTGCGATATCTCGAATCCCAAATATTCGATCTTCTTTTTGAAGAAATGACATTTCTTTAAATTTAATGTCAATCCTGCCGAAATCAACAACTGAAGAATTTTCTCCAGTTTTTCGATTCCTTCTCTAAATTCTTTGCAGGCTGAGATAATATCGTCGAGATAAGTCATTGCTAAATCCCCATTTAAATTTCCGAAAATGACATTGATCATGCGTTGAAAAATCGCTGGCGCATTACACAATCCAAAGGGCATTCTCTTGAACTGGTAATGTCCATCTGGCGTGACAAACGCGGTTTTTTCTCGTGAATCCCGCGCCACCGGTACTTGATAATATCCGCTGAAAAGGTCCAAGCTCGTAAAATATCGGTGACCCCTCAATCGATCGATCTGATCATCGATTAACGGCATAGGATATTTATCTTTGATCGTCATTTCGTTTAAGGCCCTGTAGTCCACGCACAATCGAACTTCTCCACTTGTTTTTCGGACTAATAATATTGGGCTCGCATACGGGGATGAGCTATCCTCGATAACGTCGGCTTTTTTCAAATCTGCAATCATATCTTTTACTTGCTCTTTTTCGTGGTAAGACAATCGGTACGGCCTATAAAAGACTGGTTTCTCCGAGGACAATTTTATCTCCATTTCGGTGATATTTGTTCTTCCCATTTGATGAACATTTGTCGAAACCACCTCCCGATATTTGTTCATCAGTGAGGTTAATTCGTCGTGGTCTTCGTCGTTCAGATCCGAATCGATTTCGTTTTTTTTTATTTCTTCGGAATTAACAGTTTGCATATATTCTCTCTCCTCGCAAACTTCTCCACGTGAAACAGTTTGGCCTCTCGAAATCTTTATCTCCTTTTCTCCGAGATTCATGACGGGTATAATCGATTCACCATTTTCGTTTGAGCTCACGATACATCGCGGAATAACGTCTCCACACTCTTGAATGTAGCCTTCGACGTATAAGTCGTTTGAGCAAATGTTACCGACAACATTTATGTGACCCAGATAGTTTTTCGGTATTACGATGTCGTCTTCGGACACGAGTTTTGTTTTGTTCGATCTTGAACTCTCGATCTCGCATAATTCGCGAATATTACTCGAGATGTTAAGAGTCCCGTTGGAATTCAAAATATGAACATTCGACTGTTCGGTGTATGAATGTCCGACCAATAGAGGTACGATCTGTGAATCGTCCGGGACCACGTATACATCGCATTTGGCAGGGACTCCTTCAATCACAAGCTTGACTGTCATGACGCCCACCGGAGTAACCTCTCCTCCACCATAACCGGTCAAAGGCTTTAGTTGACACTCGAAATATGACAGCTGTAATTTGTCCGCATTTTCTTGACGTATGACTGTCACACTACTGCCCAAGTCAACATAGCAACGAATTTCTTTGTTATTTATCAACGCGGTTTTGAAAAATTTTGCGTGCGAATTCCCTTCGATATGCAAGACCTTTTCTCGCTCGTTATCTTGACTTTTCTTTAAACTGCTCGTCTTACAATCTCGTGCGTAGTGACCTACCTCGTTACATTTAAAACATCTTATTTCCTTTTTCTTTTCATTCGATGATTGAGCTGACGGTGTCTTTTCCTCTTCCTCTTTATTTGAACAGAATCTCGCCGTGTGCCCCATGCGTTGACATTTGAAACATTGCATTTCCTTTCGAGTGAGTGTTGGTTTCGCTGTCGTCGTTCGCGGATTGTTTTTGATAAAGGTACTCCCGCTCTTCAGATCTGGTAGAAGTTCAGCTGGTCCCGAATATCGTGAAAGCGGTCCAAGATACGCTCGAAATTGATCGTTATCCAACCCGTCGATGATCCATTCGATCGTTTCTCTTTCTCCCATTCGAGCTCGATTGCATTTTGCCAATTTTTCGTAAAAATATTCGATTATATTTTGATTTGATCGTCGTTTATAATTTTGAGCCTCGAGGATCTCTCTCGTTCCAGACTCTCCTGATAAGAACGTGCTTTTTAGTAGAACTTTCCAATCGTCCCACGTTCTGTCGGATTTTTCGAGACTGTCTTTCCATTTCCTCGCAACTCCTTGCAACTTTGACAACGCGTAATGTCTTGTTGCTAAATCGTCCCATCTATACATATTCGCGTATTCCTCGATTTTATCGATCCATCGACCAATATCAGCGTCATTGCTGATCGGATCGAAGCTCGGCAAAATATTCGAAAGATCCATGAAACTTCGTCCACGACTTTGTTGACCGTTCATTAAACCCATCTCGTCGAAATAGACATCGTTCGAGAACATATTTGGGAACAAACTTCGTGAAGTTCCCGGCCGTTCCATTGGCGGTGGAACATCATTCCCTATGTTCTCGCGTACCTCGTTCCTCGGAGGAATAATCGTATCCGGATTCTTCGACGCTCCAGGGGGGGTACGAGGTAACATCGTTGACGCAGCTTCTTGCAACAAATCGTCAATATTTTCTTGATTGATCACGACTTTCCTCGGTCGTCCTCTTTTTCGTTTAACAACGCTCGCACTTTCTTGATTGAAATCCGCGACGCTCGATTTCATTCAACTCCGATCTAAAGCCCGGCTTTATCGATCGCGACAACGAATCCCAGATTCGCATCCAATTTCTCGGATATACTTTTCGAGTATATCCCACTTCTGAAATAAATTGTCGTACTCTTCGACAATTGTTCGTCAGGATAAATTAATAGATTAAACAAATTTACTCAAACACATTTAACAGAACAAAGATAAGGTTTTATTTTAAATACACGTCCGTTCTTCTCGACTTTATCCCTTCAACTCTCAATTATTATTTCTTTTATATCGTTGCCTTCGGTTGTCATAGCAACGCTCTCGTTCTTTTTACATTTTCGAATCATCGCCTGCTCGATAATTTCCCCGCATCAGCAATTATTTCTTCGTCTAAAAGTATCTTCTAGAACTTCTAGTCTAGAAATGGGGAAAAAACGAATTTTTTGCACTAAAAAAAGTATAGCCTCTGAAGAAATTGTCCTTAAAAGAAAATTTCGAAATTCCCAATAATACTATAATATTACGCCAATATTATTGGATAAATTCGTCTGAATTTATCAAATCAATATGAATATAGATAAATTTGGAGGGGTATTTTTGTCACGGTTCTATAAACGAGGAATAAGCGTCGACAATAATAAATAAAAAATAGCAGAAAACAAACGATATTTTGAAAGATAAGCTTTTTGAAAAAAGCAAAACATTAATTGTTCCATAGAATTCGTAATATTATATTTATATGAATTAAAAAAAGCAAACATTTTGCAATGAATTGTTTTCAACGATTTTCTTCGAATTTATTTATCAATCAATTTAATAGAAATAATTACCTTGTAAATTTATTTTCCACCGTGCGATAAATCGTCGCTCTGTCGATGCCTCTTTTTTTCCGATCCCCGCGATCCTCGTAAGAGGGAAAGGCCGTGGAATTTTGGGGTAGCCCGTACGTCGCCTCGAAAAAATACGAAAGCGAAACGGAATTTCTCGGGGCTTCGAGGGGCACGGCAAGTGCCAAGAAGAGCTGCGATCCCAAATGGTAAAAAATCTAAATTATTGTTTATTTTTAATAACTTATTTATTATTTTATGCATAATTTCTCAATTATTTTATGAATACGTTATTTTTTATTTTTTCCGAAAAAGATAAATTTAAGACAATTTTGAAATTAAGAAAACCACAACAGCAAAATTGTCGTGTGAAAATATTACATTCCGTGAAGACTTACGCGACAATCGATTTCCCAATTTTGTTAAGTGTCAGATTTTTCCCCCCTTTTTTCAAATTTTACATTGCAAATCGAAATGATTGATTATTATTAATAATTTATTTATTACATTATGCATAATTTCTCAACAATTTGTGAATATATTATTTTTTTTTCTCAACTATTTTACGCTCGTGGGGCGAGAGAACAAATTAAGACAATTTTGGAACTAAAAAAAAACTACATCAGCAAAATGATCGTGCAAAAAAGTCCATCGATTTCCCAATTTTGTTGCATTTCAGATATTTTCACTATTTTTGATCCAAATTTTACAACCTTGCATATTTTTCGTAATAAACTTGCTTATAATTTTCTGCGAGCTTTTCTACGACGTAATATTATTTTTTGCCCCTCCGACACGGAGGCTATTCGTACATGTAAGTTATATAAGTCGTATTCGCTGGAACGACCCCCGGAATGGATGGTGTTAAAAATTCAAAGATTCGACGGTACATGTGTGTATGGTATTTTTCAGGCTGAGTTGATCGCGCCACCGGTGTTAATTTTTTTTCCCCTCGTTCTCGTATCGCAACATAAAGAATTATTCGATCGTTTTAAAAGTCCTTTTTTTTACAGAAGATTTCGTATCTAACAACGAGAATTTTCGCAAATTATTTTTTGTCTTTTTGTATTTCGGAAATAATTAATCGATAAAAAACGAATCGAGGACAAAAATCGGTCGTGTTCGATATTGACTCAAATATGAAATTTGTTTAATATTTTTTGCACACATTTTCATTGATTATTCATTTTTTTATTGTTCGTCGAATTAATACATTTTCATTCGTTCGTGGAATTAATTGCACGTGAATAATGTTATCGAGCGTCAGTAAAATTTGAAAAATGGTAATTGTCTTGTTCGAGGAGTGGAATAGCCCATATGTGCAAAAACACTTTGCATATATCATAGTGATCGTAGAATTTTTCACTCACCCCCATAGTGCTCGTTTCGGGAAACGAAAGTGCTCGTATAGGTCGATGAAGAAGGGTCGCTATTTCGGAGTTTCTGTGCTCCGAAAAAATTCCATCGAAACTCGTTGAAATCAGTACCAAATGCCTGAAATAATCGTCAAATTTGTTACGAGCAATTGAATAATAATTAACGTACGCAAAACAAATTTCAACATGATTTAGTCATTTCACGTCAAGTTTTTCGAACGTGAATTATACTGAATGAAATTGAGCAACATTTTAATTTTCCACATCTCCTAATTTTCATTTGTCAATTAACAAAAAATTATTCCCTCGATAAATGAAAATTTATCATTGCCAAGCAATTCTTTCAAGTTCGACCTTTCGAGTTGATTTTCAAGGAAATAGTTCTGGAATTTTTCCTCGTCTATATATCGATCTGTTCCATTATTTTTATTTCTTAAAAACAATAAAAACTTCACAATTCGCCAATGCTTCGCGGACCAAAAAATAATCCTCAGCAGAATTTTTTCTTCCCCCGCATGCTCGGAATTTAAATCGTTCGAACTTACGCAAAAATTCTACACGTCGATACAAAAGAAATCATCTTGGCTCCTTCACTAATTCATTGACCAAATTCCTCCTGTCGTCAATTATTAAAAATAAAAAAAAATAAACAGATCTTTTTTCTAAATCGATAAAAAAAACGAATAAAAAATACCAATGGACAAGACTTTTAAAGTCAATTTCAACAACTGTTCGTACGTAAAAATGGAAAATAAAAAATCTAATTGCAGAATTTATTGAACAGCATCTAAAAAAACTGTCCTTTCACTTTCGTTTCCTATTTTTTTTAAAAACTATTAATTATTTTCCTTTTTTATTTTCTTCTCAAAACGCGTCGACGAAGTTTCGATTCTCAAATGACGAGAACGTTGAACTGGTCGCGGGTCAACGTCATTGGCGTCGACGAAAACCGGAAATGTGAACGAGAAGAAAAAAAAAAGAAAACTCAAATAACCGAACCCCGGTACAGTTACAAATAAGTCCCGGAGCGTTAATTGGAGTGCATGCAGAGAGTCCGTTCGTAATTCCCTCCTTCCCTTCACTCCCACGTCGAAACGCACGAGTGTCAAAAAATCGAGAGAAAAAAAGCGCCATAAGATCGCCTTTTCCCCCGTAAAATCTTCCTCATCGAGAGAGCCGAGAAATTTTCGTCGTTGGCAATGGAAAATTTTCTATTTTGTCTGTTGACTATCTCCTGCATACGAGCGAGCCACACAGATACTCCATCGTTCAACGATTACGACATACGCGATCTCTTGCGAACGAGGAGGTCGTTGCTCTTCCCCGATCCACTCAAGAGCGAGACGAAGATTCAGGTACGTCTACCTTTTGAAAAAAAGCGCAACAATCGCTCATGGAACAAAAGAAGTTCGAGGGTAATATGAGGAGCAAAAAAGAGACCATCGAAAAATCTGTCATCATTTTTTACAGAATGTGTGATGAAGGATATTTTTTGCTAAAGAAACTTTTATGAACTTAAAAAAAAAATATTATCATTATTATTATTATTTTTGTTGTCAATTTTGTTATTATTATGTTTGGCATTACCATTATTATTTTCGCGATCATCGTCATTGTTTTCATAATTATGTATATAACTTTTCATTAAAATAATTGTTATTACTTTTGTTTTTACGAAAATTATTGTTTTTTTTAATGAAAAAAATCTTGAAGAAGTTCTGAAGTATCTTCTAAAATGAAATCATTATTATTATTATTATTATTTTCATCATTATAACGGTTATCTTTATATTTCGTATTTTTTCCAGAATATAATTCATTTTAATATATATATATATATATATATATATATATATATATATATATATATATATATATATATATATTAGAGTGGCCCTTGATATGCGTCAAACAAAAAAATTGATCGCGCCGCCCTCCAAAACGGTTCCAAATAATAAAAAAAAAACCTACGCGAAGCCCCAGCTATGTCCGTTAAGAGGAAGGCGTGCCTGTAAGCATGCACTTAAATTTAAATATCAATTTTTCTTCATGATTGGAGAAATGTCGATTTTTTAAATCTAGTCTATTTGTCAATTTTTCAACACGATATTTCTGTGGTTTAAATAAAAAATTCGTACTGAACGAAACAGTATCGATATCTTATGTGTACATTTTTTAAATATTATGTTTTTTTCCGACCAATTGGATGACTTGTGCGAATAAATAATTTCTTTGTTTTCAATAAAACGAACAAGCTCGCCAAGTTTAAAATCCTGCCAAGCTTAAAATGTCCCTATGCATTTTTGCGAAAGTAATTTTCAAATACATTTTTATCCACAGCACGGGAATTCTGATCTCAGTGAAATATTAATATGTTTGTATCTCAGCACGCAAGGAATATTTCTAACAAAATTTAAAAAAAAAAAACAATTCTGGCCAATCCGGAAGTTCGATGTGAATGGTTCACCGTGAATTTATATCCTGCGTACTTAATAGATTTTTCTGACAAGATGCAAATTTAAAGTTTGATTTTGATGCGATTAAAAGCGTTCGACAGCAGCTAAATCGAACTATTGTTCCAAAATAATAGGATGGTAAAACTGAACGCTCATCAAATCTAGTATGGAGGACCTTATTGTTTGATCTGTATATTGAATACCAATATACAATAGCTTCGGAAAGTAAAAAAAAAAATTGACAAATAAACTAGATTTATAAAATCGAAATTTCGACAATCATGAAGAAAAATTGATATTTAAATTTAAGTTCATGCTTACAGGCACGCCTTCCTCTTAACGGACAGTGCTGGGGCTTTGCGTGGATTTTTTTTTTATTATTTGGAACCGTCTTGGAGGGCGGCGCGATCAATTTTTTTTTTACCCATGTCAAGGACCACCCTAATATATATATATATATATATATATATATATAATTGAAACTACAATTAGAAACTATAATAAAAAACTATAATTAGGCTGCTCATAATAATTATTATTATTATTATATGACTGGCACTACTATTGTATTCAATAATTACTTTCCAAGTCTTACTCGGGTTTATATGGATGTATCCATATATATATATATATATATATATATATATATATATATATATATATATATATATATATATTTATTACGAATTTTGTTGAAAATTCAAAAATATTGAATAAAAAAAGTTTCTTAAGAATCTTAAATAATCTTTATTTATCAATAAATTTAATGAAATCGTCAAATGACTACGAACTAAAAGAAGAAGCAAGAAAGTCATCACGAATAATTAATACCCAGGTATTATTCGGTCTGGGTCTGCCGATGGAGGGCGAAGTTTCTATGACTTTGGGTTATGTACTCAAGTGCAACTACTGCCTTCCTTACAACTCTTCGGACTTTACTATCGGCCGACACGTACGCGCCAGAGTCACCCATCCCGACCTTCCAACCGAGAGCCTGCCCTCGTCGTCGGAGCAAATTGGTATAGTGAATTTTTCCCGAAGTCAGCCCTTTCTTCTGATAATCTTTCCCGATCGCTTTGTAGCGTGTATGAAAATGAAAAACGTTTTGTATATTTTTCCTTTTTTTTTTCTTCGTATTTGATAGTTTTTTCGGTAAAGAGGAAGTAGGGAAGTACGATGGAATAATTGTTTAAACAATTGTGAGCATTAATGACTTATTTGTGTGTTTATTTATGATTTATTGATTTATTAACGTATTTATTTATTTATGATTCATGTTATAATAGCTTTGAAAGAATTAGTTGAATTTTCTTTTTAATGACAATTTCCCTCCAATCTTGACGTTTTTTAAAAAATAAAGTTAACAATTTTTCTGTAGGCGGGATTTCCCGCTGGAGTTTATACCGGATGTTGGAGATGCTCATGGGGCTGGGAGGATCGAGTGGCAAGGCTTGTCTCCTTCGTGCCGTGTGCGAGTCAGCCGAGGTCCCTTTTCGCCACGGACGTCACGGTCTCCTCGGTGAAATTTTGCATTTATTTCTAACCCCCTCGACGACCCGGGAGGAATACGAGATGTACCCGGATCGCGAATACCACGCGGCCGAAATAATCGGTAGGGATTCAAGCGGCAAAGCTTGTCAAATAGCCTATCACGAATGCTCGTACAGTCCGTTAAATTACATCACGAGAATACGCGAATTTTAACATTCTCCAACCTCTCCCCCTTACCATACAACGAGCTTACATGGCGACCTTTCGCTGAAAAATCCAGCAGTAAAGCTCTTGCGTTACTCTCGTCATGCCATCACCGTTTTTTGCTTCCCCAGTGTCTCCGGATATCACCAAAAAATCGAAACGTCTGGCGCACCCAATTGTGCAACGTTCTTGCCAGATTTACGTCACTCAGCCAATAAATAGAGATTCACGTTGCAAATTTTTGCTCATTGTATCGCGGGCGTAAGCCTATTCTTGGTTTACGGAAAAAATATATCTTGCGAACAAACTCGTCGTCCTCTATAGTGCTGCGTCGAAACACCAGGGAATTTGTCGAAAAAAGCAGCTGGCGAGAATCGTCGAAGAACATAGCGTTGCTACGGGCGCAAGTGCATTCCCCGTATATACGGAGCGTAGCCACCCCGCTGGCGGGGTGGCTACGCTCGCGAGCGACGCCGCGGCCGTGCGCCGCCCAGCGGCCGGCCGGGGAACTAAAATTTTGTTTTCTCCTCGCAACTGCGCGTGCTGTTGCAACTTCGAAAAATGGAACAATCGAGCTGTAATATCATCGGTACTGTTGTTATTGCTATTGACAGTCATATCTTTGACAATAAGTGGCAAGTGACATCGATAATTTTTTTAACGCAATGTAAAATTTTCTGTTTCTGTCTTTTTTTTAATCGTTAAAAAATGTTCACCGTCCAGCTTTGCCTCGCGGCAGCGACAAAAATGGTATTTCGAATTGAAAACATTGATAAAGACGAAAATGGTATTTAAATTGATTGCAAAAGAAATTGGAGTGGAAAGAAACTTTTGAAAGGCCCTTTTTCGTCGTTGCGGGACGCAATCACGTTCGTTTCCTGCACGAAATTCTACCCGCACAATTCACGCGAAAGTACACACAGGGCTCCAAGTTTCTTAAACCTCGCCTTACGGAATTCCCTTTCGCGCTTCCGGCCAATGTCAGCTTCTGGTCTCTCGCCCAGCAACGCGAGATTCCTATCTCGTTAAACTTGTCGCGAAATTTTATGAGTTTCTTGAGCCATCCGAGTGTCGAGATGGCGTGGAACAAAGTGCGATCGATGTCGGTGACAGTGAGACGCCCCCTCCGCCTCCTCGTCTCATCCACGAATAATCCTCGAGATTTAGTTTTATCGTGTCTACGAGAAGACCGAAAAAAAAAATACAAATTCCGCGAGTCTGAAAACTTTCAGCTTCGATTTTTCAGGACCTTCTGCCCCTTCGCGAGGCACCAATCAACAATCAACACTGCTATCTTTTTTTTTCACGCACCAGCGACGTTGAAACTGTGACATGAATTGTATCAACGATACATCTTGATCGAAGATAAACAATCTTTTAAGGGACAACACCACCCTTGTTTTGTTGCCATTTTTCAAGAATTTGTTTTTGTGGGAAAAAAAGAGGTAATCGAAAAAAAAATTTTTTTGTTTTCTTCGTTGTTTATTGAAGATGCGTAAAAAAAATTTTTCAAATTTTTCACGCCCCATGGTGACGCTGGGGAAGCTCCCGCGTCAGGTACTGTTGCCTCTGCAGTGGTTCGCGGCACGCAGCAGAACTCTCTTCAAAGTCGATCTGAAAAAAAAAATACCGAGTGTTTTCGTTAATAATATGATATTTTGAAGAGAAGTACACAGGGATTTGAAAAAATATTGATTTTAAAAAAATAGGCACGCTTTTGAAATTAAAGGACGATTTTCGAGCAAAATTTCTCGTCGAAAATAGGCTATAACTTTTTTTATTATTGAGATATCGAAAAAATCCTATGTACTTCTTTAGATAATCTAGTTTTATCGATGCAGTCCAAATTTGAAGTCGATCGGATAAAAATTGCTCGAGTTCTGCTGTGTGCCGCCCTCAAAAAAGTGGTTTTGAGAAAAACGCGTTCAAAGTTTTAGGTTTGTTAATTTATGCGATAAATTGGAAAAAAAAATTTTTACCTTTAATCAGCGATGCCGGCACCATATAGCTGGCCTTCAAGAAGCAAATCATTGTCCCTAGCATCTTTTCTCGAACTTGTAGATGCTCTTCTTGCCTCTTTTGCAGCGTCTGTGAGCGAGCGCTCCGCCAGCTCGATCCGCGCTGCGTCGGTTTCAACGCAAAAATTGAAACAATTTGGGCCGATAGTTATCCCCAACGTCTCCAAAACTTTCATGAGGCTTCTCAGGCCATCATTGAATAATAATACCGCGATATCAGCTGCAATATCGACGATTGACGATTGACGACTTGAACATTTTTCAATTATCGCCACCTATGGCTTTTTTGCGAAATTATATTTATAACAATAGCCGGTTTTTGTGAAGGGAGACAAAAGAATACCTGGGAAAGACCCGCAGGACCTGGGAAAGGCCCGGTATACCTGCCGACCCTGAGGCGCGCAGCTGCGCGGGACCCCGAGCGTCACGGAGCGCTGCACCGTTCCACAAAATATTCAATATCTCCGAAAATAATTATTTTTTCGACCTGGGTCCAACGGCATCTTAATCTAAAATGTATTTAAAATTTTTCTAGATGGTTTTCAAAAAATCGATTTTTTGAAGCCGTCACAGTGGTGTTATCCCTTAAAAATCATTTTCCGGCGTTCCCAGGGAAAAAAATTGATTGAAAATAAATTCAAGATTATCATGAAATTGAGTTTGCTCGAAAAAATGTACGAATTAATGCGATGATGATGGTAATAATGTGAATTAAATTAATATAATAATAACCATGAAATGAATGAGAAGTATAACAATAGCAACAATGATAATTTAGATACTTTTCTAGACGCGGTTAAAAAAAAATGACGCATATATTGACAACATTTTTTTTACAGTTCATTTATGCACATGGTTAAGTATATGTAAAAAATCTGAATTATTGACAAATGGCGGAGATATAACATAATAAAGCAATGTATTTTTTTTTGCGCGCGCTTTGATGGCGAAAGTTCTCGGCATCGATGCGGGTGTCTGAAAAAAAATAAACATATTTATAATTGCATAATGAATGTATCTTCAGTGTGAACCAACAATATTATTTTCAAAAAATTATTGTAATAAAAATTCGAAACTTAAAATTTGTTTACTCAATTTTCTATCGGTATTTTATTTTTTATATTTTTTCGTGTCATTTAAATTTTTGTTTCTCTGGTTCACACGATGGGTTATGATACTAAGATTATGTTGTACAAATTTCAAAGCAATCTGAACCTTTATTCAAGAGTTACAACTTTCACAAGGTTCAAAAAAGTGAATCGTGGAAAAACGACTTTGAAGTTGGCGGTCGGGCGCGCCGTGCGATATCAATTATAAATGCAATCTTACCTTATTTTTGGAATCTTTGGAATTTTTCAATTCGGTACAGCTTAAAATATTCCCAACAATTCAGGCTAATGAAATAAAGAATAATTTAAAAAATGAAAAATTTTGAAATTTTTCGCGTTTGTAAGGCCTCAAACAATAAAAATAACAAGAATAATACCAATAAAAAATAAGAATAATGACAATGATCATTATTATCATTATTAAATAAATAAAATTGTGTTGTGAAGTTTTAAACGAATATTTTTTTTTAATTTAACAATATATACAAATGAATAATATTATCATTAAATAATAATAATTATTAAACGGTATAAAATTTTATGGAATTCGCATTGCTCAGCATTGTCAGTTTTTTCTTCGCACGGAAGAATTATTTTTCTCCTTCCCCTCGAACGCGAGCTCGAGAAAACAATTAATTAAATTCTCCATATTGTGTTAAAGAGTACGGTGAGTCGCTAATTCCGTTGCTGAGGCAACGCATCCTTCCGAGGTCGATCAGTCATGGCTGGCGATCCGATTCACCCGTTCGTCAATAATTTGTAAGCTCCGCACTGTTGATGGTTTATTTATTATTATTATTTGCAAAGTGATGAATTCGCGAAGTTGGTTCCCGGGGTCGTTCAGGACTCTCGGCTGTCTGACTGTTTTGATTCTCATCCACGAGACGGTCCTTGTGCGTGGACGAATGACCTTGAGGGACAATCGGTACCTGAGGAACGATCGATCGAGGTCACTGAGGTCAGGCTCGGGCAGAAGCGAAAGATATCTCGTTTATCCGACCCCCGCGCCACCTGGGGCTCCGACAAAAGTTCAGGTGACGTCTCAATCACCGGGCGAAGGAAAGGGCATTCAAGGTCAAAAGGCACCGGTATTTTCCTTTCTGGAAAAATGGTCCCAACGGTACCCGTATTTATGGCAGTGGCACTGCAAGTTACCGGCACCGGTAGTATCAATTATTCCTTGGGCGGGAGGGTACCGTTTCCGCTTTGATCCTGGCAAAATGGTACCGCATGTACCATTATTTTTCTCCGACCGCGCAACGGGCACGTGTATCTGTACTGGCATTGCCATTATTGCCTGTTACAAAAAGTACCATTCTTGTTACGAAAAAGTGCCATTTTTGTCGTGCAAAAGTACCATTTTTGTGACGAAAAAGTATCATTTTCGTGGTGAAAAAGTATCATTTTTGTTATCGACTGGTACCATCTTGTGCTACCAGTTTCGACGGTACCCCCAATTTTCATATTTTCCTTCGTATCTTCATATTCGAAAAACACCATGCTACACTCAGAAAAAAAACCAATTGAATCAAACAAATATATTGGTTGATCCATTAAGGGTGTTGCTGTGGAGTGCCACCGATATATGAGATTGTTGCAATACTATAAAATATTGGAAAATGTGATTGATTTAAATAACATATTATTTTATTTGAAAAAGCTGTTCTGTTCTTTGAAAATCTACATTTTAATGTAGATATTCAGAGAACAGACGATTCTATATACAATCCCCCCATGGAAATTTATGTATGTAAAATATATGCAGCCAATATATGCTATATATATGCTATATATGTATATATATATATATATATATATATATATATATATATATATATATATATATATATATATATATACATTTTTGATATATTTTTCTGACAAAAAATAGATTGAAAATATATCGAAAATATATGCGTCGTATATGCCTCACATATGCATCATATATAGTGTTTCGACGTAGCATATATTTTTTTGGTCAGAAAAATATATCGAAAATATATGGGTCATATATGCGTCATATATTTGGTGCATACATACTGAATATATACGTATGATTCTATTTTTCGTCACTATATATATATATATATATATATATATATATATATATATATTTCGTCACTATATATATGTGTGTATATATATTTCGTCACTATATATATGTGTGTGTGTATATATATATATATATATATATATATACAGTGACGAAAAATAGAATCATACGTATATATTCAGTATATATGCACCAAATACATGATGCATATATGACCCATATATTTTCGATATATTTTTCTGACCAAAAAAATATATACTATGTATAAACACTATATATGATGCATATATGAGGCATATACGACGCATACATTTTCGATATATTTTCAATCTATTTTTTTGTCAGAAAAATATATCAAAAATGTATGCGTCATATATGACTCATATATGTGTCATTTATGCGTCATATATGACACATACATTTTTAATACATATTCCTGACAAGAAATATATGCTGTGTATAATCACTATTACAGCTAAACTTAATAAAACTTAAAACTTAAACTTAAAAAAACTTAACTCACAGTTAAAGTACACTATTACATATAAACACTATATACAGATATGCGTAGCATACATGTACAATTTATGCAGTATATATGTGGTATGTATGCAGTGTGTATGCAACATATATGCTAAATATATGTGGTATATATGCAGGGTAAATGCTGCATATATCATTGATATATGATACATTGATATACAGTAATACCACGCATATACATCTCACATATAAAAACGTTACGATAATTAGAATTTGGCACATATATGCAAACATATATTTTCAATATATGGCATACATTTCACATATGTTACAATTATTCATAAAATAAATTTGATTAAATAATTAAGCGGTTGCTACAACTTTTATCATTTCGTACGAAAATACAATCAATAGAATTAATTATTTCTTTACCGCATCGAAACGAATATGTCATGGGAAGTTTTTCAATTTGTTTCAAATCTTAAATAAAAGGTGAGCATTAGAATGATCATCCACGATAATAGCGGAGAGAATATCAGATATTACAACTTATAAGAACAGATACTACACTTTGATCTTAGCCACAAGCCAAGAAGCGATACTCTTTAGAGTTTCTCCGGCGTTCAAGTAGATTTTCTGTTCGTGCTACGCTTACGAGAAACGAGCGCGCGTGCGGCTTCTAGCGGTTACTCCGGCAACTACGAGTTTCCTCACACCTATAATTTCGGGAGCGCTCGGCCATGATTTGGTTGAGTTTTTTCAACCAAATGCGCATGAAACAAATTTTATTTTCGCATAATTTTTTAACCAATTCAGACATTTGCTTAATATTTTTTAATCAAAATAAAATATTAATATTTTAACGAATAATGTACTTGGAAATCAATATTGGATAAGGTGAAAAAAATAACACATTCACTCAATAGAAATTTTATCTGAATCAAACGAGCGAAATTCAATTTTTCTTGTGTACTCGAATCAACAATATTCATGTTATGAATTGAAACGCTTTTCAAAACTATATAATTTGTTCGTGACAATTTTTTAGACAGTTTCAATAATATATTGTTCTTGGCTAACAATCTATCGTTTAAATGAATTTTTTTCAAAAAATTTATCATGTCATTAAAGTCAATACCGTTTTGTTTGGACTAATAAATCCGACTATTTACACCAACAATTTTACAATTGAATCATCGAAATTTCATTCGTTAACACCAATGATATTGGACCAATGATTTATTTTTCTCAGTGTACAAAATGTAAATCACTAAAAAAAAATGGTACTTCCTTCGGCTGACCGCCCGGTTTTTTTTTTCGAACGGTAGAAAAAAAGTGCACCCCCGTTGCGAGAATGAACTTTAACGAGATTTTATCCTCGAAGCAAAGACGTGTCTATGCCTCGCGAATTTCTCCACGTGACGTTTATCCGTACGAGCGTGCATTTCGCTGTGTTATCCGCGAATTTCGGCGAGACCTGCCACTCGACGTCGATCGAGGGATGAAGTGCAGCGGTGGAACAAAAAACGTTGAAATAAAATGAAAAAAAAAAAAAAAGAAATAAAAAACCAACGATAAACGTCACTTTGACGTTTCCCATCGTCTTTTCACGTCCGAAGAATTATCGATCGATTTTGCACAGCTGATAATGGGTCTCGGCCTCCCGATGGAAGTTGACGTCAGTATGATCGTCGGTTACGTAATGAAATTCAATTACGCCTTGCCGTACAACGCCTCCTATCTGACCCAAGCATCCCCCTACGACTCCCGTCGCGACCGATCGATCGATCGACACCACGTTCGTTCGCACCGAAAGAAAAACGACGACCACCGAGAACAGCAACGAGGTACGAGCACCTGATGTAAAAAAAAGAAGCCATTCTTATCAGCCATATCGGTAATATGGATCTTTCAACACTCATCCGTCATTGTTAATTTTCATTAAGGGAGACTTTGTCCTTGGAGTGCCATATTTCAGGTGTTTACATTTTATTTTTTTTTTCAAGGAAACGACTAAAGCTTTTTGAGTGCGGTTTTTTATTGCTTTTATTCATGATATACAGAACGTTAAAAAAATTTTTTTTTGAAAAAAAAAACCAAAATGACGGCCGTTGCAGCTCCGCGAAAACAGGTCCTCAAATCGCGGAAGGTAAACGGCTGACATCACTGCCCCCTCTTTTTTGATCTGAAACACAAGTTCAAAGCATATTATCAATCTGTGACCCTTTGGTCACGGAATGACGGATGGGTTTTTCGTTTAGTACAAATTTCGGAAAATGGCGGCAATTTAAAAAAAATCGAATTATCGCTTTTTTTTCGCATAAAAAGATAAATAATAAATGCAAAAATGTATCTATCGAAAAAACGATCCGTCATTCCGTGAAGACGTATTTTCTGAGTATGCTCTCCAAATTTCAGGTCGATATGTTAATTACAGCGGTCACGAGAATGTCAGCCATTTTTAAAAACGTGTTTTCGAGAAAAAACGCGTTGAAAGTTTGTCAGCCATTTTTAAAAACGTGTTTTCGAGAAAAAACGCGTTTAAAGTTTCGAAATGTGTTTACTCAAATGTGTTTATAATTACCGCTAATCGGCAATGCCTGGTCCATAGAGGCATCCCTCCTCTTCTTCTAGCTGCTCGTGTTGAGCCGCTAACATCTCCCGCTGGGCACAAAGGACAACGTCTCCCTTAAGGGGTTAGGCCACTCTAGAGGCCGAAAACAGGCTTTTTGGGGATTTTTTTAAAGAAAAACTACCAAATAAATCGAGATTACAAAAAAGGGTGTTTATCATGTATATCAGTGACTGTATACAATAATTTTTTTGAAGCGATTGTTTTCAAAATGGCGCCTGTGCGACGTTTATCTCAAAACTGCATTTTTCAAGTTGGCCGGAAATATAATTCAGACAATTATCAACCGATTCACTTGAAATGTTGAATATATCTTGAAAAATACATTGTCTTTGGAACTAGGCAGGATTTTTTAAAAATATTGCATAGTTAATTTGTTATTAACAATTATCTGACGACTTTTTTAGGCAAATTTTTGAAAAGGGAAAAAAATTTGGCCTCTAGAGTGGCCTAACCCCTTAATCGATTTTGCCGCGTCCAATGCTCGGCCATTGCTCCATTTCTATTTGTGTTAATTTCGTATCGTTAATTTTGTAATTTATCTTCCGTGTCAATTAGGTAATTTGCCTCGCCATTAATTTATGCATTTGTTTGTTATAAAATGCACAAATGCAGAATAAATATGCAATATTTTGCATATGAATTTATGATTGAATTACTATACTTGCCCATTCAATTAGTCCATCAATTAACTCAGTGTCAATTTATCAACCGAATTAATATAATTTCACATTTTCAAATGCAATTAATCAAGTAATTCGTTGAATTTTTGTTTTAACGTTTTTAATTTTTTAACTTCTAATTCGTCAATTATCATCAACGGCGCCTCGTTAGAATTGTGGTCGAATAGTTGTCGAAAAATATCAACAGGAAGTTGCGAGGTGGTATCACCAACGCGCTGGGAAATCTACAGAGCCATCGAGTCCGCCCTCGAAGGCTTTCGAGTTTCGGGAAAGGGTTGCCTCTTGAGAACTGTTTGCCACGCTGCGGAAGTAGCCTTCGATAACCCTCGTTCGGGACTCCTCGCCGAACTTCTCCACGCATTGCT
Organism: Ophion obscuratus; assembly: GCA_964007375.1. Taxonomy (NCBI): domain Eukaryota; kingdom Metazoa; phylum Arthropoda; class Insecta; order Hymenoptera; family Ichneumonidae; genus Ophion; species Ophion obscuratus. The sequence continues at coordinate 26,256,916 of OZ023324.1, read as the reverse complement.
CACGTAAGGGTCGCAAACTTGGGAAGTTTTTGCCCGGCTGCTGATCTCCTCCTGGCTTATTTTTAAGGTTTCACGTTTATGGTTGAAAACGGGTTCGCATTCGACAATTTTCCATCTGCCATTTGGTTGAGATTTTTTCATAATTATCGGTCCTTGTTTAATTAACAATTAATTTGCACTCTTGTAAAAAAAAATTCAATTAATACTCAACGTGCCGAGTATTAATCCAATTTCCGAGGGAATTGCTCTCGTCAATCTATTTCTCGTAATAATTAAGGTCGAAGATAGCTTTAGGCGATGAAAAAATTGATGATTTTCATGATTTGTTTTTAAAGTACAGATTTTTTCACAATTTTCGAGACGTAAGGTGTGTTTTATTACTGCGTTTAGCTGTTACATGGTTTTTTCAAAATGAATTTTCAATAATTGCGATGATATGGTACGGTCTTCTTAACAAGTTGCGGTGGATGTTGCGAGATGGCGTGACACGTTGCGTCGGCGGGATTCATCTGAAAAAAAACCAACAAAGATTTTTCTTTCGTTAACACTCACACGCAGAATATGAACCAAGAAAAAGTGAGGAATGTTGAAAATCGATGAAATGGTATGATTTGAAACAAAAAGATTAAATTTAAAAAAAAATGGTCACATTTTTCAATAATTTTTTTTTTGATTCTCAAAAACATTTAGCATTAAGTGTTAGATAAAGAAAGATTTATACCACATTTCATCAAAAATGTAGTTTAAAAGACCAGCCATTCCTTCGTTATTGTTAAAGATCGATAAAAATAAAAAATACCACGTAACAGCCGAAAGTAGTAATAAAACACCCTTAGTCTCAAAAGTGGCAAAGAAATCTTTCCGTTGAAAAAAATTATGAAAATCAATTTTTTTCCTCACAAAAAGGTATCTTCCCCCTTAATGATTTTTTCGCGCCCTCGATAATGAAAATTCAGCAAAATATTGACATTTATTTCGTAGGATAATTCGATTTTTTCCAATCTTGCTTTGTTTCCTCATTGTGTATTATACGTTTCATCCGTGAGGGAGTGAGGATGCGGTACCGGTAATAAAATCTTCTTATTTCCTACGGCAGTCCATCGACGACCCCAGAGAAATACGAAGCGACCGGCGATCAGGAATATCGCTCCGCCGAAGCTGCGGGTAGAGATAATCCAGGAAAATGTGTAAGTCTATTTCCCGAATGTGATCACAATCTCCTCGAATATTTCACGGAAACCAATACGATCGTGGATGAAATGGAGAACCGGGCTTTTTCCCATTAAATATGACCCCTCCTTGTGCGTGAAGATCGATGTGCGTTTGCATATAGCGCTCGAGCTGCGAGAAAACCCGCGTAGTTCGAAAACCCGCCGCTAGGTGGCGAACGAGCCGAGTCGCTCTCGCGAGAGTCACGACGTGTCCGACGGTACATAAGGCGTTGAGACAAACGCAGCGATGTTGGTCAAAGAGCCCAATGCTTTCGAGAATCACGGTATGTGATGCGAATAATAATTAACTACGCGTTAGACAGCATAAAAATTATATTGAAAAAAAAACAAATTATTTATTTATTATATATTGATTATATGTTTATAAATAACATTAGGAAACATAAAAAACCAGATGGTTCTTTCAATAATGTCCCGATATTTTATTTGTGTAATAAAAATCGCTCCGTATCTCGAAAATTTGGGAGTGTTGGAGGATTTTTGTGACTCTTTTTATTACAGCTGCTTGAAACTAAAAAAAGTCTTATCGGCTTTACTAAAAGGTTTATTCGATAGGGCATACATTCAACACCATAAATCCTACAATTTGAATATTGTAGTACGCGGACAACTAGTGGTACGTTGATGGGTACGGGCAAAAAATAATCGCGACCAGCGTACACCGAGCATTCTTCCAAATTCATACGGATCTCCTGGATCCTTGGAAAATTCTAATTACACGCTCACACGATGCATATTCAAGCGAGGATTTCCCTTATTTTGCATATGCGTCAAATATAAAGCGATCCGACGAAAAAAAAACTTGGTGCAATTAAGCGTCGTATTTGTGCGAGCAAAGAGTGGCGTTTGTGACAAGAGATTGCTATATTTCAATGCGAGCGCTTGTCCAATCCGTACCGTGAAGGCTTTTAAATGTCCGTGCAAATAATCAGCTCCGAAGTTCGGTTAGAAAGGTGGAAAGCAGGACGGTTCGCTTACCATAAAAATGACGATTCCATACTGATTTTTTGGTAAGCTGATTCCTCACCGATCTTTAAGTGATACGATTCCTGGCCGATTTTTGGACGAGCCGATTCCTTATCGATCTTTAGGTGAGTGAATTCTTTACCGATTTTTAGCGGTATAGATTTTTTTGCCGATTTTTAGGCCAGGTGATTGCTTACCGATTTTGGGGCGAGTCGATTCCTTGCCGAATTTTAGGTGACTAGATTCTTTACTGATTTTTAAGGTAGTCGATCCGTTTTCGATGCTTAGATGAGTCGATTTCTCATCGATTTTTCTGCGAGCCGATTCCTTACCGATCTTTACGTGAGTCGATCTTTTACCGATTTTCAGGCATTACGGTTGCTTACCGATTTTTAGATGCGTCAATTCCTTATCGTTTCTTGGACGAGTCGATTCCTTACCCATATTTTGGCGAGTTAATTCCTTACCGATCTTCGGGTGAGTCAATTCCTTACCGATCTTCAGGTGAGTCAATTCCTTACCGATCTTCAGGGGAGTCAATTCCCTACCGATCTTCAGGTGAGTCGATTCCTTGCCCACATTTGGGCTAGTCAATTCCTTACCGATCTTCAGATGAGTCAATTCCTTACCGATCTTCAGGTGAGTAAATTCCTTACCGATCTTCAAGGGGGTCAATTCCCTACCGATCTTCAGGTGAGTCGATTCCTTGCCCACATTTGGGCGAGTCGATTCCTTACCGATCTTCAGGTGAGTCAATTCCTTACCGATCTCCAGGTGAGTCAATTCTTTACCGATTTTCAGGTAAGTCAATCGCTTTCCGATCTTCAGATGAGTCAATTCCTTACCGATCTTCAAGCGAGACGATTCCTTACAGATTTTGGAGCATGTAGATTGCGTACCGATTTTTAGGCAGATTGATTCTTTATCGATTTTTAGGCGACTCGATCCTTTATCGATTTTCGTCAAGCTCTGCGGCCACGAATGAAAAATACAAACGAATGAGGAAAAAGAATGGAAAAGCAGCTGCAGAAGGATCGTGAGAGCAGCAACAAAACGTGCGATGTCGTAATCAAGATGTTATTGGCACTTTTCTCGTTCTCGATAACAGATGCAAGGGTGGACCCGCGCGGAGCTCGGAAAAATTTCACGAACAGTTCGAATTTATTAACGCCTCTCCGGGTGGGCAAAAGCGAGCAATTGAAATGTCATCCACAGGGAGGGCTCGGACCTTTTTCTTTTTCTTTTTGACATCACGAAGGCAGGTGCCGGTGTATCTGAATGTGGCCCGATGCCGCAGAAACGAAGTTCCGCAATTCCCGTTAATTAATTGGATCGCGTATCGAGTGACGTCGACACAGAGCGCCACTCGTCGAAAACCCGCTGAATTTATAAAAAAAATTATCACAATTTATTCCACACGTTTGATTCTTAGGTGAAAGTCTAGAAAAATCATGAAAATGTCATTTGGTGAATACCTCCAATGAAGTTATTTTAGCTGCTGTACGACAACTGACCTCGAAGACAAAATTAGAAGATGCTCGCTCAAAACCATATATGTTGTTGCGACATCAAATAAAGTCTTATAAAAAAAAATAGAGAAACGATTTCCATTTTGACGAGGTTCCTTTGGTCATTTTTTCGCTACTATTCGAATAATTTTACGTGTCAAATAATGATGATTATTCGTGTTTTTTCCTTCTAAAATACGTTTGTCCAATGAACGACGCTTTATGGCTGAACTAGCGAGGAAATGACGTTTCGAAACCGGGATGAGCCGTGCTAGAAGGGTTCTTCCGGAAAATGCCGAGTCTTAGGTCCTGTGTCCTTCAATTCCGCATTCACTGAAACTTTTCGTAGCCCTCTAGGTGAAAACCCCTTCGAGAGAAATTGGATGAAAGATCCGCCGTCGAGATCAGGCACGAATGGAGCTGGCAGTTCCCCTTGGCAGTTGAGGGGGGAGGGGGGCAACGAGCTACAAGTATATTTAGCCATTTACTTTTACGAGCCCTCGCGATGAAAAGTACTCGGATGAATATATTTAAGCTACAGGCGGAAGTTGAGGAAACAACCAAATATGTATACATATATACATATAGAACAGATTTTATTAGGTCGTTGAACGACCGGGGCTTGTAATTCAATTCGGTGCGCTAGAGCTCGCAAATCACGCTAGTCGCAACAGTCTTGGTGAGTTCACGAGGCGAGTGTGTTCCAGACAGGGAGTTGATGTTTTACTGTCGGTACAGCTGCTTCCCTCGTCTTAGACTCGCCCTTCCATGCTTCGAGTTTTCATTGACCATTGGGGAATGCCGAGGTTGCCAAGGATCCGACCGTTCTTGCGCCACATCCGGCCCGTCCGCCTCCCTGGCTCCCCCGAAAGGCTCATTTTTTCCATCATCCGATAAGGCACCTGAGTCCGTTTGGGTTTCGCAAAAATGAACCGCCACCAATGATTTTCATTGCAAAGAGCAACCTCTTGCTGAAAGTTGTCCATTTTTGGAAGCATGAAAAGTCTAGGCAGCGCCCGGCTACGAGATGGAACGTAATTTGCGTTAATGAGATGACGTCGAATAACGCTCGAGCGGCGTGGACTCTTTGTACAATGGAGTTTCTCCATAACTCGGTATAACTCGAAGATTCTCACCTCGTCGAAGCGCTAACTCGTAGTTTGTTCAAGACGATGTGCGAGAACGATCTAACGGACCGTGATAATTCGGTTTGGTAGCACGGCTCGCGATGCAGGGCCTGTCCTCTTCCGCTTCTCCTGGCTTCGACTCCGCGCCTAGAGCTGCCTATTCTCCGACCTCCAATCTTACAAGCGTGTGCTCCTTGGCAACTGGCAGTTCGCGCACATTATTTTTCGCTCGAGAAAACGGAACAATCTTGGGCCCTTGAGATCCGCCCTTGAAGCTCATTAACGACGTGAAGCCCGGTTGCTCCTGGGCATATTGGATTTGCCAAGGTAAGCAGCACATTGGTGAAGATCAAACGGGTGAACAACACATAGGTGAGGACTGGGTAGGTGAAGATCATAAAAGTGAAGACCACATAGGTGATGACTGTACACGTGGAAACCACATAGATGGAGAGGCCACATCGATAAAGATCACACCGGTGAAGATCAGACAGGTGAAGACCACATAGGCGAAGAAGCCGCAGCTTAAGACCACTTAGCTGCAGACCACATCGACGAAAACCACATAGGGGAAGACTAAATAGGTAAAGAAGACTAGCTATCCATCACTTAGCAGCGGACCACATCGGTGAAGACCACAACGGTTGAGACCACAAAGATGAAGATTACATAGGTGAGGATCACAAAGGTAAAAACTAGACAGGCGCAAACCACACAGCTGAAAATCACTTGGTTAAAGATCACCCGGGTGAATACCACACAGTTGAAGATCACTCAGTTGAAGACCTCATAGTTGTAGAGCACCCAGCTAAAGGCCACATAGGTGAAGACCAAATTGGTGAAGAAGGCACACCTAAAGACAGTTTAGCAGCAGACCATATCAGTGAAAACCACATCGGTGAATACCAAATAGGTGAACACCACACCGATTGTGACCACATAGATGAAGATTACTTAGGTGAGAATCACAAAGGTGAAAACCAGACAGGCGCAAACCACACAGCTGAAAATCACTTAGTTAAATATCACCTAGGTGAAGATCACTCAGTTGAAGACCAAATAGGTGAAGAAGGCACAGCTGCAGACCACTTAGCAGCAGACTACATCGATGAAAGCCACATAGGTGAAGACCAAATAGGTGAAGACCACACCGGTTGAGACCACATAGATGAAGATTACATAGGTGAGGATCACAAAGGTAAAAACCAGACAGGCGCAAACCACACAGCTGAAAATCACTTGGTTAAAGATCACCCGGGTGAATACCACACAGTTGAAGATCACTCAGTTGAAGACCTCATAGTCGTAGAGCACCCAGCTAAAGGCCACATAGGTGAAGATCAAATTGGTGAAGAAGACACACCTAAAGACAGCTTAGCAGCACACCATATCAGTGAAAACCACATCGGTGAAGACCAAATAGGTGAAGACCACACCGGTTGTGACTACATAGATGAAGATTACATAGGCGAGGATCACAAAGGTAAAAACCAGACAGGCGAAGACCACACAGCTGACAATCACTTGGTTAAATATCACCTCTGTGAAGATCACTCAGTTGAAGACCAAATAGGTGAAGAAGGCCCAGCTGCAGACCACTTAGCAGCAGACTACATCGATGAAAGCCACATAGGTGAAGACCAAATAGGTGAAGACCACACCGGTTGAGACCACATAGATGAAGATTACATAGGTAAGGATCGCAAAGCTAAAAATCAGACAGGCGAAGACCACATAGCTGGAAATCACTTAGTTAAAGACCACGCAGTTGAAGATCACCCAGTTGAAGACCGCATAGTTGTAGATCACCCAGCTAACAACCACATAGGTGAAGACCACCCTAGAGTCAAAGATCGATGACATTCTCATCAGGGAGTTCTCCACAAGTCACGTATAGTTGGTGTTCCAATATTGCAGTGCCTCAAGGACCTGTTACCGATTTCAAAAGCTCACGAGTGTCCGCGTTCGAATACCATGATCATTCCAAGACTTCTGGCCATTATTCTGATCTGCCTGTTTTCCAAATCGGACGCAACGGAGCTCGACTTGGTGGGGGATCGTGCCGATGAATACATCGTGAATGTTACCGAGGCCTCGTCTACCTCAGCCAAGGATGACATCCGAGGATGGACCACAGGAGTTGCCGATGCAGATGAGGATTATCCGAGGATGTCGATTGGTCCGGTGAACCGTGGCTTTCTTCCTTCGTATCCTTCGGTCACTTATCCACCCTCGGCAATGTCGACGTACCGCAAAGCTGATGCGAAGTTAATCCACGTTGACGACTCGCCCGGGAGCGATGACAAAGATGTTTTATCCTTGCGGGCCAAGAGAAGCCTGACTTTTCCGGATCCTTCGACGATTCTGGTGAGTACACTCCTTTTCTCGAGCCTTCCACTACTTCTCCCGTCATTATTACGTCCTATTATCGTTTACATCGAATCTTTTGGATCTCTTGGTATCCGGGCGATGGTGAACCGAGTTACGAAAGTCGCAGTCCATTAAGTGTTACACTGGAGCTAAGTGCAGCTCGCGCACAGTTTGCTAAAAAGCTCGCAAGCACTGAGGTCACTGCGGGGGTGCCCAAGTGACTGCTGAGACACCTGGAGGGTTCTCGAGGCCTTTCAACGTCGCACCCGATCCTTTATCCTCCCTGCATTCGTTAATTATTCACCGTGCATCCGGGATAAACGGCCGAGGGCACTCGACCCTTCAAGGATCCACCAAAAATTCAAAGCACACGACTTTATCGACCGCACACATGTGTCTTCACCTTTCTCGGATCTATCTCATTTTACGAGGTGGAAAGCTTCGAGACGAGGAGCCTGCAATTCCCATTCTCATCTCCGCGAAATTGTGACAAATAAAACGAGCTGTCATTTTGCTAGGCTGCTATGCTATACACATCAGTGTCAAAAAAAAAAAAAAAAAATTTGTCTCAGTCTGGTACTTTTCATTGCGATTGAATATAGTTTTCCCTGGCTTCTCTCCAAGGGCGGGGAAGGGGGGATTAAGGGGCTGTTTTCGAGGGGCGTACAAAAAGGCAATAATAACGAGGCCCCCTTGAGAGTTGATTGGCAGAGCTCCTTTTTTTTCGAGAAGCGTGGCAAATTTATCGCAAATTTTAATCAAGGGTTAGAACGACGTGTTTGCTTCCTCCCAAGGGGAAAGTTTTTCATTTCAGTCAAAAGAGGAAGCACCAAAAAAAGTTGAAACTTTCTTAGCTCACCCTAATTTATGAACCCAAATGAATAGCCTACAGACAAAAAACCTTTTTTTTTGGCTTTGCCACTTTTGAGCACAATTGGTAATTAATTTCTCTTAAGGCGGGAGCCTTATTTAAAAGGTCCGAAAAATCGTTTTGTTCATTGCTTAAGGGGTTAGGTCACTCTAGAGGCCGAAAACATTGGCTTTTTGCGTTTTTTTTCAGAAAAAATACAAAATAAATCGAGATTACAAAAAAGGGTGTTTATCATACATGTCAGTGACTGTACACAATAATTTTTTTGAAGCGATAATTTTAACATGGCGGCTGTGCAGCGTTCATTTCAAAACTGCATCTTTTAAGTTGGCGGAAAACATAACTCCGACAATTTTCAACGGATTCACTTGAAATGTTTAATATATTTTTAAAAATACGTTATCGATGGAAGTACGTAGGATTTTTTTTATATTGCATAGTTCATTTGTTATTGACAATTATCTGACGATTTTTCAGGCAAATTTTTCACTTTTCAAAAATTTACCTAAAAAATCGTCAATAACAAAAGAATTATGCAATATGAAAAAAATGTTTGATTGATTTGATTTATGTTTCCGGCCAACTTAAGAAATGCCGTTTTGAGATGAACGCTGCACAGCCGCCATGTTGAAATTAGTCGATTAAAAAAAAAATTTGTATACAGTCACTGATATGTATGATAAACACCCTTTTTGTAATCTCGATTTATTTTGTAGTTTTTCGGAAAAAAATCCCTAAAAAGCCTATTTTTTCGGCCTCTGGAGTGGCCTAAGGCCTTAAATCGATAGATAAACTATCCAAGAATATATTTCCAGTCACAGAGGCCAATTGTAAATATTTCCAAAGATACAAGGGCAAAAACAGAAAAGCGATTGATATTTAATATTGATATTTCCTCCTATTGAAAACTTTGGAGTGAGTCCTCTCCAGTTTTCATTTTCACGTTTTTTCTAAATTGGCGGGCGTGATAGCAAAAAAACTAAATGACCTATTGAATCAAACCCAAGTTTGTTTTCTTCAGTATGAACATCTCTTCAAAGTGAATTAAATAAGTCGTTGAAAAAGTCTTTTTAAATAACTTTTAGAGTACGTTTAATTGTTATTTTAACACATTTTTTTTCAAACCCGAGAAAAGTTACAATTTTACGATTTTTTCAGCTTTTTCAGCTTTTGACAATTGAACATTTTATTGGTCTATTTGATTCAGTCAAGAATTACGAGCTGCACCTTTCTCGCCGATTGGGGACCGCAGTGGCAAGACGCACATGGAATAGGCTAATGAATCTGCAGTAATTTGTTGTTTCATGTTCACGTTTTTCTTTATACATATTTTAAATATACATGAAAAGATATCTCAATGTTTACTGAGCTCACAAGTTTTTTCCCTTCTTAAAAAACTCCTGAAAAGAAGCTTTTCTTGGACCTCCCAATTCAGGCTCTCGCGTTAAGGGGTAAGGTCACTGCAGCGGGAAAAAATAAGTATATTTTGGAATTTTTTTTAGCGGGACAATGGAATAAATTGAAATTCTGAAAAAGGTCCTTTATTGTACATATCATCAACTGTATAAACTATTTTTTCAAAGTAATATAAAACAAAATGGCGGCTGCACAACTTTTTTTCGACGAAGTCTTTTTTTCGTAGGCGCGCGGCCGCCCCAACGGCACCCGCAATTTTTAATGTGCAGTGAATTAAATTTTTTTCGATTATACATGTGAATAGCTACTGAATTACGGAGGATTTTTTTGATATATCTTTTTTCGAAAAAAACCGCGCGTATTTAAAATAAAAGTTCAAAATTCTCAAAGAAACATCGTCCGAAAATTGTTTATAAAAAAAAACTATGTAATATATCGAGAAAATCCTACGCACTTCTATGCAGAATGTAATTGTGAATATACAGTTAAAATTTCAAGTCAATCGGTCAAGATTTGTTCGGGTTATGAGTCCGGCCGACTTGAAAAATGTAGTTTCGAGAAAAACGCGTTCAAAGTTTTCGGTACGAATTGCATCGGACTGAGAGGGGCTGCGCCAAAATTCAAAATAGAAGTATTTAGACATTTTTCCCACCTTAATCCCTTAAGTATGTCATTTTTAAGATACTAAGGCATCTTTCAAGAAAAAAAATCGATTTTTTGAAATTTCTCCAGTGGCCTTACGCCTTAACCCCCTTGAGTGTGAGTGACACGCATAGGGGCAAAAAAAAGTCGTGTCATTTTTGTGTCATGACACGTAGAGGGGTGTTTGAAAAACAACCTATTTCTACTGCATCGATTCGATTGTAATTTGGTACATGATGGTTTTTGGGGTCGCTGAATTTGAATTTGACATCAGATTTCCAAAATTCAAAATGGCGGATGCCAATACGGCGGACGCAAATTCGAAAAATGGTTTGGTTTCGACTAAAGTGAGTACCTCATGGTTTTCGGAGTCGCTGAATTCGAATTTGAAATCAGATTTCCAAAATTCAAAATGGCGGATCCAATATGGCGGACGCAAATTCGAAAAATGGTTTGCTTTCGACGAAAGTGAGTACCTCATGGTTTTCGGAGTCGCTGAATTCGAATTTGAAATCAGATTTCCAAAATGCAAAATGGCGGATGCCAATATGGCGGATGCAAATTCGAAAAATGATTTGATTTCGACGAAAGTAAGTACCTTATGGTTTTCGGAGTCGCTGAATTCGAATTTGAAATCAGATTTCCAAAATTCAAAATGGCGGATGCCAATATGGCGGACGCAAATTTGAAAAATGGTTTGATTTCGACGAAAGTGAGTACCTCATGGTTTTCGGAGTCGCTGAATTCGAATTTGAAATCAGATTGTCAAAATTTAAAATGGCGGATGCCAATATGGCGGACGCAAATTCGAAAAGTCGTTGGATTTTGACAAAAAATTGTATTTCGAACGCGAATTTCGAATTTGGATCCTGACTCCATGTATGTGAAGCTCGGATACAATATAATGAATAGAAATTTGGCTCGAGTTTAAATCAACTCAATAAAATCAGAACTGAAAACCTCTTGTGTCAGAGTGAACCTGCCATTTGAAATTATTAGAATCGGATTTCAGCTTCGAATTCAGTGACCTCGGAAATTGTAAGATACTTAGTTTCGTCGGAAACAAACCATATTTCGTATTTGCGTCCGCCATTTTGAATTTTCAAAAACCGATTTCAGGTTCGGATTCAGCGACCCGAAAAACCATAAGGTACTCACTTTCGTCGAAATGAAACCATTTTTCGTATTCGCGTCCGCCATATTGGATCCGCTATTTTGAATTTTCAAAAACCGATTTCAGATTCGGATTCCCCGACCCCAAAAACCATAAGGTACTCACTTTCGTCGAAATGAAACCATTTTTTGTATTTGCGTCCGCCATATTGGATCCGTTATTTTGAATTTTCAAAAACCGACTTCAGATTCGGATTCACCGACCCCAAAAACCATAAGGTACTCACTTTCGTCGAAATGAAACCATTTTTCGTATTTGCGTCCGCCATATTGGATCCGCTATTTTGAATTTTCAAAAACCGATTTCAGATTCGGATTCACCGACCCCAAAAACCATAAGGTACTCACTTTCGTCGAAATGAAACCATTTTTCGTATTTGCGTCCGCCATATTGAATCCGGCACTTTGAATTTTCAAAAACCGATTTCCGATTCGAAGTCAGCGACCCCAAAAACCTCTATACTGAGACTTTGAAGCAAGTCAATGAAAAAAAAATTCCAACACAAAAATGGCGCGAAAATCTCATTTTCACCTCACTGCGAAAGGGTTAAAAGGACGTAGAAAAAATCTTCAACTCTTGACTAAAATTCGCTATAACTTTGCAATTCTCTGCCAAGTTTCTTTTAAATGTTTATTTTTGCTATTTCGCAAAAAAAAATACGCTTCAACATTCGACCGCAATTTTCCGTCAGAAGGATTACATCTTAGACGTGCCGGAAGTTGGAAAGCGCCAAATTACACGTTGCTTAACGCTTCGGTCTGTTCATCATGTCACGACGAGGAAGAGGATACATAATAGCGGGGGTAGATACACAGTGGTCCGTGATGTAGTGGCTAGCTCAGCTAGCCAAAAGGATTTACGACTAAGGGTGGTAGCTCCACGCAATCGCTCACACGCCGCTTATCTATCGATCGTTTCGGACAGCGATAATAAATACGTCACGATGTTGTCGGGCAAGCATCCCTCGATTGTGAACCTGGTAGACTATCTTTCGAACGACCTCTCAAGGGAGACTTTGTCCTTGAAATTTTGCGGGAGATGTTAGCGGCTCAACATGAGCAGCTAGAAGAGGAGGAGGGATGCCTCTATGGACCAGGCATTGCCGATTAGCGGTAATTATAAACACATTTGTGTAAACACATTACAAAACTTTAAACGTGTTTTTCGCGAAAACACGTTTTTTAAAATGGCTGACATTCGCCTGACCGCTGTAATTAACATATCGACCTGAAATTTGGAGAGCACACTCAGAAAATATGTCTTCACGGAATGACGGATCGTTTTTTCGATAGATACATTTTTGCATTTATTATTTATCTTTTTATGCGAAAAAAAGCGAAAATTCGATTTTTTTTAAATTGCCGCCATTTTCCGAAATTTGTACTAAACGAAAAACCCATCCGTCATTCCATGACCAAAGGGTCACAGATTGATAATATGCTTTGAATTTGTGTTTCAGATCAACAAAGAGGGGGCAGTGATGTCAGCCGTTTACCTCCCGCGATTTGAGGACCTGTTTAGGTTTAAAAAAAAAAAAAAATTTTAACGCTCTGTATATCATGAATAAAAGCAAGAAAAAAACCGCACTCAAAAAGCTTTACGCGTTTCCTTTAAAAAAAATAAAATGTAAACACCTGAAATATGGCACTCCAAGGACAAAGTCTCCCTTAAAAAAAATTGAGAACCACAGAATGGGCAAACTTTTGGTATGTAGCTTCGATGATTGTTCTATCTACAGGTGATCTTTGGCTTGGGAACGCCATTGCAGTTGGATCGTGAGAGCATAATCGTCGGGGCGTTCGCGAAATTCATTTACAACCTGCCCTTAAACTCCACCGATTTCACGGAGCCTGGTGTCCACTTTGCTCGTAGAAAGACCCGTTGGAGTATCTACAAAGTGTTGGAAAGAGCCGCCGAACTTTACGGTTACGGTGGTGGAAAGGGTTGCTTGCTCCGGTCCATATGCGAAGTTGCCGGTGCGCCTTTCGACCTCCATCATGGACTTTTCGGCCAACTTGCACAAGCTTTTCTCACGTAAGTGCAAGTCATTTGATGCTTGGTCTATACGTGATGTCACTTGCCTGAGGGACCCTCGAGTTTGGGATGCTTTTGCAGTACCTGCTTGGTTAAGTCGGTTGGATGCAATGATGCACCAGTCCACTTGTCCATCCCTCAATATGTCTTTCCTCGATGTATCCAGCCTCTCCTCCCCTTCATCCCCGGTGCTCCACCATCCCCCATGCGTCATCGTATGCGTACAGCGTCTGCAGTATGTAAAGCGGGAATTCCCCACCCCCTGTAGGGTACATTGTTGTAGGCCTCGCATGGCACAAGGCAGGCCTACAACACGGAGCATGTTGGCACACAACAGGGGAGGGGGGGGGGAGGCATGATGGCACGCAAATGGAATTTCAGGCCCTCGAGCACCAGCGAGGCGTACGACGATTACGGGGATCAGGAATACCACGCGGCGGAAAGACTGGGCAGGAATGCGGATGAAAACTGCCGCGCCCTTTATCCGGAATGCGAGAGAAGCTTCCTCGATGTATTTTCCACTGTGGTAGAAATCGGGACACCCAACGCCTTGACGACAGCTCTTCCGGAAATCGGCTAGTGGAACTTGGTACTTGAGGAGCCTGGGTACCGAGGAATCGCCGATGACCAATGAGTTTGATGGATATGATTGTCGGCTGGCAGACGTTCTGTTTGGACCTTGCCGATCCTGGGTTCCAAGGAAGTGCTGATGACGAATGAGGCTCGCTGGAGATCATTATGGTCGCAGGCTGACAGACGTTCAACTTGGGCTTGACGATCCTGGGCGCCGAAGAAGTGATGTTCAATGATCTCGATGAGTAACATTGTGGTCGCGGACTGATCAGCATTCGACCTGGAACCTGAGGTTCCTGATGATGGCTGAGACTGACGTGGCCCTTGATAGCAGCTTGGCAATGGTGACCGCGATTGCGTTAGCCTCGGATCTTGAGGATCTTCAGCGTAGCTGGGACACACTCGACTTTCCATACTGTCTCATCAAGTTGACATCATCACAATGAGGCTCCCAATGAAGTAGATGTATGAATATTGTAATCCATTGACTCCAATTAAAGCGCTTGAAGCAAATAAAGTCAACGACGTCATTTATCACTCATAGGACACCGTTGGAAGCCATTGAAGGTGCTCGCACAAATTCTCAATGCTTGCAACATCAAAACACTTCTATCTGGAAGATGGCGCTTGCTCTCTTGCTCTCGCGGATCTACGTTTACTTGCTTATTTTCCTTCTCAACTCTCGGCCTCTTACCACTTGAGCTTCACGGGAAAATTCCTTCGGCAATTTCCCTTTGGCCGAGAGTGAGCCGGGCTTGGTATACGAGTATCCTCCCACCCCGAGAACAGGGATCCGAACATTCTTTGCTGAGCTTCCACCTCAGAATATATACGCGGGTTCTCCGAGAGGGCATACCCGATTCTTAACAACCCTCGTATTTCCGGGTTGACGAGTTGTCAAGGAATACCCCCATCCTTTTTCCTCAAATATTACACTTTTTCCGTCTTATCAAAGGATTCAAAAAAATTCTCCTTTGTGCCGGTAACTTTTGAGCTTCGGCGACGAAGAAACAGCCAGGCGAACGAATAAATACCGGAGATGATAAAACAGAGAGAATTCGTCGGGGTAAAAAATCGAAAGCATTGTTTAACTGCAATAACTGGAAGCTGGAGAGAGTTTTGTTCGTGGGCTCGGGCTTTTAAACTCCGGGGCTTTTATAGGACAAAGGAGAATTTAACTTGGCGCATGAGTTTCATTCGGGGGGTGGTGGAGAGACATCGGTGTAGCACTCGTTTCAGCCCCGGAGAGCGAGCGGAGAGCAAGCGAGACGTATCGGAAAATGCTACGTTTCATTGGCGTTAACGATAAAACTAAGTCTGAGGGAATTTCCTCTCATAAAAGTGGAATTAGGTCGTGGAGATTCCAGGCCATGTCGTTTATACCGAGATCGAATCTGGATAACCTCACTTTGCGAATATTTCGAAAGGTCGAAAAGGTTCTTGCGAATTTGGTTAAAAAAGGATCACGGTTGGAGAGTAGAATCACAAATTTCGACATTGGGTATTGACCTTTCTCATATTTATTCCACTACAAGGGAGAGTGGTTGAAGAAAAAGGTAGGCTTGTCAATTCTGGAATCCTGAAGCGATGGTAAACCTTCTGGGTTGGCGTTGGTGAAATTTATTCGGGAAGCTCTCCCCAACCAGGCAGCTTTGCCGGGCGTTGATCGAACATTGGGAGGTGGCGTTGAGTTATGCCACTGGATGATGTAGGGATGGAAGGGAAGTCGATAAAGTCTCGCGGCAGCTGATGTGTCGGTTGCGCGAACCCGCCGCAACCCCATAATCGTATCAACAGCGAAACGAGACAACTGGATAGTGGCGCAACAAAGTATATACATGTATGACGCGTGAGACCAAAGTCACCAGAGTTTTCGTCATTGCAGTCACGAGAGTCACCGTCAGCCATAGTGGTCGCTGGCCATCAAAGCCGATATCAATTTTTGAAGGAGAACCCTGGCTGTTTTGAATGCCCACTTTGACAGATTAAAGTGGAAAGTGGCAGGAATCAATGTGGAGGCTGGCTGAAATCAAAGTCGACAGCAGCAGAAATCGAAGAAGAGAAGAGCAGAAATCAAAGTGGCAAGTGGCAGCAACCAAAGTAGAAATACAGTTGACGCGTGCGAACCGATACTTTGATTGTTGTCCAACATTCGGATTTTCACTTACATCTTTCGATTTTACCAACTGACCAACTGAACATCCACAATCTCGAATGGCTGGAATCAATGGTTCGAATACCCCCTGTAAGAAATTATAGTGGCAGGAATCAAAGTGGAGAGTGGTGAGAATCAAAGTGGAGAGTTGCAGAAATGAAAGAAGCGAAGAGCAGAAATTAAAGTGCCAAGTGGCAGGAATCAAAATACAAATCTAGTTGGCTCATGCGAATGAACACCTTGATTGGCATCCAACATTAGGCCTTTCAATGCATTTTACGATCTTGCCAACTGACCAACCGAACATCCACAATCTTGAATTTTCACAGCTTTAAGATTCCGAGATTCCTGGCATGCGATCAAAAGCTCTAGGGGTCCCGAAGCCAACGTGAAGGTCCGAGTGTCCCGGTGGTCAATCAAGCGACCAGGGTATCGTCGCGACGAGAATTCCGAAGTCCAATCAAGTCACTTTGAATACAACCAAGATTGAAAGCGTTATGGTGTCCAATTGCAACTTTGGGATTCACCTGTTTACCACGCAGATCCGGTAGACCAATCAAGACTTTGATCGAATCAAAAGTGTAAAACACGTGGACTCGAAACTTCAGGCACCTGGTCTGCACTTCAGGAATCCTAACCACAACTCCGTGGCCCCGTGGATGTCATTCGGATCGCCAAATGCAACTGATTGCATCGGTATCTCTTAATGAGTCCATCATCTGTTCTTGCATAGTTGCACAGATGTCCCAACAGGTTAAAACGCTTAGGATATGGATAGTAGGATTGATGTACCGCCTCGAGGCATGGAAATATGCAACGATGGAACAAAAACGCCCTCACTGCTTGGGCTGAGAAGCGTGGTGCAGACGCTGTAACGAGGTACAGTTCTACGGAACGAGGCACACAAGTACCTTCCAAATGGCGGGTGCTATAGCAAACTCCCACATCGACCATACGTCATACCAGTTTTCCTCGGCTCCCACTACTTTCCAAGGCATGGAGTTTAGAAATTCCGTTAGCCAGACTAGAAACGCCACGGTTACGAGTCCCCATGGAATCGATACGTACCAATTTTAGGCTTCCGGTGTGCCAGCCTTTCCCTTCGCTCGCCACATCGCCCACCGAGTCCGGCCGACCTTCCAGTCTTTGGCCCCTCGGTTGGTGATGCTCCCAGCGCGAAACTGGAGCAGCCCAAGCGGTATGGGCGGTCATGAGCATCAGATGGACGATTGGTAGTACGAATAACAAGCATCCCGATTTCTTTCCGTCGCTACGACCGGGAAACGGAAATTTATAGAGAAATTAAAGACTGGCAGCCCTGGAGTTTTATCAAGGGGTGTCTACCACCTCCAGGGGTATCAGGTTGGGTCATTCGAGTATCTTTCACAGAACCATTCCCTTGACCGCGTCCACCACAGCGTCCCTTTCCGAGATCCTACTCCCTGCAATCTCGACGTTATCTTCCCCCCGGCTCTTTTTCTTGCCTCAGTTGTATATTAGGCAACTTTATAGGGCTGTCTTTATCCGATATATCGGCTGTTAAGGGAGGGAGAGCAGAACCGTTTTTTTTAGAGCTATCAACTTTAGCAGCGTATACAGCATGGTAGGCCCTGATAATGTAATGCTATCGCTCGCCAGTCGATTGCTCGTTCCTCATCCTTCACAACCCCATTTGGGGGTTGCTACTCCCTTGAGCAGCTTCCCAATCGACAGGGTGGTGCAACGTCCCATTGTCGAATTGTCCTCACCACCTTGCCAGGTCTTTCTCGTGGTTTGTATCAACCCCAGATGGGAAATACCCCCCAGCCGAAGTACCATCACTTCATGGCTACAGATTTTTGGCTAGCTGGACAAGATCGGGAATCATCAATGAACCAAAAACCTGCACAAAGGCTTCGAGACGCGAACAGATCATTTTCCAAACATAGCTCGATCCCTGAGGTCTGGAAATTAGGGCTGTGTGAGAAGCCATCTGATTGTCCATCATCGATAAGCCACCTGTTCTCATTGTGCTTCATCAAGATTGCTAGGGAACCTTTTTCACGGAGTTAGGGCACGAAGGATGATGGCGCCGGGACAATCTTCGCCATCTTGTCCTCCGTAGTGCCTCGACCAGCTGTGACCTGGACGATACTACAGTCGCTCACCGGTCGATTGCTCGTTCCACATCCTTCACAACCCCATTTGGGGGTTGCTACTCCATTGAGCAGCTTCCCAATCGACAGGGTGGTGCAACGTCCCATTGTCGAATTGTCCTCACCACCTTGCCAGGTCTTTCTCGTGGTTTGTATTAACCCCAGATGGGAAATACCCCCCAGCCGAAGTACCATCACTTCATGGCTACAGATTTTTGGCTAGCTGGACAAGATCGGGAATCATCAATGAACCAAAAACCTGCACAAAGGCTTCGCGACGCGAACATATCATTTTCCAAACATAGTTCGATCCCTGAGGTCTGGAAATTCGGGCTGTGTGAGAAGCCATCTGATTGTCCATCATCGATAAGCCACCTGTTCTCATTGTGCTTCATCAAGATTGCTAGGGAACCTTTTTCACGGAGTTAGGGCACGAAGGATGATGGCGCCGGGACAATCTTCGCCATCTTATCCTCCGTAGTGCCACGACCAGCTGTGACCTTGACGATACTACAGTCGGCTGCGATCATCTCCGCCGAGGCTTTCGACGACGGAATCTCGGCTCTTTTCTGATGTGAAGATAAAGACTGGAGCAGCAGCCTTCGAATGATGAATAAGTGATCGGCATCTCGAAGACGAGCATCCCTTGGTTCCGTGAGGAGATCCCTGCTCAAGGGAATTAAGGGTGATCCGTAGCCTCGGCAATTCGTGTGTAAACGTCATTACCCACTGTAGAATGCTGTTCCAAGTGGCACACGAAGATGTGCTTACTTTTTAATTTTCCCTGCTGAATCCCGCCCTCGTTTCAACCCAACTGCTATTGGGCTCGCTTCCACTCCGGGAGAATTTCATTTCGCTTAACTGCCAGCTCGAATAACGATGTCGCCAGGCCGAGGCATCAGCGTCCGAGCTCTTTCGTGCAGATGACGACTCGGAAAAAGGATACGTGAATCTACGAGATTGTCGATTTTACTCGCATCTGTTTTAATCAAATAAATCAATTTTCATTTAACGACCCGCGCAGTCAAAGTGAACAATTTGTTGTTTTTTACATTATATGTACTGTTTTTCCTATGTATTATTTCTTACGTAGAACAAGCGTTTTTTTTCGTAATATTCTCTGATGTATTGTGAAATTATAGAAATGAAGAAAAAATCCTTTTTCATCCCTTGATCGGGAGGGGGAAATTTTTTCTTGGCACGTTTTTTCAGTACGACATAATTCAGAGGTGTTTCGCGATAGTTTATAATTAAGACATTCTGCGGGTATCCGACCTTGATAAATTGAAGCGTGAAACATTAGCCATCCGATTTATCACTGCAGATTTACCCAACAGCGTACGTAGCTATATATAGGGTGTCCCATTAATCGTGAGACATCGAAATAACTCAAGTACAGCCAAGTGGATCGAAAAATTCCGAGACACGTATCGAGTAGATTCAAACGAAGAGTAAAATGGCAACGTAATGAATTTTTATTTAGTGCACCTTTTCGAGGTGATTTTAAGGTCAACGTTTTTTTTTCGATGGAAACATATTTTTCTCAGCGACGTCTTATTCTACGGATAAAAAACAGGTTACTTTTGTCCACAACATTTTTTCATTCGTTCTCTCGACCAGTCTCGGAAATACGCAGACTCTCTTGTTTTTAACTTAAGGGGTTAGGCCACTCTAGATGCCGAAAAATAGACTTTTTGGGGATGTTTTTTCTTCAGAAAAACTACAAAATAAATCGAGATTACAAAAATGGGTATTTATCATACATATCAATGACTATATACAATAATTTTATTGAAGAGATTAATTTTAAAATGGAGGCTGTGCAGTGTTTAATCTTAAAACTGCATTTTTTCAAGTTGGTCGGAAACATAACTCAGATAATTATCAACCGATTCACTTGAGGTGGTGAATATATCTTGAAAAATACATTGTTTATGGATGTACGTAGGATTTTTTAAATTATATTTAAAAATTTAAATTATATTTAAATTACATAGGATTTTTTAAATTTTGAAAATAATGGTTTAAAAAAATCATCGATATGTAGACTTCTTTTGTAATCTCGATTTATTTTGTAGTTTTTCTGAAAAAAAATCCCCAAAAAGCCTATTTTTTCGGCCTCTAGAATGGCCTAATGCCTTAATGAATTTTCTATTCGCCGTATTAATTTATGCTCGAATGCCATTATTTCGAACGTTTTTTGCAATTAAAAAAAAAGGTTCACAAAAGAAATTATATCGAAAAAAGTGGCCTATTATTTTTTACGTGTGACGCGGAAAAAATGAAGTTTTTTAAAAGTTGGGGTTAAAATGACCTTGAGAACGTCTACTAAATAAAAAGGTCATGCTGCCGTTATATGTCCAAAGATAAATGGGACACCCTGTGTATATAATTGTAAGAAGGTTGTCACGAACCACCCACAGAATTTCCATCGGTCCGAAGTTGACTCGTAGCAGGTTTGTCCGGCTTTCAACGCTTTAGCCTCCAAGTTGTTGGCGTGGTTGGAGGTGAGCTTCCACGCCGGGAACTCTTAATCAAGGGCAAGGGAAGCGAAAACAGGCGACGGGCAGGAATGGCGCGGAGGGGCCGAAGGAATACCACAGCATTTAAAGAACGTCGACAAAGGTTCACTGAGTTGTTTCTTCATCCCCCAAGGGTTGCCACCCATTGTACCCGTTCGCAACGGCATTTCTTGCGGCCACTTCACACCACGCACTTCCGGTTTACAGCCAACTCGCGCGCCCCTAAATAACCCTAAAATATCGCGCATCCGGGGTTAACGTAAATTTCCAACGGGAAGGTTACGTCCCCGTGGGGAAGTTGAGTGACGAAGGCTGGGAACTTTTGGAATCGCCACTAGGAACATTCGGATTGCACGATCTCTATCCGTCGATAATGCGGAGGGAGGTTTCCATCATTGGAAAATTCCACCGCACTTGAAAACTAAACTTTTTCGCGGTTTTCCCCAAAATCACTAGATTTGCCTCCGACACTTTACTCGTCGAAGGAAAAGGGTTTTGGGAAGGAAATTTAGGGTTTTAGTGATAAAAAGAATTCCACCGTGCTGGCAATCCAAACTTTTTTGCCGATTCTCTGAAATCACCAGATTTCCCTCAGATACTCTACTCAGCGAAGGAAAATCTAGTGACAACAAAAATTCCACTGCATTTGAAATCCAAATTTTTTTGCCGATTCCCCGAAATCACTAGATTTACCTCTGGTACTCTACCCGTGGAGGGAAAAACTAGTGATTAAAAAAATTCACTGCACTTGGATTCCAAACTTTTTGCCGATTCGTCAAAATCACTAGATTTACCTCCGATACTCTACTCGTCCAAGGAAAATCTAGTGATATCGGGTTCTAGTGATAAAACAAATTTCACCGTACTTGAAATTCAAACTTCTTTGCCGATTCCCCAAAATCACTAGGTTCCCCTTCGATACTCTACTCGTCCGAGGAAAATCTAGTGATGTCGGGTTCTAGTGATAAAACAAATTCCACCGCACTTGAAATCCAAACTTCTTTGCCGATTCCCCAAAATCACTAGGTTCCCCTTCGATACTCTACTCGTCCAAGGAAAATCTAGTGATATCGGATGTTAGTGATAAATAAATTCCACCGCACTTGGAATCCAAACTTTTTTCGCCGATTTCCAAAAATCACTAGATTTCCCTCCGCTACTCTACTCGCGGAGGGAAAAACTAGTGATTTCGGATTCTAGTGATTAACAAATTTCACTGCACTTGAAATCCAAACTTTTTGCCGATTCGTCAAAATCACTAGATTTACCTCCGATACTCTACTCGTCCAAGGGAAATCTAGTGATATCGGGTTCTAGTGATAAAACAAATTCCACCGCACTTGAAATCCAAACTTCTTTGCCGATTCCCCAAAATCACTAGGTTCCACTTCGATACTCTTCTCGTCCAAGGAAAATCTAGTGATATCGGATGTTAGTGATAAAAAAAATCCACCACACTTGGAATCCTAACTTTTTTCGCCGATTCCCAAAAATCCCTAGATTTCCCTCCGCTACTCTACTCGCGGAGGGAAAAACTAGTGATTTCGGATTCTAGTGATTAAAAAATTTGACTGCACTTGGAATCCAAACTTTTTGCCGATTCGTCAAAATCACTAGATTTACCTCCGATACTCTACTCGTCCAAGGGAAATCTAGTGATATCGGGTTCTAGTGATAAAACAAATTCCACGGCACTTGAATTCTAAACTTCTTTGCCGATTCCCCAAAATCACTAGGTTCCCCTCCGATACTCTACTCGCCCAAGGAAAATCTAGTGATATCGGATGTTAGTGATAAAAAAAATTCCACCGCACTTGGAATCCAAACTTTTTTCGCCGATTTCCAAAAATCACTAGATTTCCCTCCGCTACTCTACTCGCGGAGGGAAAAACTACTGATTTCGGATTCTAGTGATTAAAAAATTTCACTGCACTTGAAATCCAAATTCTTTGCCGATTCGTCAAAATCACTAGATTTACCTCCGATACTCTACTCGTCAAAGGGAAATCTAGTGACATCGGGTTCTAGTGATAACGAAAATTCCACCGCACTTGAAATCCAAACTTCCTTGCCGATTCCCCAAAATTACTAGGTTCCAATTCAATACTCTTACTCATCCAAGGAAAATCTAGTGATATCGGATGTTAGTGATAAAACAAATTCCACCGCACTTGGAATCCAACCTTTTTTCGCCGATTTCCAAAAATCACTAGATTTTTCTCCGCTACTCTATGGGCCGAAGGAAAATCGAGTCATTCAGTGTTCTAGCGATGACAACAATTCCACCGCACTTGCAATCCAAACTTTTTTTGCGGATTCCCCGAAATCACTAGATTTTCCTTCGATACTCTACTCATCGAGGTAAAATCTGGTGATAAAAAAATTCATCGCACTTGGAATCCAAACTTTTTTCCCGATTTCCTGAAATCACTAGATTCGCCTCCGATACTCTTTTCATCGCAGGTAAATCTAGTGACATCGGGCTCTGGTAATGAACAATTCGACTGCACTTGAAATCCAAACGGTTTTTTGCCGATTCCCCAAAAACCCTAGATTTCCCTCCGATCCCCCGAGTAGGAAACGTAAATCATCACCGCCTAGCCACAAGCTAGTAAAGTGATGTTTCGAATCGCCATTAGCTAGCAGTCTTGGCGACTGACTACCCAGCCTTGTAACGCTTTGGTACTCTGGTGTCTGAATACAAAAAATTGGATGGTGACTAGATAGAAAGAAATATCCCACGGCTGTATTATATTTCTAACCTAGCCATGACCTACTTTTTTCAGCTATCGACTGGGAACAAAAAATTAGGTGGCAATTAGATAAAAAAAAATTGCCGCTACATATTCATATTTTCGTGATTTTTTTCCCACATTATTTACATCATTGGACCCTTTTACGATATTCTTCGTTGTTCATTAATTACGGTTATGGTATTTGCGCTGTAAATACATTAATAGTTCAATTTTAAATTCTCAGACAAACGCTTACGCGGTAACGTGATTTCCTGGATGGCCGCGATCAGTTCTTCTACTGTGCTGGGGTTTTTAGCGTAACAATGATCTTTAACGTAACCCCACAAGAAAAAATCACAAGGGTTCAGGTCCAGTGAGCACGGAGGCCATTCTAGTCCGCCTTGAGTAAATTTAGTGTACCCCAGACCGATTACTCGAGTCCCATATACGCGATGAATGGCTTCAAACACCTCATGAGTCCGGTGCGGCGTCGCTCCATCTTGCATGAAGTAAACATTTTTAACCAGTCCCCTCTTTTTTGCATAAGGGAAGAATTTCGTTTCCAAAAGCTGTTTGTAACTCTCTCCTGTTACCGTAGATTCCAAGAATTGCAAATAAATTCCTTTTACCGAAATCGCTGCCCGTGCCGTTACTTTATGTGGATGAAGGGACTTCGCTAGCGATATGTTGGGATTTTCCGTTCCCCGAAACCGGTAATTTTGCTTGTTTACATACCCATTGATCCAAAAATGTGCTTCATCGGAATAAATAATCCATTTCTCATTAAGTTCTTCGGCTTCAAACATTCCCGTAATAGTGTTACAAAATTCGATGCGTTTCGTCATGGCATGTTCAGTTAAGGGCGGGGTAAAGTTAATTCGGCGAAAAACAGGCAGGTTTTGAAGATTTTTTTTGGGCGTAACGAATAGTGTTCGTTTATTGAAAATTTTACATATAATAAAGTAACATTTGAACAACATTCTCCTAAATTTGCATTGCAAAATATTCAAAATTGAGCGAGTGAAAATTAAACCCCGGAGGCGCCTCGAAAAAAAGTTGGTTTGCGGTGTGCACCATAACTCGCAACAGAATCATCTGAAACAAAAAAAATCAAAATGCATTTGTTAAAGGAGATGTTTCTCGAGGTAATGACGGGAGGATTTTTTTTTCATTTTTCGATTTTTCGTAGCACTTGGGAGCCAAAAGCCCGATTTTCGCTAAAAAAATCGGCTAATTTGTTGTTGAAAAATTAGTAATTATTTTAAAAAAAACAAAAAAGCTCTTGACAATACCTGGTGAATTATGTGAAGGAGTACTGTGCAAAATTTCAAAGCGATTGGTCCAGTAGATTTTGAGTTATCGTGCACACGGACTTCAAATATGACAAGTTTCAGAAAAACGGTTTGAAAAACGCAGAAAAGTTTGGTCGCTTAGCGCTCATTGCACATAAGTTTGAGAACACTTCTCGATTGCATAAAAATTTTAACACAATATTCTTGATATATTATGCATTCATTTAAAAAATAAAAAAAAATGAAAAAAAATTTAAATACTTTACCCCGCCCTTAACAATTGATGAGTGCTTATTTTATATGGATGAATCGAATCATTTGGATTTTGTTTGAAGTAATTCTCAACTTCGTTGATCTTCTCTGGTGTAACCACCGATCTTCTCTGGTGTAACCACCGTAACCGATGGACCTGGCAACTCGTGTCTACGGTCCTGGAGTGTACCATACTTCACGAAGTTATCGATTATCCGACAAAAATTAACGTAAAATTACTTCAATGCAGTTTAATTGAATTGAACACACAAGTTGTGTGATAGATGAATATGAACAAATATTAAATTCTCACCTTTTCAGAGTGTTTTTGCTCGCAACTCTATGAGTTCCAAACTTAGTACGAAACCCTCTATACGCATTACTATAAATTTTTCCCCTCGAGAAGAAGCACTCAACAAGATATACTTTTTCTTCCGTGGTGAGCTCACTCATTTCGACGCGCGCGTACTTGCTTCAACCACGGCTGGAATAAAACTGCGGGGCCTCAGGTGTGGGCCTTCAAAAAAGGGACCCCTATTGAATTCATGGAGGAAAGAGACACTTATTTAGTTTTAGCAACGTCCTATTGGACACCCTGCAAAGCTCAAGTTAGCTAGCCAGCCATGAGTCATTCTATGGAACTACACGTAGTCACATAACCTCACTTTGTCATTTGTGACCAAGATCAGCTGGGCAAGCCCTAGACAAGGGCTGGATGACAAAACATTCACAACATTACTAGCTCATAGCGAGCCAACCATTGGTCAGTTCGTATGAGCTCAATTGGGCGAGCCAGTTACTAGGTTGTAACTCAAACAGGCTAGAACAATTTCTACTCCGGCTCTCTACTCATCAACAGAAAATCCAGTGATTTCGAATTCCAGTTATGAAAAAAAAAATCCAGTGGAATTGATCGGTTCCCCGAAATCCCTACTTTTGGCCTCTACTTGACATTGTCTCTCTTTTGCAAAAAAAAGACCAGTAAAAATCGTGCATTCTCCCTCGGCCGATCACAGCGATACGTCTCCATCTAAATTATCAATCGTCGGCCCTTCACGGCTCGCAAAATTGCCGTGCTATTTCGAGCCGCGCGATTTCTCTATTTGCCCCGTCCATCCGTTCGTCCGTGTCTGGGGCTTTGTCTTCGCCAAACTTGGCCGGCGTCAATCGAGCTGCTATTCCAACCGGATCACCGCAGGCTCCCGAGCAATAACCCAGGCATACACACACATACGGTGGCGAGAGATACAAACGTTTCTCATCGCTCGTGTACTTTGACCAGCCGGCCGATAACGGCTCGTCTCCAATTACTTGAGCAAAGAGTCAAGATTTCCTCGTAATTTCTACCTCGGCCCTCGGGGACGATCGCCAGTGAATCTCGGTCCTCGAACGGCTGACGTTACCGCCGATTTAACGACATCCCGGGCTGGAGCCGAACAAAAAAACGAAGAAGAAAAAAAATAAATAAAAATAAAAAGGAAAAAAAAGGGGGGGGTGAAAAATATTGCGGAATGTTCGTCTGGGTGTCCCTGATCCTTTTTTTCGCGGCTGTCTGGACAACGAGCGGAGGAAATCGCGCCGTCCTTCTTTTCCCGCAGAACACGGTCTTTCAGGTTTGTTCCCCTGACTTTTCATACTCGAGGCTCTACGAGAGAGATAAACGTGAAATTTAGACAGAATTTTGGTTGCAATTATTCACATTAATAGTGTGCAGCTAATTATTGTAAAATTGGTCAAAAACACGATGTCGTATTTTTTAAAATTTATTCTCCAAGAAACTTTATTTCCCATTTTTCAAACTTAATCAAAGAGATGATTTTCTCCAATTTTTGAAATTTAATTCAAGATAAACTTTTTTCTCAAATTCTTTGAGGGTTATATGTCAAAACAAATTCTCACAGTTAAATATACGATACGTGAAAATTGAAAACTTTTTGTAAATTTCTGGACAGTGGAAGTTTGCTGTGAATTAAAAGCCTAATTTTGGAGTGGTTCTTTCCAAAATTGCATCCGGGAGCATAGAATTACTTTCGTGGCGAGATTGAGGTGTGTATGGAGGGGGGATACGTTAGGGGAGGAAAAAATTGCCGATTTTCATGATTTTTGTCGAAAGGGATCATTTTTTCACCATTTTTGAGACTCAGGATATATTTCATTACTGCTTTTGGTTGTTACATGGCATTTTTTATTTTTATTAATATTTACAAATGGCGGAGGGATGGCACGTTCTTATAAACGGATTGCGGCGAATGTTGTCGGACGGCGTGACACGTAGCTTTGGCGGGATTAATCTGAGAGAAAACCAACAAAGATTTTTCTTTCATTAACACTTATACGCAGAATATGAACTAAGAAAAAGTGAGAAATGTTGAAAATCGATGAAATGGTACGCTTTGAAACAAAAAGATTGAATGTTCCAAAAAAAATTGCTACATTTTGCAATAAAAAATAATTCTTTTTTAATTTTCGAAAATATTTAGGTTCATGTTTTAGATAATGAGGTTAGAAAACTACATACCAAATTTCATTAGAATCGGGCGATTAGTTATTTAGCTATACGTCACGCCAGTGTTGAAAGTGCAGTTTAGACGACCGTGCTATACCTCCGCCATTTTTAAAAACCAGTAAATATTTTTTTTCAATACTGTTAATAATAAAAATACCATTAATTTAAAAAAATACCCTCAGTCTAAAAAATAGTGAAGAAATCTTTCGTTAAAAAAAATTATGCAAATCAGAAAAAAATTCCTCGCCTAAAGGTGTTTGCCCCCATAAGGGGTGCCAAAAATCAATGAAAATTTGAGGAACCGATCTCACGAGAACCACCTACGCTGCCCACTCAATTTTCGCCAATTCGTTGATAACATTTTTGTCAATTCATCGGTCAACCAAAATAGGCCTGCAATTACAACAACAAAAAATGCATATAATTATGATCCACCTACGTTTTTACGAACACTTCAAAATTCAATTTTTTTTACAATCTCGAATTGCAAAATGTTTCTTGCAAAATTTTTTCCTTTCTTTCGTGTGTATTTTTTTGTCCTTGTTGGAGGATACGAAGAATTGCAATTAATTCGGGCTGTGCGGACGGCATATTTTACGGCGTTATAATGCACTTTCGTATATTTACTCTCGCCTTTATAAGGCGGAGGCGTCCTTTTGCTCCTTTGCCGGTGCAGATCTCCATCGTCGTACCGCAATTCAGTTTGATTGCAATTAAGTGAATGAATAATTATTCCTTGAGAAAGCGAGCATCTGGGCCACGATTTTTCGAGCTCTCTTCCTCCCAACCTTTCCTCTTCTCCTCTCTTTCTCTCACTCTTTCTCTCTCTCTCTCCCTCTCTCTCAATGTTCTTTATGCTTGGCCCGCTTTTGTTGAATATCCTTCCTTTGCTCGGGCTTTTCCTCGGGCTTATGCAATTTGTAATTTGCAGTTCGATGAATTCATGAATAACGGACAAGAACACCGGCCGAATTGCAGCCTAGATATCGCTACACGTAACGTCGAAATAATATTTATTTAACGCGAGCATCAACACATTTTCCATAAATATTCATTTATCATAAACTGTTTTGGAATATTTCGAACCCTCCATTGTAATTATAACAATTTTCTATTATCACTGTTAGTATTATTATTTATTAATCACGAATAATAATAATAACAACTGTAATAAAAAGGTTGTCCTTGTTATTAGGGTTATTTTTATTGGGTTTATTAGGGTTTTAGGTTAAAAAGTCCCACAGTTTTCGAGATTTTGGGATATGAATCGACAATAATGAAGCAACTTTTTAAAGCACTTGCCACGATATGCCTAGTACATATGTACAGGGTGTCCCAGAAGTAACGTACGCCCTTCTAGCATCTGGTAGGAAAACAAATTCTGAGACGAAAAGTCCTCAGTCATGTTTTGATCGGACGCATAGATAATTAATTATGAATTAGAATAAATAGCCAATCAGGTGCGCGCTAGAGCGGGAAGGCTGAGTGGTAGGGAGGGATAGGGGAATGCGTTGGAATTGCGTCCGCCTAAAAATGTGTGTGGAGGGAAAATTCCGAAAGTATATGTGTGCAAGTGTGTGCAAGTGTGTTGAAGTGTGTGCGGGTGTGTGCAAGTGTGTGCAAGTGTGTTTAAGTGCGTGGAAGTGTGTGCAAGTGTGTTTAAGTGTGTGCAAGTGTGTGCAAGTGTGTTTAAGTGTGTGCAAGTGTGTTTAAGTGTGTGTAAGTATGTGCAAGTGTGTGTAAGAATGTTTAAGTGTGTGCAAGTGTGTGCAAGTGTGTTTAAGTGTGTGCAAGTGTGTGCATCACTTGTGCACAACACTTAAACACACTTGCACACACTTGCACACACTTAAACACAATTGCACACAGTTGTACACACTTGCACACACCTAAACACACTTGCACACACCTAAACACACTTGCACACACTTAAACACACTTGCACACACTTGCACACACTTAAACACATTTGCACATACTTGCACACACTTGCACACACTTGCACACACTTAAACACACTTGCACACAGTTGTACACACTTGCACACACCTAAACACACTTGCACACACTTAAACACACTTGCACACACTTGCACACACTTAAACACACTTGCACATACTTGCACACACTTGCACACACTTAAACACACTTGCACACACTTGCACACACTTAAACACACTTGCACATACTTGCACACACTTAAATACACTTGCCCACACTTGCACACACTTGTACACACTTGCATACATGCTTTCGGAATTTTCCTTCCGCACACATTTTCAGGCGCACGTAATTACAACGCATTCCCCTATTCCTCCCGTCCACTCTGCCTTTCCGCTGTAGCGCGCACTTGATTGGCTATTTATTTTAATTCATAATTAATTATCTATGCGTCTGATCAAAAAATGACTGAGGACTTTTAGTCTCAGAATTTGTTTTCCTACCAGATGCTAGAAGGGCGTACGTTACTTCTGGGACACCCTGATTACGAAAAAAACGATCGCTATGAAATTGAGAGCCTCACTTCGTGATACAGTTCACGGTAGGTATATCCGTACCCGTGGTTATGGACAAAACTGGTGGCATATCATTCTCAGCGGGATATCAATTCAACTACGTTCTACCCTGGAATGTGTCACAATTCGATCCAGTCGTCGTACCCTCCCGCGAGATAGGAAATTTCAACTTGCAAGACATCTACACAACGTTCGAGGATTTACTGGACAAGTAAGTCCCGAATTGCCATAAATTTCAATATTTCAATAAAAAAAAAAGCTTTTCTCACAATTTTGCTTTCATCGAATATTATTGTTTTTTTCTTGAATCATCAAGTTTCACTATTTTTATTTCGACCTGTTCATGGATGAGTTTATTTTTTCGACCATACTCGAAATAACGTAACGTCAAAGTTTTTCACGCATCTTTATCTCTCCCATACGAGTTGGAAGCAAAATTGACAATTGACAGTTGACAGTGCCAATTTGGAATGAAATAAATAAATCGGGCATAATTATTTTTCACGTTGAAGATATATTCATTAATATTAATATTGATATTCATATATAAATATAATCAATGATCGATATGTTAATTATATTATCTTCGATAAATGACAATATTGCATTAATTATAATATGATTCATTATTATATTATATTTGAAACGTAACATCTCCATAATATTATTCATATATGTGAATGAATATTCATATTCGATAATGTATTCATACTATCAATATTTGTTGTTGTTTATAGGATAATAATATTCATAATAATATTTGGGTCGTCATTTAAACTTCAATGTAACTTATAAGCATCCATATACCATTTAAATCCATATAACATCCATATAAATATTTGTATCATTATATAACGTATAAACAAGCAGAAAAATATTTATGC
Source organism: Ophion obscuratus (assembly GCA_964007375.1). Classification (NCBI taxonomy): domain Eukaryota; kingdom Metazoa; phylum Arthropoda; class Insecta; order Hymenoptera; family Ichneumonidae; genus Ophion; species Ophion obscuratus. Next base: position 26,226,006 of record OZ023324.1, on the reverse strand, counting down.
ACCCAATGACATACGTGTAAATCAATTATAAACTGTGAATGGCGAGAAATTATCATGGGATCCGTTTCTGTGCAATTACATTTTTTCAAATATAATTTCCAAATGCCCGATCTGTTTGTTTGATATTGTGACAAATGTTTCAATCATAACAATCAAAACGCTCGTTCCCCATTGTACATTCAATTTACCATACCCATGTATATCATCGTCGTAATTGTGTCCAGGCTTTTGGTAGTGATGAAATATGAATTTTGCATTTATGCAAGTGAACGTACGATGCATGGACAACGACGACCCCCTCCACCTTCGACGTGATCGAATCTCACGATAATTTATTTAAATTTCAATTCTCGATATAAAACGAAATATCGAATTTCCGCAGCCTCGGTGAAGGGGGCGGGTAGGCAGCTCGGATGCCGACCTATCATCGTACATGCCATCACAATATTGATGAACGAATAAATAGGTTACCTTGTACAAACGACAAATTATTTAACAATCGAGCTTGACCTTTAGAAGTGAATGGTGCAAAATTTACATCGTTCCACTAATGTGCAAATGCAGTATCTTTGATTTAAAAAAAACTTAATAAAACCGAATGAGGAATTAGCAATTTTTTGGTCATTGACTCCATTACAATCAAGTTAGAAATAATTGAAAAAACTTGCTCTTCTATATCTCTATTATTTGCCCACCCCCCCCCCCCCCCCGCCACCCTTCCAAAGCTGAAAGCAACTGTATTTTTCAATTTAATAAAATTTAACAATTTTTTTTTAATATTAAATTATAACACTATCAACCTTCCTCCTTAATAGCAAATTATTTACAAAAAATCAAAGGGACATGAGTTCAAAACACTTTACTACAATTAAAAACAATCATTAAAGTATCCCAAGTCTCGAGGTAGTTGCATGGTGACATTATTTCATAGAAGATTTAAAATTGCAAATCATGACCCTTTCGCAAATTTTCGCGAAATTAAATCACACGATTGGTCATTGAAAACTCAATTGCTTTCGAAGAGTTTGCAATTCGATGTGTCGTTTATTGAACAACAGCATTTCGTAAACATCTATAATTACCCATGTTTGACCTCTAACATTTTTTCGAATATTGTCGAAATTGGGACCTCATTAAATTGCGAACTGTTTCCCTCATTCCATTTTTTTTCGCCGAGACCAATTATTTTCAGTAGCTGCCATAATTTAAGTCCAGAGTACACTCTCACTAAATGCTGTACCGAGAAATGTTTGCATTAAGGGAGCGCACGGAGGGCGAGCGGGCGTGGTCCCATTTATCGAATTTTTATCCGCGCGGGTTTCGGAGTAGAACGAGCGTTCTCCGCCCATCACGATTCAGGGCTAACCCTCGTCGCGAGCCACCACCCCACAGCCCCCGATGTTGTTCAAGGGTTAACAACAATGAAGAAGTGGAAAAATCCGACGAAGAGAGAGAGACTGCCACGTCACTCGCTTCATTCACCACGAGTATACAAGCTTGGCGAAGGGAGGTTTGGGTGTCCTGAAAGCACCCTTAACGCTTTTATGGTCGACTCGGAAACAACTCTCGCGATGTAACGTCTGTTTGTGAATTCTTCCAGCCAGACGCTCTGGATGTATACTAATTTCATCTTCGATTTATGCTCCGTCGCAAACTCCTATTTGCGTGATTTCGAACCGTCAATTGAAACAAAACTCGCGTGAAAAAAACCACGTACAAAAAGACTCGTCAAATCGAAAGTCATTTTTATTTTTTCTACTGGAAACTAATTATTTCACAGTAGCCGCAATATTTTTGCTTGAAAGTGCTCAGAGAACAACTATTTTGAGAAATTATTTCAAATTTTTAAAGTAAAAATTAACAGACTGCACGGCGGGGGGCGGGGGCAGGGAGGGGGCGACTTTTTTGCTAATGGCATTGTGTATGATTTAGAACGACGTGTCAAACAACACCCCACTCGACGGGGGTCGCGGACGAAAGTTCCAGGGGCCCCATTTTCTAGGGGCCCAACGCACCCTGCAACCGATATTGAGGTTCCTAGCACGCGAGAGGGGTGTGCGGGATTTTTTTTTACGAATGGCATTGTGTATGATTTCGAACGACCTGTCGAACGACACCTTACTCGATGGGGGTCGCGGACGAAAGTTCCGGGGGCCCCATTTTTTAGGGACTCAACGCACCCTGCAAACGATATTGGGGTTCGGAGCACGCGAGGGGGGCGCGCGGGATATTTGTTGCAAATGGCATTGTGTATAATTTAGAACGACGTTGCAAACAACATCTCACTCGATGGAGGTCGCGGACGAAAGTTCCGGGGGCCCCATTTTCTAGGGGCCAAACGCACCGTGCAAACGATATTGGGGTTCGCAGCATGCGGGGGCGGCGCGCGGTATTTTTTTTTTTGCAAATGGTATTGTGTATGATTTCGAACGATCTGTCGAACGACACCCCACTCGATGGGGGTCGCGGACGAAAGTTCCGGGGGCCCCATTTTTTAGGGACTCAACGCACCCTGCAAGAGATATTGGGGTTCGGAGCACGCGAGGGGGGCGCGCGGGATATTTTTTGCAAATGGCATTGTGTATAATTTAGAACGACGTTGCAAACAACATCTCACTCGATGGGGGTCGCGGACGAAAGTTCCGGGGGCCCCATTTTCTAGGGGCCAAACGCACCGTGCAAACGATATTGGGGTTCGCAGCATGCGAGGGCGGCGCGCGGTATTTTTTTTTTGCAAATGGTATTGTGTATGATTTCGAACGACCTGTCGAAAGACACCCCACTCGATGGGGGTCGCGGACGAAAGTTCCGGGGCCCCATTTCCTAGGGGCCCCACGCCCTATGTGGTCGGAACTTCATCCGGAAGACATTGTTGCTTCTTTCTGGAAAGACACTCAACACTTTCAAACTCTTGACTCTGCTGTTTTGTGCGTCGTGGAAAAATGGCGTCGGATGGGCCCGCGGCGAATCGAAGTGGCAAGGGGGTCGGGCGAGCTTCGGCTGGCACCTAAATTAATTGGAACATGAAGCAATTACAGTGGAAAATGAAGTAAGGGAGCGGCGGAGACGCTTGCACCCTCGTAAGATCAATGAAGCGGACGGGAAGGCTCGCTTCTCGCAGGAAACTGTGGACAGGAAGGGGTTGGGCAAGTAACTCGAACTACACCGGGGATCCTATTAAGGATCTTCTTTGAGACGGCGCTACATCTGCCAGTGCAGCATGATCGACACCCCCAGGAGAGTAAAAAAAGACATCAAATTCACAACTTGAAGTAATTGTCACATCGAATGAAGATCTCAATGCCATCAAGGCGCTACCCCAGTGTGACACTTTAAAAAAATCGATTATTTTTTGACAGTTTATACTTTCAAGAATATCCTATAAAATTTTCAAGGCCGTATCTCTAATCATTCTATCTTGCAAAAATCGATAGTTAAATCTTTGAACGCGTTTTTCTCAAAATGAGATTTTTCAAATTTGTTGACATTGTAACTCAAAAAGCAATTATCCGATTGACTTAAAATTTGAACTGAGTACTCTTGAATATATTTACTCAACAACGACGTAGGACATTTTTGATTGGATGAAAATTGACGATTTGGCATTGAAAAAACGACCATTTTATAGGCAAGAAAACATACTTTTTTTCATAACTACGCCATTTTGTTAGATTTCGATATTTTTCGAAAATCCTACGTCATTGTACAGGAAATACCTTCCAGTTTAACGACAGTTTTTCCTTTTTCGGTTTCGGCTACTCAATCTGCCGGAATCATGTCAGCAGAAGAGGAACTTTTTTTGGCGCCTCTGAAAGCAGCGCATAAGTCGCTTGGATCACAATATTTTTCTATGAAAAAAATATGTAATATAGGTCAAATATAACCAAATATGTTCTCAATTTTCCGTAACATTTAATTGAGTACTTATCTTCCAAAAAAATTCCCGAAAATCACCCAAATTTTCAGGGTTCACACTGGTATAGCCCCTTAAGGAGTCCGCGAACTAAACGTTTTTTTTTTCAAATATTTTCCATAAACAATTTTGCAATAACCGTAGCTTCTCGGCTGCGACTGCCAGATAGTGAGTAAAATTGTACCCGCGTGTCGAAGGACGTTTAAACTCGGTGCGTTGTCCCTTACGAGCGAAGCGCTTGTTCGCGAAGCCAAAACACCCACGCTACTTATAGTCCAAGGCGCGCGGCCTTTCTTACGCGAGACTCCCGCCGGCTGGCCACCTAGCGGCGAGAGGCGCGAAGCTCCGCAAGCCGGAGCGCTCTGAACGTGCTCCTTCCAACAAATAACGCTATCCGATCATTTCCCATCGCGCTTGATATTCACTTACCTTCGCCAATATTCCCCCTATGAACGGCCCTTATTTGCGAACCCAAACAAACTCAAATCCAATTTTAACCCTCAAGTTAACCTACCCTATAATCTGAAAAAAAATCCAAAATACCTCACATTTTTACGAGTCTCAGCTCACTCGAGCTTTGATGAGGTGTCAACTTTTATTTCGAGCACATTGAAGCTGTAAATCCCGTTTTATTTTCGTATACGCGATAACTTTTTCACGCCAGGCGTCGCTAGTGAGGAAAATATGTAAAGATGGGGGTTGAACGTCATAACTTCGAGAAAGTCAACTCCCAGGACGTAAATGTGATTCACTAGACAGTCATTTGCCTCGGGAGGATAAGAGTAGGGGAAGGAGTGATGGGGTTGGGACGGGAGTGAGAGCAGGACATCTGTAAGGGACGCTTTACAAGTAAACCTGTTACAAGTGCATATAAAGGTGTTTACGTAGCTCCAAATGCAAGCAACCTCCAGCTTGAATATAAAATCGCTTACTGGAAGGGGCAAAGGCAAATTCGCATCGGGAATCATCAGGCACAACGTGAAATGAGCGTCCTCAATAATGTGTGTGTGTGTGTGTGTGTGTGTATATATGTATGTATATGTATGTATGCATGTATGTATAAGTGTGTGTATATATATTTACACTTTGAAGTTACGGCTGGCAAAGAAGCAGGGAGTGCCTCTTGAGGACTATTTGCGAGCTTGCTGACACGCCGCTCGATCGAGGCGGGCACACCAGTGAACACAACCGGGACATTTATCAGGAAATTATTCACCTACTTCTCACGTGAGTGCAGAGCAAAATTAAGGGGTCGAAAAATAGGTCGAAAAATAGGCTTTTAGGGGATTTTTTTTTTCAGAAAAACTACAAAATAAATCGAGATTACAAAAAAGGGTGTTTATCATACATATCAGTGATCGTATGCAATAACTTTTTGGAAGCGATTAATTTCAAAATGGCGGCTGTGCAGCGTTTTTGCGATGACGTCTCCGTTTTTCCAGGATCCGGCCGGGCAAATAGCTCCTGTAGTTTTTGAATTATAACGAGCCAATGATTTTTTTCGATTACATATAATAACTGCTATAGAAGTACGTAGGATTTTTTCGATATATTGATTTTTGGCCAAGTGGCGCACTTCTAAAGTCGAAAGTGAAAAAATTGCCTAAAAAAATCGTCAGATAATTGTTGATAACAAATGTTGAACAAATCGGTTGAAAGTTGTCCGAGTTATGTTTCTGGCCAACTTAAAAAATGCAGTTTTGAGATAAACGCGTCACCGCCGCCATTTTGAAATTAATCGTTTCAAAAAATGTATTGTATACAGTCACTGATATGTATGATAAACACCCTTTTTTGTAATCTCGATTTATTTTCTAGTTTTTCAGAAAAAAGTCCTCAAAAAGCTAAGGTCTTAAGTCTTCAAAAATATCAAATCCGTCGACTTTTTACTCAATTCATTCATAAAAATCCGGTCCCTTTTTTCACCCAAAGTTGATTGAAAGATTATTTGTTTTTTAACATCTCGTATACACGCATTTTTTTGTTTACTATTGACAATTAACTCTAACAGAGAATATTACTTTGTCGAAAGAAAGACGAATAAAAACGGACCGATTTTTGGAATTTGTGGGTGGCTTCTTTGGATTGAAAGAAACGAAAAGCAAATACATCGTGTGATGTTTGTGATCTGCTCAAATGATGAATATTATATTTATAATAATGATAATAATAATAATAATAAAAGTAATAATAGCTATAAATGGAAATAAACAACAAATAAATACAAAGAAGAAATATAATAATAACAGTAATGACAAAAATAATAGGAATATCGAAAATAATAGCAACGATAATAATTATAATTATTACTATTACTACGCTTATATCAGCGACACGAACAGTAATTATTGTTTTTAATGTTGTTGCTGTTATTACGATTATAACAGTGACAACAACAGTAATAATTATTATTATGTATTTATAATGTTGTTGCTGTTATTGTTATTAGTACTGGCAACAACAATTTTTCCTACTATTGCTGCTCATATGTATAAATAATAACAACAATGACAACAACAATAATAATAATTATTATAATTACGTATACAATAAATAATCATCGTTATAATCTCTATTATTATCATGACGATGATGATTATTATGGATTATGGAATACTAAAATTATTTATTCTCACCATTATTATTACCGTTGTTTATTATCCATTATTATCATCATTATCGTTGTTTCTCTTCTTACTGTTAACATTATTTTCATTGATTATTATCATTAAGGGGCCGTACCAGTGTCGACGCTGAAAATTTGGGTGATTTTCGGGAATTTTTTTGAAGAAAAGTACTCAATTAAATGTTTCGGAAAATTGAAAATATATTTGGCTATATTCGACCTATATTATATATATATTTTTTTTATAGAAAAATCTTGAGATCCAAGCGACTTATGCGCTGCCTAAGGAGGCGCAAAAAAAAAGTTCCTCCACTCCTTTTTACAGGATATTCTTTAAAGTACAAACTGTCGAAAAAGGCAAGAAAAATCGATTTTTTGAAAGTGTCACACTGGTATAGCCCCTTAATATCATTATCATCGGATTTAATTTCTTCGGGCAACGTATTTATCATTATTATTATTTATTTACAATTATTCATTATAATTCATTATTATAATTATTATAAATGGCGTGATACGAAAATCGAATTTTTTTTTCGCGTGGTGGATTTCCTTTCTTTCGTGGAAAACGCCATCCACCGTGGTGTATCCGGATCCGCCGATTACTCTCGCCGTATTTATCGGCAAACGATTATACGAGCGATATCTATCGGGGATATCTTGTGCAGGCCGAGCGAAGACTTACCCGGGGCAGTTAATTCGAGCCACCGGAGCGTCAACAAATTGTATCGAGAAGCGGAACGATTGGGCAGGTCTGGCAGTGACTGCGTCCTGACTTATCCCGATTGCATCGAATCACCGCTGGAATCATTCACGAAGATAGCGCATTACCTTGAGAGCGACTGAGGGGACCGAGGCGGATACGGCGACTGAGTAAGATCGAGGCGAGGACGGGAAGGGCTGGTAGGCGAGCGGGCAGGCGTGGGTGGACGGGCTGGCGGAGGTGGAGGACCAGGACGTAGAGGTAAGTAGAAGCTCGGGCGGAAATAGCGATGAACAACGCGACGAAGATCGACCGTTTTTTTCCGGGCACGTACTTTGATTCGTCGCGAACATTGAAGATCTCATTTTCAAATCCGAAATCACGTGATCTATCGACAATATACAGGGTGTCCCAGAAGTCACGTACGCCCTTCTAGCATCTCGTAGGAAAAGAAATTCTGAGACGAAAAGTCCTTAGTCATTTTTTTATCAGACGCATAGATAATTAATTATGAATTAAAATAAATAGCCAATCAGGTGCGCGCTACAGCGGAAAGGCAGCGCAGAGGGGAGGGATAGGGGAGTGCGTTGTAATTGCGTGCCACTGAAAATGTGTGCGGAGGGAAAATTTCGGAAGCATGTGTGCAAGTGTGTGTGTGTGTGTGTTTGTTTGTTTGTTTGTTTGTTTGTGTGTGTGTGTGTGTGTGTGTGTGTGTGTGTGTGTGTGTGTGTGTGTGTGTGTGTGTGTGTGTGTGTGTGTGCGTGTGTGTGTGTGCACTTGTTCACATGCTTTCGAAATTTTCCCTCCGCACGCATTTTCAGGCACACGGAATTACAACATATTCCCCTATCCCTCCCCTCTACGCTGCCTTTCCGCTGTAGCGCGCACCTGATTGGCTATTTATTTTAATTCATAATTAATTATCTATGCGTCTGATCAAAAAATGACTGAGGACTTTTCGTCTCAGAATTGTTTGTCCTACCAGATGCTGGAAGGGCGTACGTTACTTCTGGGACACCCTGTATATGTATGTATAGTCCAGTTGAAATAGGATTTCACCTAGAATTAATTCGGGGGTTCGATTTTTATCGGGGGTAGTGTAAATCTCGATTTTCGGGAAAATCGTTGCGGTGCGTTTGCCGCCATCTTGATTTAAAGAGGGATTTTTTTTGGTTTTTCCAATAACTCGCTTATTTTCAACCTCAGAGTGAAAATGATGGTATTCGAAGTTATGGGAAATGTAATTTCCCACAAGTTTTGTATTTATAATTTTTTACCTTAGAATCGATATTTATAGAGTTAGAGTGCTAATAGGGGTAAAAAACGTTTTTTTAAACTTATCTCGTTTATTATCAAGTTTATTGTAAAAATGGTAATAAATAATAATATAGGAAATTTTATTTTCTTCAACTTTGGTTATTAGCATTTTTACTCTAGGATCAATATTTTCGGACTTACACTTAATTTAGGGGTGAACTTTTCATTTATGTTCAGTTATTTCGTTTCTTATCAAGTCTATCGTAAAAATGGTAATAAATAATAAAGTAGAAAATTTTATTTTCTCCAACTTTGGTTAGTACCATTTTTACTCTAGGATAAATATTTTTGGACTTATACTTAATTTAGGGGTGAACTTTTTATTTATGTTCAGTTATTCCGTTTATTATCAAGTTTATCGTAAAAATGGTAATGAATAGTCAGATAAGGAATTTCATTTCCTTCAACTTTGGTCATTACCATTTTTACCTTAGGATCAATATTTTCGGACTTACACTTAAATTAGTGATGAAATTTTATTAATGTTCAGTTATTTCGTTTATTATCAAGTTTGTGGTAAAAATGGTAATGAAAAATCAGGTAGGGAATTTTATTTGCTTCAACTTTGTTTACTACCATTTATACCCTACGATCAATATTTTGAGTTATAATGAAGGTGCGGGAAAAAAATATACAGCAGAACCTCGATCATTCCAACCGACAATTATCCGAACGATGACTTACTTTATCCGAACGCTCAATTATCCGAACGTTGGCGCGAAAGATACAAGTTAAAAGAACTAATCAGGTGTTAAAATCCATAGGTATCTACTTGCTGGAATGGCTCTATACGACGAGAGAATACAGCCTAAGTCGAAGAAATATGAATTACGTACCTGGTTGTCCATCACTTTTTTCATAACAAATTTAATAATAAATTAAAGAAAAAAAATGGAAAATATGACACCCCTATTTTAATTATAACTCCTAAAATATTGATCCTAGGGTAAAAATTGTACTAACTAAAGATGAAGAAAATAAAATTTCCTACCCGATTATTTATTACCATTTTTACGATAAACTTGATAATAAACAAAATAACTAAACAAAAAAACTTTACCCCTAAATTAATTATAAGTCTGAAAATATTGATCCGAGGGTAAAAATACCAATAACCAAAGTTGAAGGAAATAAAATTGCCTACGTGCTTATTTATTATCATTTTTACAATAAACTTGATAATAAACGAGATAATTAACAAAAAACGTTTTTTTACCCCTATTTGCAGTGTAACTCCATAAATATCGATCCTAGGTTAAAAACTATAATCACAAAACTTGTGGGGAATTATATTTCCCACAACTTTTGAAATGATCATTTTCACTCTAAGGTTGAAAATAAGCGAGTTATTCGAAAAACAAAAAATACCTCTTTAAACCAAGATGGCGGCAAACGCACCCGGGAGATTTTTCCGAAAATCGATATTTACACTACCAGCCCCCTCCCCCTAAGTATAAAAAAAGAAAATCGAACCCCCGAATTAATTCCGGGTGGACCGAATGTTAGACCTATCTCGACTGGACTAGTAATGCACGTCTCGAGCGAAATTCGCTATACTCGTTTTATCTTGTTTATCGCGTAAAAAAGTTAAGGTCTAATTAATTTACGAGAATTCATTAACGACCCTCTTGCACATCACTCCTCAACCGGCCCCTTCTCACCCCGTAGGGCATTTCGTAAAGCCTCGCTGCATCATCCTACAACGCCTCGCTATACAACCCCCCCCCCCCCCCTCTCGTCACTCCGCGGTTCCTCCTCATATTCTCGTCGTTCCAATTTCCCAGTGAGAGAGTTCACAACGATTCTCACTGGCATATAGTACATCGGTAAAATACATATTCATGAGGAGATTTGATGTTTGCGAAGGATCTGATTTGGGTCATAGCCATCAGAAGCAGAGCTCGTTGGATATTTCGACAAAAACGATTTTATATGTATATATAAATCGAATCAACATTACGGCACTCGTTTGTAAGTGCGCTTTGTTCGTACTCGTCACGTATGTGCGCGTCAACAAATGCATGTGGCTCAATTGAGTCGTCGAGATGAATCGCTATAAATAATCGGCCAACGTTTAATCGGCCGTTGTGAAATGGGTGGCGTTTTCGCGGTCAAAACACGTCGAGTATCCGATCGACAGATTCGCGGATTTTGTGTACTTTAATTTTTTTTTTTTTTGTAAAGGGCCTTTCGAAAATCCGTTGAAAGTTTGAAAAAAATTAGAAAATCAGCTCGAGGAAAGAGTCGAATTGATGCACACATTTTTTATGCTAACTTTATGGTTATATTTTGGTGTAAGTTTTTTCTGTTTCTTTCTTTTCTCGAATTTTGACGTTATTTTTAATTCGTTGTTTTACGGAACGTGTATCGTTTGTTGAGTTTTCTTTTGGCTGTCGTTTACTTGTCATTAAGTGCCTCGGGGGTCACGAAATAAAAAAGAACGATAGAGAATAATAATAATTATTATTATTACTATTATTTTTATTGTTATTTACATGAGTTTGAACGAGGATTAATATTGAAAAACTATCAGAATAAAAACATGCCTTATTACAATTACTACGTTATTATAAATATACTATACTAATTTAATACTTATTATTATTATCATTATTATTATTATTGTTATTGTACACCTTATATTAGTCTCGGTGTCTAGATTCTACCTTCTAGATTCTAGATTCTTCTTAATTTAGGGATGAACTTTTTTTTAGGTTCAGTTATTTCGTTTCTTATCAAGTCTATCGTAAAAATGGTAACGAATAATAAGGTAGAATAATAATAATAATAATAATAATAATAATAATAATTATTATTATTATATTATTAGTATTATAATATAATATTATTATTATATAATAATAATAATAATTATTATTATTATTAATATTGAAACGCAACCATTTAGTTCATAAATGAAAAAATATAGGTCGTGAAAGAGCTAATTTCTTCACGATTTTGCGGGCAATTTAATAGATGCATTTTGCGCGTGTAATAAATACGAAGAATTACGAAAAATTAAGCGAAATGAGAGAGAGAGAGAGAGAGAGAGAGAGAGAGAGAGAGAGAGAGAGAGAGAGAGAGAGAGAGAGATGAGGAAGTAATGGACAGCTTTAAGGGGCTATACCAGTGTGAATGCTGAAAATTTTGGTGATTTTTGGGATTTTTTTTGGAAGAATAGTACTCAATTAAATATTTCAGAAAATTAAGAATATATTTGACTATATTTGACCTATATTACATAATTTTTTCATAGAAAAAAATGGAGATCCAAGCGACTTATTTTTTATTTTTATTTTTTAAATTTAAATTTTACTTCATTTTTTAATTTTTTTTTATATATTAAATTTAAATTTTTTTAATTATTAAATTTCAATTTTAATTTTACTTTATTTTAAAAATAGAAAAAAATGAGATCCAAGCGACTTATGCACTGCCTTCGGAGGCGCCAAAAAAAAGTTCCTCCACTGCTGACACGATTCCGGCCGATTGAGTAGCTGAAACCGAAGAAGGACGAAATGTCATTAAACTGGAAGGTATTTCCTGTACAATGACGTAGGATTTTCGAAAAATATCAAAATCTAACAAAATGGCGTAATTATGAAAAAAGTCTGTTTTCTTGCCTATAAGTGGTCGTTTTTTTTTTTCAATGCCAAATCGTCAATTTTCATCCTATCAAAAAAATCCTACGTCATTGTAGAGTAAATATCTCCAAGACAACGCACGTCAAATTTCAAGTCAATCGGATAATTGCTCTTTGAGTTACAATGTCTGCAAATTTGACAAAACCTCATTTCGAGAAAAACGCGATTAAAGATTTAACTATCGATTTTTGCAAGATAAAATTATTAGAGATACGACCTTGAAATTTTTACAGGATATTCTTGAAAGTACAAACTGTGGTAAATGGAAAAAAAAATCGATTTTTCGAAAGTGTCACACTGGTATAGCCCCTTAAACTGGTGAAATATACTGCCTCGTTTTTGGCCATATTTATTTCTTTTCGATTTTGTTTCTTTTTTTTTCTTCGTTTCTTTCAATTTTCCAAACTCGTTTTCCGAGCTGTTCCCGCGGAGAAAATTGTTAACATACTCTCTCGTTCTCTCTCTCTTTCGTGTTCGAGATGCAGAGCGCTCGCATTTTTCTCGGCTAAAAAAGAAGGTAAAGAAGAAACGCAAAGGAGGAGGCAAGAGGGCACGAATAAAAGAGAAAAAAAAAATGGGTCGCGTAAGCGCGTACGGAGTTATTATGCAATAAATCAGCGCTAAGAAAAGCGCGTTGCTAGGTTATATCGAATTTCCAGGGAAAATCACGTCAGGCCGGTGACGAGAAGATGAGGGTCGGAATTTTCATGTTCGCGGTCCTATATTGCGTTTCGCAAATCAAGAGCGATGAAGAAGCGTCGGGCGTTTCTCAGGTCACAAAGGAATCGGGATCACGAGTGAACGGCGAGAAAGAAGTTTCCACTTCCGGCAGGGACAAAGAATATTTGTTTCCGCCCCCCCTCGTGTCACCTTACGGTGGAACTCTCAAGGTAATAGTATTGTGGTATTTGCGATCTCTCTCTCTCTCTCTCTCTCTCCCCCTCTCTCTCTCTCTCTCTCTCTCTCTCCCCTCTCAATTCTTTTGTTATTAATATTTCTTTTGTATCCTTCGGGATTTCGTACTTTACGATGCCCGAGTCCAAAAACGTAATCTCGTAAGCCCCTGCACCCCCTTTACCCCCGTCGACTCTTACCGCCGATACTCAATCCCTTTTTATTTATTTTTCCGCCATTATCTATTGATAAAATTTTCGGGCTCGAAAAAGCTCAGAGATCGATCTCAATGGACTTTGAAGTGAATTTTTCACGCGACTTTCGATTGCCCCTTCAGCCAACAATAATAACAGTAATAATAGTAACAAGAACAAAAACATAAATCATTATTATTGTTATAGTGAAAATAAAGTTATAAGAATCACAATAATAATTGTTATTGATGTTAATATCAACGCAGTCAAATTGACACATTCATTATTGTTATTATTAATATCGTTATTATTAGCAGTATTTACAAATTGTGATACTATTTATTATTATTATAATTAACTAAACTACGGTAATATGAATACTTACTATGATTAGGAATTATGATCATGACTGTTGTTATTGTACGAATGATTATTTCTTGTTCGTGAAACATTAACATTAATAATAATAATAATAATAATAATAATAAGTTATTTTTAACGAAAGGTTTACTGAAATGATGTCGTTGCTCTCCGTTCTCATTATCCTGAAGATCGTTTATCGAACGAAACTTTTCCGAGCTCATAACCTCAAAGCACTGCTCTTATCGCCTCTTAATTCGCTGTTGCGGCGACCACAGCCCCTTAACCAACAGAACGAGAGAGAGAGCGAGAGAGAATACTGGCTTGAAAGATAAACAAATAACGATCGTCTCGTCTACAATCACTAGAAGCTCATTCCGCTTCGGTTAATCGGGTAATTAACTTCTGGACCGTTATCAACCGGCGAGAGAGGTGGAGGGCATGGAGTTTGTATACTGTCGTCTCGTCCTTCTCGGGACAACGGTTAAGTTCTTATTACACCGCGTACACCTTTATTGGATCCGATACGATATAACGGATGACAATTTCATGGGTCCAGATTCTCCTGAAAGATCATCTCGTGTCGTGATCATTTATTATTTTTCAAGAGAATTTACTATCCCTTTGAATTTAGGCAGTAACGTTATTTTTTATTATTTTTTTTTCAAGTTAATAAACTATCGTAGGTTTTTTTTTCGAAATTAGAAAATTCGATCGAGTAAGCAGTCAGGGGCTTAGGCGAGAAAACTGGCGTGTCTCGCCGACCATTTGGTAAGCCTGACCACGTGACAGATTCGCGCGCAGCGACGCCATTTCGTGGCGTGATTCGCGCATGAGCAAAATGGCGGAGTAGCCCCTTTTCGTTTAGACAGGATTGAAAAGGCAGTGAAATTTTTCGTTAGCAACACATGTAATTATAATAATACCAATAATAATAATAATCATTGTTAACACTATAATAGTCAAGTCGTTATTCATAGTATTGTTATTATCATTATTATAATTAAAATTAACAAAACTACGATCAAAATGATTATAATAATTATTATTGTTCTTGTTATTATCATCGTTACTGCTTAAAAAAGGTGTTCGAAATTATAATTGTCAAATTGGAATCAGCCGTCTATCGGAAAATAATTATTCTACAGTGACCGTAATGATTGAACTCAAAAGTAATAAGCGAATTCTATTTTGGTGATTTTTTTCGTAAGATTTCGGGCCTCTCGTTGCTGTGATAACCTAAAAACGCGAAAGGAAAGAATAAAAACGAATTCATGGGAAGGCAGAACGAATAGCAGACCGTGGGTCTTTGCATTCTAAAGATTGAAATATGAAAGTGTGGGACAAGAAATGCACAGGCGGGAAAGTCGACTTTACGGTCCGACGCGAAAGTTTCAACGAAAGAGAAGAAAAAAGCCCTCGTACACTTCGTGGGGTATTCAAGCTCGATCTACGCGCCTCATGTTCAGTGCAGTGAGCAATTTTACGTTCTTCGGCTTTATACCTACGCTGTTTAACTTCCATCCTCTTTAGACCTTTTTTGCTCTGTTTACCTCCTTTCTTCCCCGACGAAATCGGACGGTACTTGATGAATTGTTTCGCAGCCGCCATTTTGTAGGATCTGGCACACTTTTTCGAACTACGAAACCACGGGAAAAGGTTTTTTTTTTTGGGAAACGCGATTTCCAATGAGTATTCTTTCGTCGAGAGGATATTTTTGATGATCTTCATGCAATCTTTTGAATTTTGATAATTACCGTATCTAGGTGGGGTCAAACAATCGTCAGATTTTGATTTCCTGTCTCGAAAATGATTAAGCTTCAAAATGATACTTGGTTCACGAGGCTACGATTTTTTTCCAGTTTACAAAAAATTCTCAAAGTTGTGACATCGATCTTTCGTTGACCTATTTCGATATTTTCACTTCCTGCTTTTGCATTATTGTCCTACTGTCAAATCCCTCAATGCAAATTAATTTTCTGTCTCAAAATCGATAAAGCTTGAAAATGACACCTGGCTTACGAGGCTACGATTTTTTTCCAGTGTGCAAAAAATTGTCAAAGTTGTGACGTTCGTCTTTCGATGACCTATCTCGATATTTTCACTTCCTGCTCTTGCATTATTGTCCTGCTGCCGAATCCCTTTATGCAAATGGCTTTTCTGTCTCAAAATCGATTAAGCTTGAAAATGACACCTGGTTCACGAAGTTACCATCTATTTCCAGTTTGCAAAAAACTCTCAAAGTTGTGACGTCGATCTCTCGATGACCTATCTCGATATTTTCACTTCCTGCTCTTGCATTATTGTCCTGCTGCCAAATCCCTTTACGCAAATGGATTTTCTGTCTCAAAATCGATTAAGCTTGAAAATGACACCTGGTTCACGAGGCTACGATTTTTTCCCAGTGTGCAAAAAATTCTCAAAGTTGTGACGTCGATCTTTCGATGACCTATCTCGATATTTTCACTTCCTGCTCTTGCATTATTGTCCTGCTGCCAAATCCCTTTATGCAAATGGCTTTTCTGTCTCAAAATCGATTAAGCTTGAAAATGACACCTGGTTCACGAAGCTACCATCTACTTCCAGTTTGCAAAAAAATCTCAAAGTTGTGACGTCGATCTCTCGATGACCTATCTCGATATTTTCACTTCCTGCTCTTGCATTATTGTCCTGCTGCCAAATCCCTTTATGCAAATGGATTTTCTGTCTCAAAATCGATTAAGCTTGAAAATGACACCTGGTTCACGTGGCTACGATTTTTTTCTAGTTTGCAAAAAATTCTCAAAGTTGTGACTTTGATATCTCGATGACCTATTTCGATATTTTCACTTCCTGCTCTTGCATTATTGTCCTGCTGCCAAATCCCTTTTTGCAAATGGATTTTCTGTCTCAAAATCGATAAAGCTTGAAACTGACACCTGGTTCACGTGGCTACGATTTTTTTCCAGTTTGCAAAAAATTCTCAAAGTTGTGACGTTGATCTCTCGATGACCTATCTCGATATTTTCACTTACTGCTCTTGCATTATTATCCTCCTGCCAAAACCCTCTATGCAAATGAATTTTCTGTCTCAAAATCGATCAAGCTTCAAAATGACACCTGGTTCACGAAGCTACGATTTTTTTCCAGTTTGCCAAAAATTCTTAAAGTTGTGACGTCGATCTCTCGATGACCTATCTCGATATTTTCACTTACTGCTCTTGCATTATCATCCTCCTGCCAAATCCCTCTATGCAAATGAATTTTCTGTCTCAAAATCGATCAAGCTTCAAAATGACACCTGGTTCACGAGGCTACGATTTTTTTCCAGTTTGCCAAAAATTCTCAAAGTTGTCACGGCGATCTACCTCCGTTCAAATCTTCCGACGAATGCTTTTCACGTCACCTCTCGTTTCACAGCTATTGATGGGCATCAGCCTGCCGATCTCATTGACCGGGGGTAGGACCTTGAGTTTCGCCGCGAACTTTCAATTCCAATTTCCGATACCTCAGAACGCGACGTTTTTTACAAATTACTTCGAAAATTCGATGGGCAGAATGACGGGACGGTGGAGAAGATCGACAACGAATGCGACGTCGTTGCGTCGAGAAAGGGACGTCGCCAAGAGCCCGGATAAAACCAGATCAATATTTTATCGATCCCTCGAGATGGCGATTGAAAGGTAAAAATGGATTTCCCAGTATTTTTTTATTTGTTCTTCAAGGGCTGCGCGGATTTGCTCCGGGCTGTATCTAGACACACACATACAGACATAGATACTGAAATTTAATTGTGCTTTCGTAGCTATTCTCCCGAGTTTTTTCTCGTTAACAAGTGCGACGAGGTAAAGATCCTTCATTGTGACGGTTCACGACAAAAACGCCAAGGGCAATAAAAATTCAGTACGATATTATCATTAAAATTGTACGGCGATCGTTTTCATGGGGAAGGTGAGGACGAGAGGGTCGCGGCATCGAAAGAAACTTCGTTTCGAAGTCGCGAGAATTAATGAGGACTTTGGAAATATTGTTAGGGATGAGGAGGTGATCTTATTATATCTTTTTTCGCCCGTCGTCTTTAACGACACTGGGTCAATGAACGTACAATATTTTTTTTTCTTCAAATTTCCGCTCCGTAATTATTATTTTTATATAATAATTATAAACTATATTAATTATGAACTATATTATGAACTCAATAAATTTTATGAACTAAATTATAAACTATTGACTGAATTATGAACTAAATTATGAACTATAATAATAATTGTTATTATATTGATGGCGAATACATTGTTATTATTGTAAAACCCTACATGTACTACAGGAACGGCAATTATTGTTCTATAAATATTGAAAATATAAATTGATGTTACCACGAAAAAAATATTATCACCAAAATGCAAGAACTTTGGAGTTTCGGGGAGCTGAAAAATCGTCGAGAAAAAAAAATAATGTTTGGACGGTATCCTTCGGGTGCACAGATGGGGCGGAAATGGCAAGGCGTGCGTGATGAAAAGCGTATGCGAAGCCTCCGAGACTCCACTCGAGGATCAAGGACTCGTCGGACAGTTATTCCACGTAATACTCACGTAAGAGCATTGCGGTGTTATTTTTTTTCTTCACTTCGCAATATTTTTCTAGAATGTCTTTGGTACGTGGATTTTTTATTCTTCAATAAAAAAAAGTTTTGTTTTCGAAAATAGAAAAAATAAAATGTCGACGAAAGGCAAATTGACAGGTTCAGAAAAAATGCTTCAAATATAAATTACTCCATTTTTCTTCGCCATATTTCGACTTTGATGAATTTTTTTGCTGAATCTGTCGTTTCTAACGAAAAAATGCTCGTCGAGGAAATAACTTTTTGACTCGATGTCGATGACAGACCGAACTACGGAAACGGAAGTGTCTCCAACACGTCGTACGACCACGACGATTATCTACGAGCTTCGCTTGTCGGAAAAAACGGAAATGATTGCTCCCTCCACTATCCGGCTTGTGCCAAGGGATTTGGATTGCTGGACCGGGTCTCCAAACTCATCCACATCTAGCAAATCATCAAGCGGACCATCTAAAATCCCCAAAATCTCGCCGACATTTTTTCACCCAAAAAAAAAAGAATTTTTTGTCGTTGTAAAAAAAAGGCTTTTGTTTCGCTGCAAAATAGATTTTATTTCGTACAACTATTAATATTCAGCTGTAGAAAGAATTTCGATAAGACAAACATCGATATATAAATAATGAATAAAAATATATATGAAAATGCATAAATTTAAAGATTATATATTATTCTACGGTTTTCCTAGAATTTCGATAATTTTATGACAAACATTTGTATAATAGCCGTGCAAACAGTGTCTGTTTTTATCGAAAATAAAATAATATCCCCACCTACCGAGAATTGTTTTCAGTTAATTTTCATAATTCCGCAAGTATTCGAACTTTATATAATAATAATATTGGTTTTTTCACATAATCATAATACTCGTTTATATTTAACTTCTTTAAGATGTTACATTATTATCCTATATGACAATAATTAATAATAAAAAATTAATATTATTATCCTATTGATAATAATATAGGTTTCTTCACTAATAACGATACCCGTTTATTTAACAATGACAATAATATATTTTCACCAGTAATAATACTCGTTCGTTCAATAATAATATTGGTTTATAAAAATAATTAATGACAATAGTATTCGTTCACAATTTTAATTTTGGATGTGGCAACAGAAAATTCGAAATGTTTGGAAAATATTTCGAAAAAATCATGCGGTAGTGTATTTCGAGAGGCGATAACCTGTGAGCATGAATCAGTGGCGCAAACACTTATTATTGACTCCCGAGACGTCTCAATTGAGCGTGTTACTTTGAAAATTTCATTCTTCACTCTCGATGTGGTCATCGACCCTCTATTACTTGTTGTGTCGAGCCAAACACTCATACACCGTAAAGTTCCTGATTGCGTTCTGCTACAAAAAAAAACGAGAATTCTTTGAGTCTGATCATCAAGTGCTAATACGATAGGTAAATACATTTGTTCAAATAGTCGGGGAGTCGATGGAAAGCAGAAGTGCCTTAAGGCCATTAGTCATTTCACGGTCGGCATCGCGGTCCGGACGTGGAGTATTGAAAATTTTATCTATCGAAATTTAATTCAGAATAAATTCATTTCGATAATTATTATTTAAAAAAAAGTCATTCTATAATATTTAACGTTGGCAAGTTCAATTTACAAAATTCACTGCGTGAAAACTCAAGTGACAGAATTGAAGAAAATTTTCATCGATAAAATTTTATTGACCAAAGTTTAATTGACAAATTTAATTTAGAAATGAAATAAAAATCTCGATGTACACGACAAACAGTCTCGGAACAACATCACGTTCACTTGAATCGAAGAAGCTTGTAACACTTTGAGTCAAAATATTAAATCAAAATATTTGAAAACGTTTATAACAATTATTAATCGATTAGAATAATTTAATTAATTAACAATAAATTGATCACTTCAAAATAATATCTAATAATAATGAATTATCAATGGTCTAAATAGTAATGAAGATTATTCACCAAGAATGAGTAAAAGCATAATACATTTTATATAGCTACAGATCGGAGAAAAGTGAACATATTTTTATTAAATAACAATTAACGAATAGTTAAAAGTCAATAGTAATTAAGATCGTAAAAAAATACATCATAATCTTGAGCTGATTTTTTTTGTCCGCATATTTTTTCGTAACCCGTCAGGACGTTCACAGTCGGAAAAAAATATATATAAATGAGATACATTTAATCCGAAGGTCATTGAGGCAACACCCACGAGAAATTGAAACCGAGATTGGGCCCGAGTGGATATATTTCCCTGTTTTCATCATTCGATTCGGTTGCCACAACAATCAAACGAGTCAACCAATTAACCTCACCGAAGTAACGTTACCTGCGAATTACTAATTGCTGCAGTCGAGCAGGTGCGTTTTCCCACAGAATAAACGAGGGTGAGAATATTTCAACAGTAGGATAAAAAATACTTGTCGTGAAAGTTCAATTTAAGTGCTTCTCTTAAAATTAATTACGCAAGGCATATTTAAAAAATAACGCGAAAAAAAAACATATCGCAGCGATCAATAATTAAATGTTAATTCGAACAATTAATTATTCGAGCATGAATTCCGACTTAAGGCCTTATATACGCGATTTCGCCGATTTTCGAAGGTACTTTTCTAGACGCGGTTAGAAAAAATAAAGCATATATTGACAACATTTTTTTACATATCATTTATGCACATGGTTAAGTATATGTAAAAAAAATCAGAAATATTAACAAATGGCGGAGATATAACATAATAAAGCAATGTACTTTTTTTGCGCGCGTTGATGGTGAAAGTTCTCGGCATCGATGTGGGTGTCTGAAAAAAATGAACATATTTATAATTGCATAATGAATGTTTCTACAGTGTGAACCAACAATATTATTTAAAAAGAATTATTATAATAAAAATTCAAAACTTAAAAATTTCTTACTTAATTTTCTGTCGGTATTTTATTTTTTATATTTCTTTGCGTCGTTGAAATTTTTGTTTCTGTGGTTCACACCGTAGGTGATAATACTAAGAATATGTTGTAAAAATTTCGAAGCGATCTGACCCTTCGTTCAAGGGTTAGAACTTCCACAAGGTTCAAAAAAGTGAATCGTGGCAAAACGGCTTTAAAGTTGGCCGCCAGGCATGCCGCGCGGTATCTATTATAAAGGTAATCTTACCTGATTTTTGGAATTTTTGGAATTTTTCAATTCTGTAAAGCTTAAAATATTCCTAACTGTTCAGGCTAATTGCATAAATAATAAAAGAATGAAAAATATTGAAATTTTTCACGTATATAAGGCCTTAATAATAAATTAAGGACAAGTGTAATGGAATATCATTTTGAACGCTACAGCCGCAGCGGAACTACTGTCTCACGTTGGTTGATATAGCCCAACCCCTTTTCCGGCAGTCGGGGATATCACCAATTCACCCCCATCTCCCCTGCCGTCCAGGACACTTTCCAGTCGACGCACTCGCCTCAACATCCTCGTATTCGCGAATAACCCCGGGAGAGGAGCTTCTTAGACGCCCAACGATTATGCGGCTTCCGTGGTGGAGCATCTTGTATATCACCGCAGTAACCCTGATCCTCCCACCCGAGTCCGGAGTCGCATCTGCTACCAGAGCCAAGAGGCAACTTGCCTTCCGGAAGGGTACCTCATTTTTCGTGAGTAATCGCTAAATTCGTCTCGGTATGTACGAGAGACTGCCCAACTGACTGACAATCAGAGATCGAGGCACCCAATCAAACTGGAAAGATCAAGCAGACCAGCTTTCCCTTTCTTTTTCCGAAACTTGTCATTTTACATGGACCGCAATAATTTTCGCAGAAAGTACTTGCCGAGTACTATTTGTTCGAATTATTTCAGAATTTTGGGCCGCAGGGTTGCAAGGGTGGAAGGGTTTGAGGATACCCCTATGGGAATGATGGACATGGTGACGTGATACGATTTCCTGATGGCTACAAGGCCTGGTGTTGAACATTTTGTGTAGTTTATAGGCGCGGGATAGGGTTTAGGTTTAGTTAGAGTTCTCTGGGATCTCTTGGGACTGGCTAGAGTTTGTCGGGTCTGTTAGATTTACTGATGTCCTAGACAATCCAGGACCTATCGTAATAACAATGACTATCGCTGCTTACCAATTTCACTCTTTCTTCTTCTTCTTACCAATCCTTGATGGTGTTTTATGGTTCGACCCAAGGCGGAAGCTGTACATGCCCCATCATGTGACGTAACTGCAGCTTGATGCTACGGCTATACAGACAATTGACCCTGATCCTCCAACCCGAGTCCGGAGTCGCATCTGCTACCAGAGCCAAGAGGCAACTTGCCTTCCGGAAGGGTACCTCGTTTTTCGTGAGTAATCACTAAATTCGTCTCGGTATGTACGAGAGACTGCCCAACCGACTGACAATCAGAGATCAAGGCACCCAATCAAACTGGAAAGATCAAGCAGACCAGCTTTCCCTTTCTTTCTCCGAAACTTGTCATTTTACATGGACCGCAATAATTTTCGTAGAAAGTACTCGCTGAGTACTATTTGTTCGAATTATTTCAGAATTTTGGGCCGAAGGGTTGCGAGAGTGGAAGGGTTTGAGGATATCCTGATGGGAATGTTGTACATGGCGACATGATCAGATTTCCTTATGGTTACAAAACGGTGTTGAGAATTTTGTCCGGTTTCTTGGGGCGAGGGAGAGTTTGGGTTTAGTTGGAGTCAACGGCCTGGGACTAGCTAGAGTTTGTCGGGCCTGCTGGGTTTACTGATGTCCTAGACAATCCAGGACCTATCGTAACAACAATTGCTATTGCTGCATATCAATTTCACCCTTTCTTCTTCTTACCAATCCTTGATGGCGTTTGATGGTTCGACGAAAAGAGGAAGCTCCATTTGTCCCATGATGTGACGTGACTGCAGCGGGATGCTACAGCTATGCAGAGAATTAGGGAGTTTCGGTTAGTGGGGTCTAATGAGACTAGAAGGAAGCTCATCAACTCCACTGTGAACAGACCGGAACATGGGACTTGGTTAGAGGCTATAACGCTCAACCTCGCAAGCGTGTTACGTCCGGGGGTGGTAAGACTCGCCGGTGCAAATGACGTTGAGTGTGTTTGTCGAAGCTCAACTATGAGATGTTGTCGAGCTCCGAAACGACGGGTAACCCATTTCCCAGAGCTGCGTTCCCGCGGGTGTGCCACGACTTCCGCACAGCTAGGATTTCGCTGGGTTATCTTGACGCGTTACAAGGAGCACGATGAACGACGACAGCGTTAAGGCGTCACCTCTTCAATTCCGATTTGCATATGAAAGCCTCGACTTGGAACGTGTGTTATGCATTCGTGTGTCATTCGAACGTTTCCATGTCTGCCGTCGCGTGCACTCTTACCCATTCGACCCACGAAGCTTCAGAGTTCTCAAACGCCGAATGGAAATTAAGATCCAATTGATCGCGGATTCGGTTGATGACTATTGACGTTGAAGGATCATTGGAAGTTTGGGCAGGCTTGTTAGATAGAAAATATCATCCAGCGCGTCTTTCCAATGACCATCGTTTGCCTGGGAATGCCATCCATGGTAACGCGAATCTTGCCCTTAATGAACGCCGTCACCCCAAATCTTAGGACCCAACTCGTTTGAAGCTTCCAACAACCCCAATTCGTACTCCACAGTCCTTTTGATCATAATTACGGTATTCCCGAACTACCTTGTCAAACGCAAGTTCCTTTGCCAAGTATTAGGTGGGCTACCACTTCAAAACAGGGGCACCAACGAAGACGGGACAGTGTAAAGAGCATTAATGATATTGGCTTCCGCTGTTTCGAGATCTCAGAACATACTTCGCGAACATTTGAAGTTTGGAGATGCTCCGAGGGACGATCCCTTTGTTACTGGTGTTACTTTGCCTCCTCGAAGCAAACTGCACATGTTCTCCTTTGTCGTCTGAGCTCGAGATGAATCAGAAGGCAATCAAAGTTAAACTCCCAGACGCAAGTGTAGATACGAACCACGTGAACTGGTCACCGCATAACGCGGCTTGAAATCCATTTTTTTTCTTCTTTGTATCAGTCGATACCGACAGTGCCGAGGAGCCGGATATTCTCCGAGATAAATCAGCCAGCAGGCGCTTTCCAACGCTCGCAATCGTTATTTCAACGTTTTATGTGTCTCGAACCAGCCTGAACTTCCACACAGCTGGTACTCTTGATTTATTTGTCGAGGAAACCGAACTCAGTATCGAATTGGATACAGCTGTGTTGCACGACCAAAACGTGGCTATGATAGTTCACCGTGTCGAAGAGTCGCCAACGGTCAGTCCTCAGTTTTACAATTTCGACAATTGTCCAGCAAGCCTAATCAGCTGCGATACCTTCCATTTTTTGAATTCCTAATTAATCAACTTTTGCCAATTAACGCCCTGTTTATCGTCGATATCATTCTGCAGTCCACCGCTTTTCCTTACTTCGCGAATGTTCGTTGAACAGCTGTTCGCGCGTGGTGCGTGACCGTGAAATGTACTAGTGGCGCTGAGGTCGCGTGGCCGTGAAATGTACTGGTGGCGCTGAGGTCGCGTGGCCGCGAAATGTACCAGTAGCGCTGCGGTCGCGTGGCCGCGAAATGTACTAGTGGCGCTGCGGTCGCGTGAGTCAATCTGGCGGGCTATTCAAATGCGTTTAAAGGAAAATATCGCACCTCGACGCGCAGAATTCGGGGAAAGGGGAAATTAATGGTCAATTGACTTTCGCAGTTGTTTAGAGGTCTGATCAGCAATAAATTCACTAATTATTGCACGATAGTATACTTAGTGTAAATAATTGTAACTACTTTTGCATATGGCCGTAATCATTTTTATTGTGATGAAAAAAGTATCTTTTATTCAATCGAGGTTCCCGGAAGGTATTGGAAAATGTTTAACTGTTGATGATTTGTGTGCTAAGAAGGAGAGAGAGGGAGAGAGAGGGAGAGAGAGGAAGAGAGAGAGAAAAACAATTTCAGCTATCCGAAAAATGCATTTTGTCTTCTTCGAGAATCGGATATTTATGAATTCGATAGCGTGTGTGGTTGCCGTATTGCCGACTCTGCATTCACACCTAACTCACCCCTGAATGCGATACGGCGTCGGGAAATTGGGAATCTGGTGTTCAGTGGTCGGAACTCGTGAGACACCCACACACCTGTACGTACGTGTGTATTTCATACGTACATGCTGGGTGGAATATAAATCGATCGAGGCTTTCGTGTATTTTCGGGTCGTAAGAAGCAGTGAGAATGAGTGGGAACGAGTCTCCATAAGTATGCGCTATTCCAAAATAAATCGCCAAACAATCTTTCATAACCCATCACACAAAAAATAACTAATAAAACAGCCGAAAAAATCTTTTAAAAAGCTTTCAGCTCCCATTTTTTCCACCTTCCTCTCAAGGTCGACAAAAAAGCAAATAAAACGGGAAAACATCCTCTTAGATTTTTTTCCCTTCTTATACCACTACATTTCCTCCCATATTTTTAAAATTCTTACGATAATTATTGAGCCCCAAATAGCGGGAAAAAAATCACGAGAAAAAACTGCGACCCCTTGCGCGGTTTAAAAATATGATATCAAATTGGGGATCATTGGGGTAGGGTGGGATGGGGCTGGGGTCACGGATCGGCCGATTTAGGGCGAAACATTCCATGGGCAGGCAAGAAAGTAAGCAGAAAGAAAGCAAGCGCGCAGGGAGATGGTTTTTCAGTGACAAATGGCTTGCCAGGTCCAGGCCATGGTAGCAGCCACCACCCTACTGCTGTAGGGAGTACGTAAAGGCGTGGGCGCCCGCGCTCCAACGGTCTCGACAGTCAGGTACTCCTATGTATATATATTTATATGTATATATATGTATATATATGTATATATATATATGTGTATATGTATGTATGTATATATGTATATATATATATATATATGTATATGTATATATATATATATGTATATATATATATATATATATATATATATATATATATATATATATATATATACATATGTGCAGAGGAAAAAAGAGCCGTGCGATGTATTCGCGACTCGATACCCCTTAATATCGGTTTCGAGCTCGGAACACACACCATCCCCGTGACATCGGCAGACCCTTCTCTGCTATATAGTCTTATCTCGCATTTTCAATTCTCACAGCTGTTGTGTTCCGAAAGAAGAACAACAGGCTTGTCTGTATAGACAAATCGCTTTTTGCCTAGAAAATTCAAAATATCGAAGAATTATTTTTTGACTATATATATATATGGAGAATGGATTCGTCGTTAGTGTTTGATATTCAATACTAAATATTTGAACCATCGAGGGCAGAATTAGCAGAAACATAATGTCGAAAATAATGAAAGGTTTTTTTTATTATTTTGCCAATCGAAAAAAAATACAATAATCGTGGCTTTAGATTAGGGGTGCAGTGAAAACTCGCTGTATTTCTTTCGCGGCAAAGAAATTGCCGGGCTGTAGGGCGTCGACCCACGACGAGATCGATACGATTCGAGCTTCCCACAAATTGACCTTATCCCCGAAGTCTCTCCCGCTTTTCCTTGGTCAAATTCGTCCTTGATTGTCTTTGCTAATTTTCATATTCCTTTCGAACACACGCACACACACGCACACACACACACACACACACACACACACACACACACACACACACACACACACACACATATACACACACACACACACACACACACACACACACACACACACACACACACACATACATATCAAGTTAAGGGGTACGTGGGTTTTGAAGCCAAAAAAGGATATAATCTCTATTAAAAAAAATAATATATACATTTTTTATTCAAAATGTTAAGCACACAAAAGTGCAACATTTCAACAATGATTTAAAGAAATTTAATCGAAAAATTTCGGAAATTCTGGAATAGGCGTCCTCGTGTTGGTCAGGATAACTCATGATAGCTTTATCTGAAATTAAAAAAGCAAGTTTTTTTTCTGCTAGTAGTTGAGTATAGCTCGTGAATAAATGAAGATTGTAAATAAAAATCGAAATTTGAATTTTTTTGCAGAGTTGTATGCAAAATACTTAAATTTTAGGTACAATTTACTCTACGTATAGCCTTTTAACGTTAGATCCAATGGAAAAAAACCTTCGTTGAATCAGTAGTCAATGCTATTTTGAAGGAGTGTGCGAAATTTCAATAAAATCGGTGCATTAGTTTTTAAGAAATCGTGTCCACCAACTTCAAAAATTGTGTTTTGAGAGCAATGCGATTACGTGCGTTGCTCCCAGCCGGTCATTCCCAACGGGGGGAATTCCCAAAGGCTCTTTCTCCTAGACTTTTACTCCGGTTGACTTGAAACTTTGGAAAAATATTCTAGACATTATTATTGGATAATAACATTTTTTGAAATGGATTTTTTTTTAAATTTCAAACCCACGTAACCCCTTAAAGAAATTGTAATCGGCCGAAATTTGTATATATATATATATATATATATACAAATTTTGGCCGATTACAATTTCTTTCTCAATTAATATTAATTTCAAAATTAAAAAAAAATCCATTTCAAAAAAATGTTATTATCCATTTCCAAGAGGAAATTTTTATTTTTTCCATTTATATTTTCCAAGAGGAAAAATAGAGTATATATATATATATTGATTTATATGTATGTCTAATTGTAAGTAAGATCGAAGTATCGAAGCATTGAAGAAAAAAATTCACACAAGATCTCTGGACTACGACGTTGTGAGAAGAGAAAAAGAAATTAAAAAAAAATATCCTTTAAATAGAGGAAAAATAGAGAAAACGAAAAAAAGAGAGAAAAAGGAAAAATAGAAAAAAAAATATCATCGAATTATTAAAATGTCGTTTTTTCGATGTATTATTTCGCACGCAGTACAGACTGAATTACAAGATCGCCTCGATACCGAGCTCGACGATTTTCGCCCAGGCAACCGGCTTCAAAGTCACTTGGAAACTGCCGTCAAGCGGTATGGAAAAACGGAAACGTAGAAGCGTCGATGATATTCACGAAAGCGCCGAGCTCGTCTACGACAGGTAATAAATAGTTTAATAGTCGGTGAATAATGGAGCCGATTGTACCACACGATTGGTCCACGTGGGATTCGAGCTTATGTGGGCGACGTCGTTACGAGACGTGAATTATTTTTTAAATAAAGGAGGCTTCGTTCGATAATTCGGCTATCTCGAAGAATCGACATTTCAACGTGCCGTGTCATACGAACGATGAAAATGCGGCTGAAAAAATGTTTTTTTTGTTCGAATTTTTAGAATTTGGAACTTTTGTATTCGTCAAGGACAATTCTGGGATTTTGTTTTGAATGGATCCTTTTCGATTTAAGGTGTTAAAGAGTAAATTTTAGAAATTTCTGCGAGGTTTAAGTATTAAATATTAAATTAATATTTAAAATTAAATTTTATATTCAAAAGTAAATTTAATGTTGAAAATTAAATTTGATATTCAAAATATTAAGCTTTCATGAATTATTTGAACGTTTTTGAATGTTATTCGCGTTATTTGGATATTGTATAAAATGGAATGTAGTTTAATTTAATATTTAGATATAACGTTTGACATTTGAAAATTATCGGAATTTATTTAATTTTTTTCTTCAGCCACGGTTTTGATGGCAAGGCGTGCTTGGCCAAAAATATTTGCCAAGCATTGGATTACATCAGTGGGAGGGAAGGAGTGATCGTGAAAATATTGAAGCTGCTTACCAAGTAAGTTTTGCAAGCATTCCAAAAAATGCCCATCGGCAATTTTGTTTTTATCCAAGGCAAATTGATTCTTGCCTTTGATTCAATTATTTTCATATTATTTTCAATCTCCTTGCGAGCTAAGCTGCACTCATTTTTTACCTTAATTTTCAACCTCAGTCGCACTCTCATTTTTACCCAAAATCTTATTCATTTTCAACCTGGACTGCATTCTCTCTTGAATTAAATTTCAGGTTGAATTTAAAAAAATACGAAAGAGCTTCGATTATTTATAACAAAAATGTGAAAATTAATAAAATTATTAATCATTTTTGCAGAAAAACGTATGACAACGGGACCATTTCGGCCCTGGATAAAATCGCTTGCGAGCAATTCTCCGCTCGTTGTCCCTTGGAACTGCTGGGAATAAACGGCTTGATCGACACTTCCAACAATGAAATTTAAAAAATTCCCATCGCCATCTCGACCCAGTAGAAAAAAGTGTGAATTTTCGTCGTATACATCGAGAAATAAAAAAATTATATTCATTGCGTTTATTGAGGCACCACACCACAGTGAAAAAAAAATTGTTGTCATTTTTTTTTCCTCATTTCCTGAAAGATACATTTGTTGAGAATGCTCTCACCAAATTTTTAAAAGAAATTTGTAAAATTGGCGAAGATACAGCATTTTATGTGAAAAGCGTTTTTCTCGAAAATACGTTTTTCAACCTGGTTGACAACATATTCAAAAAACGATTCATCCGAAATGCATGCGCCAAGTCTTTAACTGTTCGAAAATCGAGTCTCTATGACACCACGTAGGGATTTTTTTATACAGAGCGCCCTTCTATTTTTTTTTTTAATGAAATATGAAAATTTTGCATGAAAATCGGAAATAAAATTCGCTGAACCGCCATTTTTTTTTAGATATCGAAATTCCCCTACGTAATGTTGCAAACCTTTATATCTAGTTTCTAAATTTATTTTTATTTTATTTTTCAAATGAACCGAGCAGCAATTTCGTCGGAGTGCAAATTCGTCGGAGTACAAAAATTTGTATACAGTCTTCTATATATACATATTGACTATGAGTATTAATAAAAAAAATTGCATTCATCGTTTGCTTGAAAATAATTACGAAAAATACACCTTCGTACCGCGCACGAACCGCCTTAAATTTGATTCAAATTGATAAAAAAAAAAAATTTGTCTCGTTAAAAATGTCACTCGATTTAACGTTCCATTGACATTTGTTATTTTATCAAAAATAGAATATCATCCTTTGAACTCTACAAAATGATTATCAACAAAATAATATCCATCGATTATTTTCACAGCGAAAAAAGCCGAAAAATACCCACGACAAAATCATCATTTTTTTCTAACATTTTTTCACAAATTCGAGCCTACGAATAAGTGTACAAAAAGTGGTGATAAAAATCTCAAAAAATTTGTACATTTCTTGAAAAAAAATTGCGAAGATTTTTCAGATTGAAGAAAATTCCATATTAAAAAAAAATTCTTGCGATTAAGGGCGGGGTAAAGTATTTAATTTTTTTTTCATTTTTTAAAATTTTTTTAAATGAATGTATAATATATGAAGAATATTGTGTGAAAATTTCAAGTCGATCGGAGTAAAATTGACGAAGTTATGAGTATTTGAGCGTCTATTGCTCCATGCCGTTCTCTTCTCTTCTGCGTTTTTCAAACCGTTTTTCTGAGACTTGTCATATTTGAAGTCCGTGTGCACGATAACTCAAAATCTATTGGACCAATCGCTTTGAAATTTTGCACAGTACTTCTTCACATAATTCACCAGGTATTGTCGAGAGCTTTTTTGTTTTTTTTTAATAATTACTAATTTTTCAACAATAAATTAGCCGATTTTTTTAGCGAAAATCGGGTTTTTGGCTCCCAAGTGCTACGAAAAAGCGAAAAATCGAAAAAAAAAAAAATCCTCCCGTCATTACCTCGAGAAACATCTCCTTTAACAAATGCATTTTGATTTTTTTGTTTCAAATGATTCTGTTGCGAGTTATGGTGCACACCGCAAACCAACTGTTTTTCGAGGCGCCTCCGGGGTTTAATTTTCACTCGCTCAATTTTGAATATTTTGCAATGCAAATTTAGGAGAATGTTGTTCAAATGTTACTTTATTATATGTAAATTTTTCAATAAACGAACACTATTCGTTACGCCAAAAAAAAATCTTAAAAACATGCCTTTTTTTCGCTGAATTAACTTTACCCCGCCGTTAAAATTATGAAAAGGAAGAAAAAAAAAGGATTTTCCACAATTCTTAGAACGATGGTGGACGTGTACAGGTAAAAAATCCAGGAATACTGGTAGGAAAAATCATCCGCCTTCTGCTCTTATTAACAAGTCTGTGGGCAGAGATTGTTGACACAGCACTTCGACGAGAGGGACCGCGAAAGGGTAAAAAATGTTAGAGGCGTCGTCGAGATTGTTACCCAGCCACTTTTCCTTCAGGACATCATTCTAGGCGAGTAAATATAACGGTTTGAAGAAAAAGAAAAAAAAAAGAACATCCTTACTACACGGTTGTATCAACGAATTATCGGGCTATTATTTTTCCCAGCGCTTCTTCGTACACATTGTCATCGTTGTACGAGAGTAAATCTTTTTTTCTTCCCTTCCTCTCGTATTACAGTTACGAAAAGCATCGCTCGTATTCACTCCACGAAGAAACGTCTCGAGCGATCATCTGCAAATTTTGAACCGTAAAAAAAAAACATTCGCTAACCATCCTCTTAATTGAAATAAAAAATATTTTTCGAGGCGAGAGAACGTTTTTTTTTTCTCTCGTCGAAATTAAAAATGCGAACGAGCCACGGGGTCGTGAGAATTTTTGCTCTCGCTTTTGTTTGCCTCGTTGGTACTGCAATGGCGATTGAAAGTTCGCGAAAATTGTCGCCTCGTGACGAGGCCAAAATTTCGGAGGGTGCGATATTGTCAAGGCAGAAGAGATATTTGGTTTTTCCCGAAGGAAGCAACGTGCAGGTAAATTAAAAAAAAATACAGGTATAAAAAAACGAATGAGACTGTTAAAAATAAATGATTAAATGAACATATCAAAAAATGAGAATGTTGATAATCAAAAATATGAATAAATGCAAAGAGAAGCAATCATTTGCGCTACA
This sequence comes from Ophion obscuratus, assembly GCA_964007375.1. Classification (NCBI taxonomy): domain Eukaryota; kingdom Metazoa; phylum Arthropoda; class Insecta; order Hymenoptera; family Ichneumonidae; genus Ophion; species Ophion obscuratus. The sequence continues at coordinate 26,193,897 of OZ023324.1, read as the reverse complement.
TTTTGTTTCGCAATCAAAATGTTATTTTTATTAAAATAAAAAATATCAGAATCAGATTTTTGTTCCGAACTAAGGCGGGAAACCAGCTTAGATGATACATAAATTGTTAGTTAAACTAATCGCTGATTAACCGTTAAGCAATATAAATAATTCAACACGGCTTTGAAATGTTTGTTTTTCGTAATTTTTTGTCAAAAGCGTTTTCTCAAAACTACTTTTTTCAATTTGTGTGCACTCTAGCTGAAAAAGTACCGAACCTATAATTTTATAAAGTGATGCTTGGTTTTCGTTATATAATTACGCTCTATATGAACCTAAATTTTGGGTAATATTATTTAAAATATATTTTTTTATAGCACGAAAGGTTATGAAATAATGGCAAAACTGAAACGGCTTGTTCAAACACCGCCAAAAACTTTTAATTTTCAATTTTTTGGTCAGAGTTAGGTTCATGTAGAAGGAAAATATGTTCTCAAAGTTATCTCGGAACCGTCTTAATTTCCAATGAAAACTGTAGCCTCCAGGGTGTACACAACCAGCAAAGTCTGACGGTTCAATGGGCGGCTGGTTATCTGTTCCATATTTTCAGAGGAAATGATGCGAAAAAAATTAAATACTTGTTTGAAAATGTGTATAAAATATTACCAAAGTTTGAATAAATTCTATTAATTTATTCCTTGTAAAAAAAAAATCATGAAGATGACTAAAAAACATGCTCCTAAATTGGCTTCCCTTAAAATAATTTGGAAAAAAAATCACGAGTTTATTTTATTGCTCGACGAATTTTTATTTTCAGTTGGTTTACTGTCTGACGATCGGTACGTATCCAAAACCCAGCGAACTGGTCGTTGGCTTGACAGCCGCACTCGCCTGGCAATTGCCGAGTAAATACGAGAAAAATCTGTCCAATTTGTTGCATCGCCAAAGTCGAAGTGTCATTTTTCCCAAGATCGAAGCATTCCTACAATCGTAAGTCATAATATTCAAACAATGTTCTACGAAGCATAGTCATTAATTATAACTGCATCAATTTTTGTTAAATTTCCTAATAAAATAAAATCCACAAGTAAATAAATTCTCAAATATATAAATACACGGTCATTAATTACAGTGAAATAAGCTTATGTGAACAGCACATAAAATAAATAAATTAAATTAATTAATTATTATTATTAAATAACTAAAATCAAATTATTAATTAATTCAATTATTTATTCTAGTCGTAATTGACAAAAGTTTACTTCGTAAAAAAAGCATGGTAGCACGCTGTGAAGTTAGTTGAATAAAAAAAAAATGGGACAGTTGAGGATGAAGCGCTTTCCACTCGAGTATTAACCCGACGAATGAATTACGAAATGATATTATGAATAAAACTTTCCGAAATTTCCCGACGGATTCAACGGTTTTTGACGCAATGTTCACTGCACTGCAGCGAAAAATGTCGTTGCACTTTGAGGACGTATTGGACGAATGAACATGCTCATAACCTGGTTTGAAAATAATAATTATGAAAATAATAACGATGGAATGAATAATAATACGAAGATTCAAATTAACATTGAAATTGAAAATATTAATAGTTAAAACTAAAAGTAATAATAATAATAATAATAATGATAATAGCAACGATGAAATTATTAATATATTAATAAAATTTTAATAAAATTACTTAATAATTAATAAGAAACATAATATTAATACGATAAAATTAATAATAACAAACAAAAAATTTCATTAAAATTTTCACAAATCATTTTTATAAAATAATAAGAAAATATAATAGCAAAAAACATTTAAAAATTAGTCCAAGCAACGAAGATTATCGATAATATTGATGCAATGATTTTCCACGCTGGTTTCTTCTTAAAAATTTGAAAAGTCATTTTCAAAAAATAATCAGAAAATTCAATAGCACATAAAATTGAAAAAATGGTTCCAGCAACGAAGATTATCGACAATATTGGTCCTATGATTTTCGACGCCTGTTTTTTCATCGATAAATGCTAGTATAAATTTGGCACCAAATGATCATTATTTGGTACCAAATAATTATTAATTACTTGGTTAATCAAAATTCATCATTAATAAAAGAATAATAATTAATAAGAATAATAATATTAATACGATAAAATTAATAATGACAAACAAAAAATGTCAAAAAAATGTTCACACATCATTTTTAAAAAATAATAAGAAAATATAATAGCAAAAAACATCGAAAAAATAGTCCAAGCAACGGAGATTACCGACAATATTAATCCTATGATTTTCGACGCTGTTTTCTTCTTAAAAATTTCAAAAAATCATTGTCAAAAAATAATAAGAAAATTCAATAGCACATAAAATCGAAAAAATGGTCCCAGCAACGAAGATTATCGACAATATTGATCCTATGATTTTTGACGCTAGTTTTTCCATCGATAAATTCTAGATAGAAATAAATTACATTCATAAATCAATTATTAAATCTATTAATCCATTAAAATAAATTATTTTAATAGATAAATGGTAGATAGTTTTTTATCGATAAAAAAAATCAACCATTTTGAGTTCCGGGCTTCTTTTTCTCCAAAACTGAGTAAATGCGGCCCAGTGACCTCGTTGACCCCGCAGACAAACTATAAATCTCCGAATTTTCTTAATTTCCCCAGGCTGTCGCGGGCGGACAGCCCGCGTGTAATTGCATCTCGAATTGTTTACTCCCCGTTAATTCGACGCGATAATACATTTAAATTGCGTTTAGTCGCGTATATTGAAATACATGTTTGCGAGGATGCTGCTCGCTTGAACTCACATTATTTCGGCACACTGAATTAAGACTTTAATTAAAACTTCGGCATCCCTCGGCACCCCCGCACACGCGTGACGCCCTCAACCCCCATGCCGTCCTCTTGACGCGCGTAACACAAGGGCGGGTCTCGATGGAAGGTCCTGCGTGATGAGGGCCCTGTGCGAGGCCGGCCAGAGGGACTCCGTCGAGATTGCAACCGGCACACTCGTCCAGGAACTTCTACATGCAATTTTCAAGTAAGCCCCCACTTTGCACCCTCTCTCAATGGCGTCTTCTCAACGAGGCAAAAAAAAACAACCCTCGCTACTTGAGCGACGTAAATTCTCGTTGACGGTATTTGCGACTCGTTGATATTTATTTTTCCATTTGCAAAAAAAAAAAAATCGCATCCCAAACGTTGCAATTCCGAGAACACAATTTGAAAAAAATCGAACTTTCGAATTTACTCCATTTGAGGAAAATGTAATGAAAATAATGAGGGTGTACGAGTCAGTCCATTCGCGAACGAAAAGAAAGACACCCAAATAAACCCAAACAAACCCAAACAATTTGAATAAAGTCACAATCAAAAAATTCAATTTTTATATTTACTCTATTTGAGGAAAATTCGATAAAAATAATGAGGGCGTATGAGTCAGTCCAGTCGCGAAAAAAAAATACGGGACACCCAAGTGCCCCTTTGATGATTTATTTTTCTCAATAGTGGAAGGTATATTTTATAATTTTTCAAAATTTAAGTTTTTGAGGAGACTAAATATTCCATTTCCGATGAAGATTTTACTTATTTTGTGAAAAAGGAATAAATAAAAATATTAAAAAACAACGCTTCTCTTTTTTTTCGATTAAGGCCTTCGGCCACTCTAGAGGCCGAAAAGATAGACTTTTTAGGGATTTTTTTTCAGAAAAACTACAAAATAAATCGAGATTACAAAAAAGGGTGTTTATCATACATATCAGTGACTGTGTACAATAATTTTTTTGAAGCGATCAATTTCAAAATGGCGGCTGTGCAGCGTTTATCTCGAAACTGCATTTTTTAAGTTGGCCGGAAACATAATGCCGACAATTTTGAACCGATTCACTTGAAATGTTGATTATATCTTGAGAAATACATTGTCTATGGAAGTACGTAGGATTTTGTTTATATTGCGTAGTTCATTTGTTATTAACAATTATCTGACGATTTTTTAGGCAAATTTTTGGAAAGTGGAAAATTTCTTCAGATAATTGGTAATAACAAATGAACTATGCAATATAAAAAAATCCTACGTACTTCCATAGACAATGTATTTTTCAAGATATATTCAACATTTCAAGTGAATCGGTTGAAAATTGTCAGAGTTATATTTCCGGCCAAATTAAAAAATGCAGTTTTGAGATAAACGCTGCACAGCCGCCATTTTTAAATTAATCGCTTCAAAAAAATGATTGTACACAGTCACTGATATGTATGATAAACACCCTTTTTTGTAATCTCGATGTATTTTGTAGTTTTTGCGAAAAAAATCCTCAAAAGGCCTATTTTTGGCCTCTAGAGTGTCCTAACCCCTTAAGGAAAAAAAATAATTGGTATTTCGGGGTACGGTCAGCTTTAAAATTGAAATTTTGCACGAACTTTCCTTTTAATATTTTTAGGCCACCCTTGAAGGGATTGTTAGCGACGCGCAATAGTTTGTTTGGGTTTGTTTGGGTAATACGCCATAACATATATAGCGCCATAACATATATAGGCATGGACGCAGACGTAGCAGGTAAAGATGTAGTCGGCGCGCCTTAAAAAGAAAAAAAAAACTTAAAAATTCAATATGTCGAAAACTATTGCGAGTCGCTAAAAATCCCTTGAGGGGTTGTGTTACAATATTAAAAGGAAGGTTTGTGCAAAACTTCAGCTCAATCGGGAGGGGGAGGGGTGGGGGTGGAACCTTACGCGTATTTTGATCGCAGCGTCATTGAGAAAAAAATCATGTGATCTTGGAAATAATTTTTTTCGTTTTCGAAAAATACCACAAACGGTAAAAAAAATCTAAAAAAGACATCGAAGTTTTTTTTTCTTGTTTGGATGTCATTGTAAAAAAATACAACATACATATACATTTTTTTAATACATATTTTTATTAATTATATTTGTCCGAAAAAACGCACCTTAAGGCCCCCACTTGTAGCGCAAAAAGGGCCTTTTTCATGAATTTTTTAAAAGAAAACTACAAAACTTTTTTAATCGATCAATACACCATCTTAAAGAACACATCTTGAAGAACTTTCAGTAATTTTTTTATTGAAAAGTATTACATTGTTTAGTGGCAAATGGCCGTCAATGAAATAATGTTTTTATATACATGGTTTGCGGTGACCAACATTGCGGCGAAGTGGATCATCTGAAAAAAAAAATGCGGATGGATTTAGTCAAATATAAGTATAAACTAGTCTTTAATCGAAGGATTTTAAAAAATATTCATTTTTCACAAAATGGCGGACATTCAAAGTTAATGGTTCGATTTTAACGAAAAAAAACGACCGTTTTTTGGCTATAAAACGGCCATTTTTTTTTTCGAAAAAAAAAATCGAACGATTAAAGAGTACATTTTTATGTATTAAATAAGCCTGCAAAATTTCAAGGAGATCGGTTCATTAGTGTTCGAGTAATCTTGGTCACCGACTTCAGAAATGCCATTTTGAGAAAAACGCGTTTAAAGTTTCAATTTCCGGTCGTTTACACAACGGATTCTTCTCTTTCAACGCTCATATCTCAGTCAATTTTGTTCGGATCGACTGAAAATTTTCAGGACATATTCTCAGATACTTATACTTCAAAAAAATGCAACAAAAAAAATCGATTTTTTCAAAATCGCAATTGGGGTTAACCCCTTAAACAAAATTAAAATAGGTTAATTTTCCGACTATTTTCTCTCTCTCTCTCTCTGTCTTTCCGTCGCATAGATTACGAAAGGACGGGACGAGGTTCGAGATAGGGGATCATCACGCGTACGATCGTGCTCACGAAACGAAGGGTGACTGTTCTCTTATGTATCCAACTTGCCGGTACTCCATTTACGACTTGGACTTTTGACGAGAAATAAATAAATACAAGAATAAAAAAAAACATCGCAGTATCTCTAATTGGACTGCCAGAGTCTGGACTAAACTTTAAAAGAAGTGAAAAAAAAAGAATCAGCGCCTTTTTCCAACCGCTATCAAAGGCATTCGATCGGAGACTTTCGGTAAAACGTGCGTCTTTCCTGACCTGGCCTCCTTTTTCTGGCAGCGTATCCCTTTAGTTGCAATAAAAGCAAGAGATCCGTCGAAAACTCTGTCCGCCCTTGTGTCAATATGTTGTCCATAAACAATTATTTACTTAGTCGTAAATTAAAAAAATTTACACCGTAAAACAGTGAATGATTGAAAATCATGAAATCCATAAAATTATATTACTCTTAAGAAGTGACGTTAACATTTCTTACGCGTTTTTATTTACAAGATTATGAGTTTACGAAAATAATAAGAATTGTATACTTAGATAATACATTTTTTTTCAAAAGTTGATCATTAAAATAATCACAACCGCAGTGACAACAACTACAGCCATAACAATAATAATAATAATAATAATAATGACAAAAACAATAATAATGATGGCAATAAAACAATAACTGTTGATTCTTATTTTTAAATAATTGTTGTTTTTTGAATAATCATTAAAAAAGAATTATAATAATACTGAAGTAGAAATATATTATTATTCGTGTGTGTGTAGGTGGTAAAAAAGGATGGACAACTCATTTTTTTTTATAAATTATAATAATTGTGTACATAGATGTCACAAAAAGAATCAAATAAATGTCCATCGACTTATATGTAATTTCCTATAAATTTCGTTACAACGAAAACAATGTAAATAACAAGAAATTAAATGTTGCAAGAGATTCTTTTAAAATGACATTTCACTTAACGCGGAAGAGATCTAAGGAAGTGCATCCAATCGTGTGAGAGTGTGCAAGCACATTTAGCACGAAGAGTTGCGAGATACTGCAAAAGGACGAAGAACTCGCCAGTCTGCACTCTTACCTCGAACGATCCAATACGTTCCGTAAATAATTGCAGTGTTCGCAATACGGAAAAGGCTAATTGAAACAAACAAAAAATCACGAACATTCGAGCAAACAATATGGTGCACAATAAATGGGCAAATATCGTTCTCGTTTTTCTTATTTTAACGTACGTCGCGTTTGTTGCGAATTCGGTGCAATTTTTCAACGAAACAAAAATTCATCGGTCGAACCGAGAAGTCGAAGATTCGAAGAGATATCTCATATTTCCCCAAGGGAGCAACGTCCAGGTCAGTTTTTTAATATTTATACATGTATGTATGGCGATTATCAATTTTTCAAAATAACATATCATTTTAGTATAAAATACGCATGTAGAAATCACACGGTGTATCATTGAATTCGCTTCGTTGCTGAGATTTTCTTTTTTTTCTATTATTTGCTCAGTGTATATTGATGTATTGAGAAATCTTGTTTGATAAATCTCATTTCATTGAAAGATGAAAAAAGCTCCGTACAAAGAAATTCATTGGGAGTATAATATTCTCCGTTTCTGGTCGCGTCTAAAGTTGATCTACTGCATGACAATTGGGACTTATGCGAAGCCTGCAACTTTCTTCACGATTGGCGTGACGGCGGGTTTAGCGTGGGAATTGCCGTATGCGAATACCGTTCCGTACAGGAAACCGGCGGAGGTTTATCACCGAAGAAGCAGGAGAGAATTGTACCGCAAAGTGGAGCTAATGCTGAGCACGTAAGTCTGCCCCTTTGCCTCGTCTCGTCGAGTGCGCGCTTTATGAAAATATTTTTATCCGCCTGTACCTCATAACACACAAGAGCGAGAGACCCGCGGGAAAATTGAAAAATACAGAAAGCGACATTGATGATACCAAACGAATCCGAAATAAAACAAGTTCATTCGACTTGACAAGAGATATTGCAGTAGGTTAACGAATTTAACAGGAAGAAAAGCGAAAACTCGCACCAAAAACTCACTCATTACGTAGATCGTGAAATTTTGAAGAGAAAAGTCCTTATTCACTTTTGTCTCCTATGCACCGTTGCGTAGATATTGAGAGATACGTTTTGGCCAATCTGGTACTCAGCCGCGGCGGCTACCGGAGTGGGGCGCGGGCAGCGCCCAATGAGTGAGCGCGCCCCACCCCTCTCGCTTGAACCCGATTGGCGGAAGCGTACCGATGAGCCAGTCCGTGCATCGGATTGGTTCTCGATTATAAATTAATATCTAGACAATTGCACGTCGGAGAGAAAAATGGATAAGAACTTTTTGCTTCCAAATTTCGCATTCTACCTACCCTGTGAATATCTAACTTGATTTTCGCGACACTCTCAAAATAGTACACGCTTGTACGCGCAATGTATTAATATATTATAACACTTGTACCCTCAAAATATGGATTCCTTTCCTTACAGCCGTGGAAAGGACGGCAAAGCGTGCGTCCACAAGGCACTGTGTCAGGCAGGCAAACGTAAAAGTAACCACGTTGGAAAAGGAAGCTTTATGCAAGAGATTATCCATTCAATATTCACGTAAGAAAAGTTTTGTTCTGACGCGATAGTGGATAAGATCTGCCATGCAATCTCTTAATTAAAAATCCCATTTAATTAATCAAAATATTTTGCGTGATACATAAATTCAATTATCGATGATTTCATTTCCTTCAAAGGAATTGCCAACTTTTTTTTGTTGGTATTCTTCATTACTTATCTTTGCAGGTTACCTGATGGATCTTACGACGCGGATCCGATGACCGAGTACGAGAAATCTTATCAATCATCATCCGAAGATGATTGTGAAAAAAAATATTCCACTTGTCCCGAAATATTTTGAATAAATTATGAGGGCATACGAACAGATACGTCTTTATTTTTATTTGCTCTCCGGCACTCGTGAGTACTTCTATGCTCACTTCACACCTCCCCACAATTCTTACCTCAAACAGGCTCTTTGCCACTGTGGTTTTTAAATTTTCGTGCTACGATGCTACTGGATCTGACTTTTCGAACATGCTCGTGTGCATTCAGTTGACTTTTTTCTGTTTCACAAGCTCGTTCACGATTTTTCTTCGAACCAATTTTTTATTTATTTATTCATTTATCATCAAATAATTATTCATACTTGAATGTTTGTATTGATTTAAAAAAAGAACCTTGTTGAAGGATAAATCGAAAAAAAAACGTCATGAAGCACATAACATTTCTCACGATTCTCGCATTTTTGGGAATTTTACCATTCCTCGTTCGAATCGCGATTGGTGAAGAAAATTATGTCGACAAAGCGCTGCTGGAGCCGCATAAAAGATTGTCAAGGAAAAAGAGATATTTGGCCTTTCCAACCGGGACTAATTTCGTGGTGAGTAATTTTTACGACCTCATTCTCATGATTAATGATTTCCGTTTAATCTTATTAGAATTATAGATATATTTAAATTATGGAATCTATCGACCTGAATCATTGAAAAATATTTTGATTGAATTTTAAGAAATGTGTTTATAGAGGATTAAATTAAAAACAGCCGCTCATCAATTTGAGTAAAAATTATCTGATGGCGAATAAAATAAAAATGATTTATATTTAATTGAACTTCGTGGTAATTCTGTCTAAACATTATAAAAAAATGGTATGGTAATGGAATAAAATAAAAATGATTTATATTTAATTGAACTTCGTGGTAATTCTGTATGAACAAATTTTATTATTAAAAAATGGTGGTAAATGTGTAAACGAAATTGTTTTAGACAACTATAACCTTGTTGAAAGCTGTCCAGTTGAAGGAGCCGAAAAATTGGAATCTCGATTTCGAGTTTGACATGATTTGGCCTATTCCTAATCAGGAGAAGCTTTATAAAAAACCCTGGAAGCGTATGAAGCTCCAAAATCGAATTCGACGTCACAGGAGAGACTTGTACAATAACATCGAACTTGCGTTGGCCAGGTTGGTCGTGTTTTTCTGCCTCGAGAATTATTACAAAAAAATTATTAGACAAATTTCATTTATTGTTTTTTTTCAGCCAAGGGTTGCCGGGAACTGAGTGCGTGTTAAGAACAATTTGCGAAGCGAGAATTTATTTAAATTCCCCTGGCGTCTCGTTTCTCGATGATATTTTACGAGTTCTTTTGAGGTTGGGTATATTTCAGTCTTTAATTATTTTCATTATACCGACTCCCTTCGATTGACGCAATTTATGCATTTGAAAAAAAAACCAATTTCATTTTAATATAAAAGTATTCTGTACACATAATAATATATTTTAATTTTATGTTGCATTAATTGAAATTAAAACGAATAACTTTCACATTTTTAGCCATGAGGATGAAGGCTTGGAATCCGACAAATACGACATCGCGTATCGTAAAAATCTGGATTGTGATATCGAATATCCTTGTCCTATTTCAATATTGCATTTGTTATTGACGAGTAATCCTGAATTTTCATTATAAAAAGAAAACCCCTCTCCACCTCCTGTTTTTCCACCTATCTTAAGAAGAAGACAAAAGACGATTTATAAAAGGTAAAATATTCGTTATGAATAAAGGAGAAAAAAAACATAAATATTTGTATTTTTTATTACCTCTTTGCAAACCTCTTTAAGGGCGGGGTAAAGTATTTAAATTTTTTAAAAAATTTTTTTAAATGAATGCGTAATATATCAAGAATATTGTGCTAAAATTTCAAGTCGATCGGAGGAAAATTGACGAAGTTATGAGTATTTGAGCGTCTATTGCTCCATGCCGTTCTCTTCTCTTCTGCGTTTTTAAAACCGTTTTTCTGAGACTTGTCATATTTGAAGTCCGTGTGCACGATAACTCAAAATCTACTGGACCAATCGCTTTGAAATTTTGCACTGTACTTCTTCACATAATTCACCAGGTATTGCCGGGAGCTTTTTTGTTTTTTTTAATAATTACTAATTTTTCAACAACAAATTAGCCGATTTTTTTAGCGAAAATCGGGTTTTTGGCTCCCAAGTGCTACGAAAAATCGAAAAATCGAAAAATAAAAAAATCCTCCCGTCATTACCTCGAGAAACATCTCCTTTAACAAATGAATTTTGATTTTTTTGTTTCAAATGATTCTGTTGCGAGTTATGGTGCATACCGCAAACCAACTTTTTTTCGAGGCGCCTCCGGGGTTTAATTTTCACTCGCTCAATTTTGAATATTTTGCAATGCAAATTTAGGAGAATGTTGTTCAAATGTTACTTTATTATACGTAAATTTTTCAATAAACGAACACTATTCGTTACGCCAAAAAAAATCTTAAAAATATGCCTTTTTTCGCAGAATTAACTTTACCCCGCCGTTAAACATCGTTTGGTTTTTGGGGATGGGTTATTTTTTTATCTCGTATTTTATAAACTACTGCCAATAACGGGGAGAAATAGTTTAATGAAGTTATTCATTGTTTATCCGTGCGGAAAATAGTCCGGAAGAATTGGGGTGGAAAAGGAGCGATTTTGTAGAGATCGGACGAGGAGGCTTGTTTGAGTGTCGTGATAGAAAATTAGGTCGTACAGCAGGGAGGTCGCTGCTAACCCAAGGGATTCACGGTTAACCAACTGTCGAAGACAATGGGACCGGTAGTTACGAACGTGTGGCTTCATCTCCCTCGCCACCCTAACACGAATACATAATGCAAAGATATTTGCAGTTGGAAAACTTTCTGCTCTCACCCCTTTCCACTCACCCTCCTCTCTGTCTCCCGTGATTTTAATGTCGCATACAAAAGGGAACATAGCTTGGAAGTCAAACTTTATAGCTGATGCTTAAGGCCTTAGACTATAGTAACGGGTATAAAATCATGTGCGAATTTAAGGAGAGGGTAGGGGTTTCAGCGCGAAAAAAATCACTTTTTTCGAATTTTTTTCATCTATATGGATAGAGTAAATTTATGGAAACCTTTTGTACATTGTTAAGTGTCATTTCAAGAACATTCCGTAAAAGTTGTACGCGAAAATATCCACAAACAAGCCGGTGCCGCGTTTTTCTCGAAACCACTTTTTCAAAGTCCGTGCTCACTGCCATTTGAAAACTACATGACCGATTTATTTTAAACTTGGTACGCACTTTCTACATATAAAATACCTCCCCCTAACGGTTAGTTTGAGATTTTTTTTACATTGAGGGGGTTTTCCATCCCCAAAATGGCGGAATTTTTCGTGAAAAATAGCACTTTTCAACTTACATGACCACCAAAAATTTGTAAACGAAAAAAAAATTATCAAAGACCGCTGGGGGGAGGATTTGATGATACTTTGACTAAATTTTAATGGTAATTAATTTCAGATAATTTCTAGCTGAGATACAGTGAACACCGCAAATCGTGTTTTTCCAAAGGCGTTCAAAAGGCGAAAAAATTCACGAATAAGTGTTTTTTTTTCACGCTGAAACCTCTACCCTTCCCTTAACAATTTTTTCTCGTTCGAAAAAGTAATTCAATCATAAAATTAATTACACATCTATTTAGTATGAATATCAAGTTGTTAGAATTTTTTTTTCGATGTACAAAATAGCCGGCTACTAATATTTTCTTTTGTTATCGTTTTTTAGGTGCACCACGGCATGACATTTAGCATCAACAATTTGTGACCTAGAACAAAAAACAAAAATTCTCGCTAATCTACATTGGAATACCTAGAGAAGTACGTACGGAATTTAAAAAATATTGTTTTGTTCAAAAGTTGTAGGTATTTGAACTTAAGAAAGGAATTTTCAGTGAAAAATTTCGTTACAACTGCTCATAAACTGCTCATAAAAAGCAAAGTTTTCGATTAATCAGAAATTCCGTACGTACTTCTCTGCGAAATGCAATTAGGAACATAACTTTTAAATTTGAAGTAAATCCAGTGAAAATTGTTGATTTTATTTGTCACGCCAATTGGAAAAAAGTTGTTTCGAGAAGTTTCGAGTAGTCGGCCATTTTGTACATCGAAAAAAAATATATATTTTCTAACAGCTTGATATTTATACTGAATAGATGTGTAATTAATTTTTGAGTGAATCACTTTTTCATACGAAAAGAAATTATTAAATTCGCACCTGATTTTACACCCGTTACTGTGGCTTAAGGGGACCCGGTGGTCTAGAGAACAAAAATTTCACCTATTTTCACGATTTTTTTTGCCATTAAAAATTTTAAAAACGATGTTTCAACTTTTCGGGCTTATTACTACGTTTATTGAGCATACAAAAAATTGTTTTTTTTTTTTTCATTTTAAAAACAATATTATTATAAAAATGCCGCTGAAGATGACCCTCTCGAAAAATCGGACCCGGACGGCGTAGGTGATTTCGAGAACTCTACTCATCTGAAACACAAAATTCAAGAAGAATCTTAATCAGAAAGAGTGCAGTTATGGTCGGAACTAGAGCAAATCGAAAAAATTAAAAATTGACAAAATGGCGCGCTTTTGAAAAAAAAGTTCGTAAAATCGGGTCTCTTTTCACTAGTTTTTTAGTGTAAACAATAGGAAATTATTGAAATAAAATTATGATTCTAGTTCCGACGATAGCCGTACATATTGTGAACAACGTATCCAAATTTCAAGTGATTCGGTTGAATAGTTTTTTTTTTTTCATCACCGCCGTGCCGAAAAAAGTCGTTTCGAGATAAATGAGTTTAAAGTTTGAGGTACAGATATTTTATCTAGATATAAGGTACAGACGCGGACCGGTCTCTACCTGGTTAATGGGCTGTAGAAGCTATAATATTGGGAATTTCCGTATGCAAATTTCACAGTATATTCTTAAGATACTATACTTTGGAAATAACGAAAGAATAAAAATCGATTTTTTGAAATTTCTAGACCACCGGGTCCCCTTAAGGCCTTAAAGCTGCAAAGTTGACATTATCGAAGTTTAGAATTCAAGGTGCCAGATTGAAAATCGGCGCTGCAAGCTCGAGAGTCAAGTCTTTCAGGGTAATTCAGGTTTAATTTCAAAGGTCAAAAGGTTAAAAAATCAAGGTCGAAGGTTAGAAGTCGAACTTCCAGGTTCGACGATCAAATGTTGCGGGGTAAGAGTTGCAGGTTTGCGGCTCAAGGTCAACGAATAATTTCCAAGTACTTCCTCATCAAAGGTTGTGAGGTCAACGTTCGCCATTGCGTCCTACGCTCGCACGGCCAAGTCCAAAGAAGGAATATGCCGCAATAACAACAATAACATGGGCTCCAATTAGCAGTCCGAGCAGCGTGGCACGGACTCACTCTAATCGTTCAGTAAACCGTACGAAAAAGAACCGTTAATCGATGCTAATGGCCACGACAATGGGGCACCCAGAATTTACCTACGAGCAGTCACCTCCGGAGGAACAGCATCGGCGCTCAGTTTGCTCGCCACCTTGGCCATCTTCACCCGCATATCTCGTTGTCCAGCCGATACTACGCAAGTACAGGTGAGTCCAAAAGAAACGGAACATTTTTAACTCCATGTACTAGGCCGTTTTATTTTTTTAGCAGCCGGGTGGTTGCTCCCATTCGTGCAGTTTCGTTATATAGTGGAAAACCGCGTTCTATATGTGATTTCGATTAAAATTATTGCGATTACTGTGGGTTCATCAGTTTCGAAAAAAAGCCGCGCTCACGCGTAGACTCGTGTGTAGGCGCATGCGTAGCCACATCCACGCTCAGCGCGCGCACGCTAACGCGTGGACGCACGGGTAGTTTCGCACGGAGGCGCATGCGTAGCCACGCCCACGCCAAGCGTTCGCACGTTGACGCGTGGTCCCTTGGGTAGAGTCATGTAGAGGCGCATGCGCAGCCACGCTTGGCGCAGCCACACTGAGAAAAAAACCAATTGAATCAAAAAAATATATTGGTTGATCCAAATAAATCTGCTGCTGCGCAGTGCCGCCGATATATGAGATTGGTACAATATTATAAAATATTGAAAAATGTGATTGATTAAAATAACCTATTATTTTATTTGACAAAGCTCTTCTGTTCCCTGAATATCTACATTATCCTTCAAATAAAATTATATTCTATTGAAATCATTCTATATAAAATCCGTAGATGTATGGATGAAATAATTAAGCGGCTGCTACAACATTTTTTATTTCGTACAAAAATATAATCAATAGAATTAATTATTTTTTTAGTACATCGAAACGAATATGCCATGGGACGTAAGTTTTTCAATTTGTTTTGAATCTTAAATAAAAAGTGAGCATTAGAATGATCATTCACGATAATAGAGGAGAGAATATCAGATATCCAATGGAATATCCATGGAGAGAATATCAGATATTCAACTGATAAGAACAGATATTACACTTTGATCTTAGCCACAGGCCAAGAAGTGATACTCTTTAGAGTTTCTCCGGCGTTTAAGTAGATTCTCGGTTCGCGCTGCGCTTACGAGAAACGAGCGCGCGTGCGGCTTCTAGCGGTTACTCCGAGAACTACGGGTTTCCTCACACCTATAATTTCGGTGGCGCTCGGCCATGATTTGGTTGAATTTTTACAACCTAATGCGCATGAAATAAATTTTATTTTCGCATAATTTTTTAACCAATTCAGACATTTGCTTAATACTTTTTAATCAAAATAGAATATTAATATTTTAACGAATAATGTACTTGAAAATCAATATCGGATAAGGTAAAAATAAAAAATAACACATGTACTAAATAGAAATTTTATCTGAATCAAACGAGCGAATTTCAATTTTTCTTGTGTACTCGAATCAACAATATTCATGTTATGAATTGAAACGCTTTTTTTTCGTTCGTTGCAGAAAATGGATTCAAAACTACATCATTTGTTCGCGATAAATTTTTAGACAATTTCAATAATATATTGTTCTCGGCTAATAATATATCTTTCGAATGAAAAAAAAACTTGCAATTTTATCATGTTATTAAAGTCAATAGCGTTTTGTTTGGACTAATAAATCCGATTATTTACACCAACAAGTTTACTATTGAATCAACGAAATTTCATTCGATAACCGAAATTATATTGGATAAATGATTTTTTTCTTAGTGTAGCCATGCCCACGCCAAGCGTTCGCATGTTGACGCGTGGTCCCTTGGGTAGAGTCGTGTGGAGGCGCATGCGCAGCCACGCTCGCGCTTAGACTCGTGCGTAGGCGCATGCGTAGCGACACCCACGCCCAGCGCGCGCACGCTAACGCGTCGACGCACGGCCAGACTCGCACGGGGCATGCGCGGCCGCGCTCACGCCGAGCCTTCGCATGTTGACGCGTGGTCCCTTGGGTAGAGTCGTGTAGAGGCGCATGCGCAGCCACGCTCGCGCTTAGACTCGTGCGTAGGCGCATGCGTACCGACACCCACGCCCAGCGCGCGCACGCTGACGCGTCGACGCACGGCCAGACTCGCACGGGGCATGCGCGGCCGCGCTCACGCCGAGCCTTCGCATGTTGATGCGTGGTCCCTCGGATGGACTCGCGCGGAAGCGCCTGCGCAGCCACGCTCGTCACGGCCACGCCAGCGCTTGGACTCACGCCTAGGGCACGCACGCCAACACGTGGACGCACGGGTAGATTCGCACGGAGGCGCATGCGTAGCCACGCCCACGCCAAGCTTTCGCACGTTGACGCGCGGTCCCTTGGGTAGAGTCGTGGTAGAGGCGCATGCGCAGCCACGCTTGACGCGGCCACGCTCACGCGTACACTCGCGCCTAGACTACGCGCATGCGCGTAAACGCACGCGGAGATACTCGCGCCATCATACAGCATTGCAGCATTGTGAAGAAAAAGTAACAATTTCCTTTTTCCTAAAGAGCTTATCCGAGTGAGTTACGAGATATTACCAGCGTTGTTCACGAGCTTCCTCGTCTGGAGGCCACTATGGAGAGTGAGGATCGATCTTCCGTCTGCCGCAGGAAGTTTCATCTACCCTGACGCGACGCGGGCTCGAAATATATATATAGTGTACGGGGCGAAAATCGAATGAGAACGAGGAAGAAAAGTTGAAGAATGAGGAAGAGGAGGGTAGAATGATCACGTGGGACGGCGATGAAATACTTCTCTCCTCTATTCTTCATTCTCCTCCCCGCCCCCGCCCTCTTGTCCCCACAGGCCATTTTTGCAACGGGCCTTATAAATTTCTATCTCGTTTCGCTTTTCACGCGTCCATCCCACTCGTGTATGTGGAACAACAACGCCCTCGTTCCGGCAACCGTCGAATCGAGTTACGACGAGAACGACAAATAGAGCATTCATCAAGCGCCTCATTCTTCACGTACAGCCTCTCCGCTCGCGTCCAAGAGTCAATAAATTTCGAATCATTTGCGACGTTGATGAAACGAACTTATACGTAGGAGTGCACAGTTTTTAGGAGTTGCGTTATGGGAAAGTAGCCGGATTTCGAATTGAATTTTTTTAGTTCAATGTTTCGAGTTAAGGAGTGAGTTAAGGGGTGGATAAGGAGAGTTAAGGGGATATACCTTAAGGGGGCGACGAAAAATTAAGGGGTGAGACACCTTGGTTAATGAGCGAGTTGAGGGTTGACATACCTTAGTTAAGGAGTGAGTTTAGGGGTGGTTAAGGAGAGTTAAGGGGATATACCTTAAGGGGGCGACGAAAAATTAAGGGGTGAGTTAAGGGGTGAGACACCTTAGTTAAGGAGCGAGTTGAGGGTTGACATACCTTAGTTAAGGGGCGAGTTAAGGGGTGACGAAAAAATTGCTATTTTCAAGATTTTTTTAAAGGAAAGATTTCTTCACCTTTTTCGAGACTTAGGGTATGTTTTATCACTACTTGCGGCTGTTACATGGTATTTTTTTCTTACTAATCTTTAAAAATGGCAAAGGTATGGTACGTGAACGGCGTGACACCTAGCGTCGGCGGGATTAATCTGAACAAAAACTGAAAACTGAATATGAACCAAGAAAAAGTGTGAAATGTTGAAAATCCGTGAAATGGGACGCTACGAAACAAACAGATTGAATTTTTCGAAAAAAATGGCTACATTTTGCCATAAAAGATCTTGTTATTACTTTTAAAAACATTCAGGGTAATTCTTTGACAATAAGGTTGGAAAGATTCATACCAAATTTCATCAGAATCGGTTGATTAGTTTTTTAGCTATACGTCACGCCATTTTTCAAAATGCAGTTTGGAAGATCGTGTCATACCTCCGCCAATTTAAAAGAGTAATAAAAAAACACCACGTAACAGCTAGAAGTAGTAATAAAACGTATCCTAAGTGTTAAAAATTCTGAAGAAATCTTTCCTTTAAGAAACATCATGAAAATCGGAAAAAATTCCTCACCCAAAGGTATCTACCCCTTAAATGTTTAAAGTTCTTTAAATGCATGGCTTGTAGATTATAAACAAATGGATGCATAAATAAGTAATTGAGCGAATAAATAAATGTGTGAATGAATGAATGAACGAATTCGTTAATTAATCAACAAATGAATACACGAATGAATAAACATATTCATAATTTAAAAAAAAAATATATATATATATAATATTTTATAAATACATTATTAGGCCAATAAATGAATAAATTCACCATAAAATAATTTCACTTCTCGCTGGCAAATGAAATTAAAAAAAGAGCCAAATAACATCGCTATAAAAGTCGTTATAATTGATGTCGACAGGTTCATAAAAAATGGTCTTCGCTCGACGTGCCTCTCTACTCATCTTCCTCCACGTCCTATCCACTTTTTTAGCGGATAGCGATGATGTGAGTGGCAGACACTTGTCTAGGAAAAAACGGTACGTCGTTTTTCCGGAAGGTTCGAGTTTTTCGGTACGTGCACGTTTCATTTTGTTTACACCTTCATTTCTCTTCTATTTATTTCAATTCCATTTTTATTAGCGCACGGTGCAGCGCTTCATTACAGTTGTCATATTTTATACAAAGATTCATCGGGCTGGTCGGAATTCTTTTTTCAAATATCTTTCTCGACACAAGGGGCTTGATTGATGGAACGATGAGGACTCAGAGGTGAACTCGCACGATCGATCATGTGTTCTTGATCGATTGGCCAATTCTTTTGCTGGCTCTCCATACTGGAAGAAAATTGTTTGCCGTTTTGACCGCCGGTGCTCTGATTAAATCGAGGCTTTTCATACACTTCTAACAAAATTCACATGTTTATTTAAAAAAAAAATGCTTTCAAAACATCGGAGCACGGTACGAAGGAACTTTTTATTCATTTAATTGGCCAATAATAATACAATTTGTTGAGGGATGTCATGGCATAATTAATATTATTATTAACTGTACAAATCAATTATTTTCGAAATAAATTAATCTATAATAAGCATAATAAATAACTAAAAAGGGCACTGTCGTTTTTGACGATAATGCACAAATTTAATTGTAACTATTGACGATAATCTATTACTATACAATATTTTTATTTTTAGTAAGAAATAAGTTATCATAATTCTCGAAATTGATCGCTTCGTGTAACGATACATAATTATCGAAGATTTGAGAAATCCATTAAATTCACGTCTTCAGTCTGTTGGCGTTTATAAATTAATTATTAATTACTAACAATGAAGATTTATTATTGTAAATTCACATGCTTTTTTACACATGATTTTCGACGTTCAAAGATCGCTCTGTGCATGACGGTGAATACCTTGACCCCGGACAATATTTTTACGGAGGGCCTCAACTGGGGTATATCTTACGACCTTCCAAACGAGAGCAAACCAGCCCTCGAGCCCTTCCTCGAGCTCAGGAAGGACAAACCGGGCAAATATCATTATCACGAAAATCAGAATCACCTGGCCAATCCAGGCGGCTGGAACTACGACAAAAAGTTCAACCCACCGCGGATATATTCGGCCAAAGCGAAGAAAAAATATTACAAGCCGAATTATGACTACGTGAGGCGGAGACATCGCAGAGATCTTTACAATAAACTGGAAATCATCATGAACGCGTGAGTAGGAAAAAAATTCAGATCTTTTCTCTTTAAATCAGTATATTTTCATAAACCATTTTTAAAAAATCAGTCCATTTCCATCGAGCATTTAAAAAAAAATCAATTATTACAATAAAAAATTGACGGTAGAATCTCTCTCACTTTTGTAATATTTATTACATTTTCTTCACGTGAGAGGTTTTTTTTCTTTCAAAGAACGTCAAATTGGCACAACTGATAGTAAATGCACGAATTGATTTTTGGAAAATTGAACATATTTTCAGTTTTTTTTAAACTCAAGAACTTGTTCATTGAGCTGATAAAAAAAAGACTCCTCCAGTCGCATATATCGGCTAAAAAAATATGAAAAAAAACTAGATATACGTAGACTTTTATTTTGTACATTTCGATATATACATATCATTATTGCGAATGCTCATTTTATCAAATCGTATTTTTCCATAAATAAAATTAATAACATTTGTAGTAGGAGAAACGGAAACACTTTCGACGGTTCAATTAACGATAAACATTTTTTTAAAACCTCGCGCGAGGTTTCTATTGCTTCAACAGCCTGATAACACCCGGCGGGGGTAGTTTTAGCCTCCGTTACAAAAAAAAAAAAAAAAAAAAAGTCGCCAAGGCAAAAGGGTCAAAAGGGACGAATAGAAAGGAAGAAAAAAGCCTGATAAAAAAATTGGACTGCACAGTATTGACCACAGCCATGTATAACTCCACCTCCCTCGCCCTCCGTTCCTCACATCTGCCCTCCTCGTTGTCTCATCCCATGACCCTCTTATTCGAAATGGCAACAAAATCGAAGAGAGGACGAAAAAGAGGGCTGATAAAAAGCTAGAAATTGGTTCCATCGCAGTGATCGAATTTGTCATGAGCCAGATGGAAGATTTCAACCACAAGCACAGTTTGGGCTTGGGGGAGGGGGGGGGGGGGGGGTGTCACTGAATAGAGCATTTTTTGACAAGCCTTTAACGAGGACAGTGGGATGAAAAAAAAAGAGTTCCATCGCCCTTCAGCGATAAACTTTATCGTGATAAGCTTCACAATATTATGAGAGAAATTTGAAATGCAATGAATTACCTTTGTCAAATTTCAAGCCGCATTTGGATCTTTGGATATTTATATTTTCCGAACGGCTGGTCGGAAAATTTTCAAAAAAATTGTCAGTATAGGATCAAATCATACGGATATCGGTAAAATTTACCGACCTCGTCAAAAAATTTACAGATTTAAGGGCGATCCGTACAGAACCGAGTGTCTTTATTTTCAGCGACGGCCAGGCTCGTGAAGTTAAAAATTTTATACGCGAGAAACTGTAGACCCAAAAAATCCTGAAAAAAATCAATTTGTCCGCCGAAGTCGTATGAGTAATGAAAAAAATCACCGACGTTTTCAGGAGAACCATGCATTTAAGGGCGATCGATTTAGTACCCGCTGCACGCTATTTTCCTTTTTAAACGTCGCATGAAGTTGGCTGAATTTATATACGCGAGTTTTTATAAAGATTGGTGCAAGAGTTGTCAAAAAAACTTCGGCGTGTTTTTTGGAACCATAGAAACAAGATAAGAACATTTCCATTTTTTTTTATATTTCATAGTTAATTTGTTATGAATAATTATCTGACGATTTTTTCGGCAAATTTTTCACTTTCCAAAAAATTGCCTAAAAAATCGTCAATAACAAATAAACTATGCAATTCCATAGACAATGTATTTTTCAAGATATATTCAACATTTCAAGCGATTCGGATGAAAAATGTCTGAGTTATGTTTCCGGCCAACTTAAAAAATGCAGTTCTGAGACAAACGCCGCACAGCCGCCATTTTTAAATAAATCGCTCCAAAAAAATTATTGTATAAAGTCACCGATATGTATGATACACACCCTTTTTTGTAATCTCGATTTATTTTGTAGTTTTTCCGAAAAAAAAAATCCCCAAAAAGCCTATTTTTTCGGCCTCTAGAGTGGCCTAAGGCCTTAATGGCGAAAGATTGTACGAAAAATATAAAAATTGTCAGCCGTGTCGGAAGATCTGTTGGTGAACGATTTTAAACGGAGTGCCCCATATCTGTTTATACATATATAGCCTTTATTCGCTTATCCCACATAGCTGGAGCATTTTTCCTCTCACTCTGTGTATCGTCCTTGTGGAAAACAATGAAATACAATTTTAGTAGGGAATAGAAGGGAGGACGAGAGATGGAAGACCGGTGAAAGGATCAATAGCGCGCTCGTCTGTGCTGTTGCTCGTAACTTCAAGTTCTGACCGGCGAAACGAGGCTGTATCCAGCCAGAATCCAAACGTGAATCGGGCAGCCGAGCTGCACGTTACTTCCAAAGCATTTGGGATTGAAACAATGAAAAATGAATACAACCGAAGTGGCGGGGGAGGCAAGGGGTAGCTGCACGCCCTCAACAATTTTTACAAATACGTTTTATTCCTTGAAAAATCAATCCAGGTGCAATTCTCCACAAAACAGACGAGAAACGATTATCGTTATTTGCACTTTGTATTTTTTAAACAAAATTTATTCAGCTCAATTTACGTGAAAGAAATGCACAATTTTTGCCACCCTAGCATGACTGAGTTAAAGAAGGATTTACATACGTTCTCAATAATTTTTACAAATCGTTTTATTGATTAATAAATGCACGTGCAATTCTCCACAAAACATACGAAAAACGATTATCGTTATTTGCTCTTGTTTTTTTTTTATTCAGCTTAATTTACGCGAGAGAATTGCACAATTTTTGCCACCCTTGCGTGACTGAGCTAAAGAAGGATTAACATACGTTCAATATGCTGCCCTTCTATTTTTCTCGTAATTAAAGGAATAATATTTCCCAGCCAGATTGATCTTTCTTTTTTAGCTCGAAAAGGAACAGTTTGAACAGGGTATTAAGCACGAGGGATGGGGGTTGAAAAAGCGATTGAGCGAGTCTTCGCTGGGTTTCTCATTTTATGGGGTTTAATAGAGAGGATGGTGCAATTAGGGGTTGTTAAATTTAATCTCACCGGCTTTTTTCATCCCCTCCTAGCCTCTATTTCCTTCCCCCTTAAACGGGCTAACGTCTTCAAAGTCCGAGGAAAACGTGGTCGTGCAGTGGAATAGGGGATGATTTGCGAGAACCGAGCATTTCATGGATTCGTGAAGGCGTAGTAAATCTCGCTGCAAATCCAAACCGCGTTGGACACGGTTAATGACCAATATTGCAACGGGTCTTATTTTTCGAAGCTGTTTTTTTCGTAAACGTTTCAGGGGATATTTTTCGGACGCATTCATTTCGGGGTTGTTTTTCTGGGAGTTGTCTTCTGAGAGAGTGCTTTTTAGGAGCATTTTAGTTGGGGATGTATTTTTGGAGAATATTTGTAGTGGGTAGTTTTTCGGAGGAGCTCCTCGGAGGGGGTGTGTTTTTCACCCTCTTGCAGATTGTCAGTACTTGCCCTTTGCACAATATTTTTTACCATCATTTCAGGAATTTCAGACTTCAGAATTGCAAAAATTCAAACATTTTAGAACTTAGAACAAATACGTTTTTTGGAACACCTACAATGGGACTATTTTTCATCCAAAACTGCCATATGTCAAGAGTATCGGCCAGAAATTTTACCAAAGTAAATTTAAAACTGAAATAATGACAATTTTAAGTGAATAAAGCTATTTTTTTCGGAATTTTCATATTTAGGATTTTTAAACCCCTTAATCATTCGATTTCTCACGCTGATGCGGGTTCTTCATATTCTAGAATACGAAATTTATGATTATGAATTTTTTCGACCCGATTGGACCGATAGAATTCGCGCGGCAAATGTTTGAAAACGACTGGGGTCACTTTGACCCCATGTGGATTTTGCCCCCGTATCGCAACATCACCGTTAAAGGGCTATACCAGTATGAAACGCTTCAGCCTCTCAGCAGGCATTATGCGAGGAAGAGGAGGGTCCATTGTATGGGCCAGGTGTAGCTGATTAGCAGTTCATATGGTAAATATCATTTTATCTTACAAAAATCGATGGTTAAATCTTTCAACGCGTTTTTCTTGAAATGAGATTTTTAAATTTGCTGACATTGTAACTCAAAGAGCAATTATCCGATTGATTTGAAATTTTAACTGAGTACTCTTGAACATATTTACTCTACAATGACGTAGGATATTTTTGATTGGATGAAAATTGACGATTTGGCATTGAAAAAAAACGACCATTTTATAGGCAAGAAAACAGACTTCTTTTCATATGGACGCCATTTTGTTAGATTTTGATATTTTTCGAAAATCCTACGTCATTTTACAGAACATACCTTCCAGATTAACGACATTTTTTCCTTTTCCAGTTTCAGCTACTCAATCGGCCGAAATCATGTCAGCAGTGGAGGAACGTTTTTTCTGGCGCCTCCGAAGGCAGCGCATAAGTCGCTTGGATCTCAATATTTTTCTATGAAAAAATTATGTAATATAGGTCAAATATAGCCAAATATATTCTTATTTTTCCGAAATATTTAATCGAGTGCTTTTCTTTCGAAAAATTTCCGAAAATCACCCAAATTTTCAGCGTTCACACTGGTATAGTCCCTTAACGGCGGGGTAAAGTTAACTCGGCGAAAAAAGGCATGTTTTTAAGATTTTTTTTTGGCGTAACGAATAGTGTTCGTTTATTGAAAAATTTACATATAATAAAGTAACATTTGACCAACATTCTCCTAAATTTGCATTGCAAAATATTCAAAATTGAACGAGTGAAAATTAAACCCCGGAGGCGCCTCGAAAAAAAGTTGGTTAGCGGTGTGCACCATAACTCGCAACAGAATCATTTGAAACAAAAAAATCAAAATGCATTTGTTAAAGGAGATGTTTCTCGAGGTAATGACGGGAGGATTTTTTTTTCTCGATTTTTCGTAGCACTTGGGAGCCAAAAACCCGATTTTCGCTAAAAAAATCGGCTAATTTGTTGTTGAAAAATTAGTAATTATTAAAAAAAAAACAAAAAAGTTCTCGACAATACCTGGTGAATTATGTGAAGAAGTACTGTTCAAAATTTCAAAGCGATTGGTCTAGTAGATTTTGAGTTATCGTGCACACGGACTTCAAATATGACAAGTCTCAGAAAAACGGTTTGAAAAACGCAGAAGAGAAGAGAACGGCATGGAGCAATAGACGCTCAAATACTCATAACTTCGTCAATTTTACTCCCATCGACTTGAAATTTTAACACAATATTCTTGATATATTATGCATTCATTTAAAAAAAATTTTAAAAATGAAAAAAAATTTTAATACTTTACCCCGCCTTTAAGCAATTTTGCCATCTTATCTTTGCAGGATGAACTTCGACGGTCGTACCTGCGTGCTGAGGGCACTGTGCGAGGCCTCCCAACGTTTGATGCCCAGAGGGAACAGCCTGGTGGAAGAAATGATGCGAATAGCGTTCACGTAAGCCCCGCTTAAAGATAAACCGCCCTCGAAGCTTTAAAAATAATGATTTTAAGTCGGGATCGTGGCAGCGGTACTGCGATCGCGTAGCAAAGTTTAAAGAACCACCTTAACCCACCCTAACTAACGAGGGAAAATCGTGGAGGGCAAGTATCACGGTTGCTAGTCGTCCTGGGACACGCGATACCCCTGGGAAAGCGATGAGAAAGAAAGAGTGGAAAACAAACAAAAAAAACAAGCACAGAGAAAATTCGTAGTCGAGCTGGGAGCTGTTAAAAATTGCTGCGATTCCTGGAGACTTATCTTATTTAAGGGCAAGTACCCGGGGGCGAAACGAGGAAATAAGGCGCCGGGACGTCATTGAGAATCGATTTGAAAAGTAATCCCACGAGTCTCGCGAATAATCCCTCGGATTTTTACCGAACGACTCTGAGCCCTGTGAGCTCGTTTCGATTTCGAACTCACTGACTCTCTCTCTCTCTCTCTCTCTCTCTCTCTCTCTCTCTCTCTCTCTCCCTCTCTCGGCAACTGAGAAAATTCTCATCGTACGAAAGCTCCAACGACGGAACGTGCTATATACCGTAGGCTTGCTGGTATCGCACGTGAGGAACGCACGACTCGGTTGCCACCTGGCGGCCAAGCGGTGAACTACGTGGTCAAAGCGCGCGTTCCATTTGAACCGCAATTCTTGTTTTCCTCTTTATTTTTTAACCTTTTGGTTTAAAAATATGAAATAATTCGTGTGCATAGCATTGACTGAGTACGTCCACTTAAAATTACTGCAATTACTGTCAAGCAATTATTTTAGTAAAAAAAAAAATGTTTTTCGACGTGGCTTCGCTATGTGCTTGACATCACTTGAGAAAATTCAACACGGTCATGTACAAAGTGTTCAATGGCACGTCATATATTGGGTGAATTCTCATCGTACGAAAGCGTCAACGACGAAACGTACTATATACCATAGGCTTGCTTGTAGAGTACGTGAGAAAGGCCCGTACGGTTGGCACCTGTCGGCCGAGCGGTGAACTACGTGATCAAAGGGCGCGCTCCATTTGAACCGCAATTCTTGTTTCCCCCTTTATTTTTCTTACCCTTTGGCTTAAAAATATGAAATAATTCGTGTGCATAGCATTGACTGAGTACGTCCACTTAAAATTACTGCAATTACTGTCAAACAATTATTTTCGTAAAAAAAAATGTTTTTCAACGAGGCTTCACGATGTGCTTGACATCACTTGAGAAAATTCAACACGGTCATGTACGAAGTGTCCAATGACACGTCATATATTGTGTGGATTCTCATCGTACGAAAGCGTCAACGACGAAACGTACTATATACCGTAGGCTTGCTTGTAGAGTACGTGAGAAAGGCCTGTACGGTTGCCACCTGTCGGCCGAGCGCTGAACTACGTGATCGAAGGGCGCGCTCCATTTGAACCGCAATTCTTGTTTCCCCCTTTATTTTTCTTATCCTTTGGTTTAAAAATATGAAATAATTCGTGTGCATAGCATTGACTGAGTACGTCCACTTAAAATTACTGCAATTACTGTCAAGCAATTATTTTCGTAAAAAAAATGTTTTTCGACGTGGCTTCACTATGTGCTTGACATCACTTGAGCAAATTCAACACGGTCATGTACGAAATGTTCAATGATACGTCATATATTGAGAGGATTCTCATCGTACGAAAGCGTCAACGACGAAACGTACTATATACCGTAGGCTTGCTTATAGCGTACGTGAGGAACGCCCGTACGGTTGCCACCTGTCGGCCGAGCGGCGAACTACGTGATCGAAGCGCGCGCTCCATTTGAACCGCAATTCTTGTTTTCCTCTTTATTTTTTAGCCTTTTGGTTTAAAAATATGAAATAATTCGTGTGCATAGCATTGACTGAGTACGTCCACTTAAAATTACTGCAATTACTGTCAAGCAATTAGTTTCGGGTAAAAAAATGTTTTTCAACGAGGCTTCACGATGTGCTTGACATCACTTGAGGAAAATTCAACACGGTCATGTACGAAGTGTCCAATGACACGTCATATATTGATACTGCATATATGTGTCAATAAAATATAATTATGCATCCCGAAACGAAGGTCAGGGATCATCACGTGGTGTATCGTGGTGCGAGGGTTACCGTAAATTCGATTTATGAACCGGAATCTTCGATCGGGAGGTGGGCCTTGAGAAATTGGATTAATGGTGTTTCCCCGTCGTCGCAGGTTACCATTGACGAGAGTGCTCTCGTACGAGCCGGACGAACATCGTTCCTACACCAATGCCCACAGAGCCGGCTTCGAGGGTCAGGACTGCGCACATATGTTTGCCGCTTGCACTTTTTCCCTCATCGACATGGCCCTCGGGAAATACAGCGTGCCTGAGCAGGGATACGTACCGACGTACCCTCCGAGAAACTCGGTCGTGGCTGCGCAACCAGAAGATCCGAGAACCGGAAGTCTCGATGCGGAGCCGGATATTTCATCGGTCGTGAGATTCAACATGAAGTAACGACGAAGTTCAACCCTGTACGCTTTCGCAACCAGTCCAAATACATGTCGATCGCGAGAACGAATTGATTTTTGCCACCTTGAGGGCCACATTTGTTCATTTTTAATATTAAGATATATATATTATTTTATTCTACCTGCGATATTCTTAAAACCGCAATTAATTTATCTGTTTTTCGCTATTTTGTCTCGATGTTTTGTTCAAGACCTTATACCACAGGTCTGCTCGTTATCCGCGCGAGAAACGCCGCGCGTGCTCGCCACCTGTCGGTCGAGCGGCGAACCACTCGAGCGCGCGCGTTTTTGACTGAATACTTTATGCAATTTAACATAGTCTAGTCCATTCGGTGGATCAGAGGGGTTAAAAAATTGATAAAATACGGGATAATATTATGCAAGTGGTAGAATTTAATATGACGGCCGGGCGAGTCGAGAACTCGCCACTGAATGAGCTCTATCGCGTCTTAAGGGGTATTCTTTAAGGGAATTTTTTTTAGCGGGACAATGGAATAAATCAAAATTCTGAAAAAGGTCCTTTATTGTACATATCCTAAACTGTATAAAGTATTTTTTTTCAAAGTGATATAAAACAAAATGGCGGCTGCGCAGCTTTTCTTCGACAGTCTTTTTTTTATATATCAATTTTTGCTAAAACAGCGCGTTTTTTTTTGTTGAGATATCAATTTTTCCACAAAGTCAAATCGATCGAAAAAAAAATCAATCGACGAAGTTTTTTTTGGGATATCAATTTTTTTGATATATCAATTTTTGCTAAAACAGCGCTTTTTTTAAAATAAAAGTTCATTCGTCCAACAATTTTCAAAAAAACATCGTCCGAAAATTGATTATAATAGAAACTATGTAATATATCGAGAAAATCCTACGTACTGCTATGCAAAATGTAATTGTGAATAAAGAGTTAAAATTTACAATCAATCGGTCAAGATTTATTCGAGCTATGAGTCCAGCCGACTTGAAAAATGTAGTTTCGAGAAAAACGCATTTAAGTAGAAGAAAAGGAGAAGAAAAATGCGTCGAAGTATTTAGACATTTTTCCCACCTTAATCCTTTGAGTATGTCATTTTTAATATATTAAGGCATCTTTTAAAAAAGAAAAAAATCGATTTTTCGAAATTTCTATAATAGCCTTAACCCTTAAGACGGTTATCCCATGTGACTGGTCTAAAAAAACGAAAAAAAAAAAAAAACAAAAAACAAAAATGTTTTGCACAAATGGCAGGAAATGCGTGTGTGTTATATGGACCCGGCGGAGCAGACTAATGGTCAGTCAACATTTTCTTCTATTCTACTTTTCGAATTGGCTTCCATGATATCTCAAAAACTCTTAAACGGATTTTGCTCAAATTTGTATGGTATAGTCAGCACATCCCTGGTTCTCACCTGAACTAGAATATTTCCAACATCTGCCGTAGTTTTTTTAAGCTGAAAAAATCGAAAAAAAATTACGAAACTTGAAACTTGACTTTTAAAATCGTGCCGAAAATTCAATTTTCGATATTTTTTACTTTAGTCTAGTTCCGGCGATGGCCTCAGGTGTACAAATTGAAATGCCGTTTGATTTTTTTCTTAATTTCAGATGAGCAAAATCTCCGGACTCGTGGCAGTCAACCAACGTTCTTTTTACACATGAGTGTCTTCCGAACGGTGTAAAGTCGATCCAACTCGTTTTTTTTTGTTTGACGAAATTCTGAGGGACTGTAAAAATGTTAATAAGCGTGTGGTAAAAATTCGAAGACTGTGTGTTTTAATGCTTAAGGGGTTAGGCCGCTCTAGTGGCCGAAAAAAGGCTTTTCGGTGATTTAAAAAAATAAACTACCAAATAAGTCGAGATTACAAAAAAGAGGGTGGTTATCTGACGATTTTTTAGGCAAATTTTTGGAAAGTGAAAAAATCTGCCTAAAAAATCGTCAGATAATTGTTAATAACAAATGAACTATGCAATATAAAAAAAAAATCCTACGTACTTCCATAGAAAATGTATTTTTCAAGATATATTCAACATTTCAAGTGAATCGGTTGAAAACTGTCTGGGTTTTGTTTCCGGCCAACTTAAAAAGTGCAGTTTTCAGATAAACGCTGCACATCCGCCATTTTGAAATTAATCGCTTCAAAAAAATTATTGCATACAGTCACTGATATGCATGATAAACACCCTTTTTTGTAAACTCGATTTATTTTGTAGTTTTTCGAAAAAAAAATCCCCAAAAAGCCAATTTTTTCGGCTTTTAGAGTGTCCCTCATATGTAAGCCCTCAAGGGGGGATTGTCTTTTTTTTCCGCAAAATTTACCGCTTTTTGGGAATTTTTTTGTGAAGAAAGTATACAACGGAAAACTTGTGAAACTTGGCATATAGTTTTATTGATCTGTTTACTACATACAAAAAAATTTTCAAACAATTTCATCAAAAAATCCGCCTCCCACCCCCCTCGACGCACGATGGTCCTTTTTTGATGGTGTGCACGATTTCTCAAAAACTATTCAACCGATTGCCTTCAAATTTGGACAGAATGCTCAGCTGACATCCTTTTATCGTTTGATGAAGCAAAAAAGCAATACGTTTAATAGTTTTTTATTTATAACAAAAAATCGATCAATTTTTTTCGAAAAATTGATACTTCAAGTTCAAAACGTCACCAAATCGTCAATTTTTTTTCCCTTCATCGAACGATAGCTATATGTGTCTAAAGTAAAATGCTTTTTGGGTTTTTGTTGCAGGATGAACGTGAAGGCTGTAATCGTGCACACCATCAAAAAAGGACCATCGCGCGTCGAGGGGGGTGGGAGGCGGATTTTTTGATGAAATTGTTTAAAAATTTTTTTGTATGTAGTAAACAGATCAATAAAACTATATGCCAAGTTTCACAAGATTTCCGTTGTATACTTTCTTCACAAAAAAATTCCCAAAAATCGGTAAATTTTGCGAAAAAAATGCCCTAAAAAGCGGAAAAAAGCTGTCACATGGAATGCCCCCTTAAATTATCCAGGCTATCGCATCAAAACTTGCGAGAAATTTGTTTAATCGACCTCTCAACATCGCTTGTAAATTCCAGTAGCGCAACATGAAGGAGAATAAAACTCGCGCGAATGAGAAGTCGTTAACTTCAGCAGGACTGCTGGAGAAGCTGCGGCGGAGGGGTCAAATGGAAAGGAATTGGACCGAATTACGACGCTGTGAACTAAACTATCGAACAGATTTGTTTCATGGCCAGCTCATGCTTCGTTTTTTCCTCCTATCTTTTATCCCTTACTCCCCCTCCCCCTTCGCTGTCTGTATGCTCATTAGCGTCCATTTGCACCCTTGCCTTAGCCCAACAGTTTTACTTCGTAAAAGTGACACTGCTGAAAAAAATTCTCGCGAAAGTTGGAAGGATCTCTCAAGCACCTAACCGAGACCGTTTCGATTTCGAGGACACCATCGAGAGGGTGGCGAAGATGGCGTCGTCGAGCATGGCTCGCGTCAATAGGGCCACTTTTTACGCTCTCGGGTAAAATAACTTTTCGTCCCGGGCTCCCGAAGGGGTTCGGTAGGCCAGCACGTTCGCGTTAAAACTTTTAACAGCCGAAAACAGCCGAGTTTTTACAGCGAGTACCCACTTCTATGCAGTTGATTCGACCCCAAAATTTGAGACGAAATATAGCCCCGAAAAATCGTGAAAATTAGTGACTCGAATTTCGTTACTTTATCGATTTGATTTTTTTTTTTTTTTTTTTTTTTTTTTTTTCGAAACATATTTCGTCTCTTCTGAGGGTATTTTTATTTTTGCAGCTCCACAGGGGCCGCCTCATGACTGGAATAAAAAGAGAAACTGTTTCGCTTTTTTTTCTGAGGGGAGAAAAAATTTGCTGATTTTCATGATGTTTTTTTTTTTCGAGTAAAGCTGTCTTCACTATTTTTCAGACTTAGGGTATTTTTTATTACTACTTTCGGCTGTTACATGGTATTTTTTTTATTGATCTTCGAAAATGGCGGGGTATGGTCTTCTAAACTGCATTTTAACTGTTTTGAAACTGCATTTAAATACTGGCGTGACGTATAGCTTAAACACTAATCGACCGATTCTGATGAAATCTGGTATAAATTTTTCTAACCTTATTGTCCAAAATATGAACCTAAAAGTTATTGAAAATAAAGAAAATTAAGTTTTTTTTAAATCGCAATGTGAAGCAAATTTTTCGAAAAATTCAATGTTGTTTCAAAGCGTCCCATTTAAGGGGTGAGATGCAGTCAGAATTTCATAAAAATCGATCTTTTTACATTTTCTTGAAGTATAATGTTTGAAAAATATTCCCTGAAAACTTCAAGTCAATCCGATGAATAGTTTCCGGGATATCCCACAATTAGAATGCTTCGAAGACAACAAATTGATGTTTCGGAAGCTTCCACATTGGTAGAAGCCCTATTGTATGGGCCAGGAATTAATGATTCGATGTAAGTAATTTTTAAATTAGTATTTCTATACATAAATCAAGTGTAAAATTGGAAAACTCTTTCAGAAATTTTCAAAAATGTATTACTCAAAAACTATAAACTTTAGCAAAAATTTATAAAAAAATACTTTCGTTTGAAAATTGCCCAAAATGTTTTAAAAAAATAATTCATCCCGAAAAACTTTAATTTTTTGAAAAATTGTTTTAACAATTGGCTATAAACAATTCATTGCTCGACTTTTCGGCAAAAAATTGTGATATTCGGATTCAGCGGATCAAAATACATAAAAGAAAGTTAGCTTCGTCCATCGAGGTCAAAATTTGACAAACATATAATACCGTATCCACATCGAAAAACTTTAAACGCGTTTTTCTCGAAACTATGTTTTTCAAGTCGGTGACCACTATAATTAAAAAACCACTAGATGGATTTTGATGAAATTTGGTGTGCTTATTGATAGCATTAAAAACTAGTCCTTAATCGAAGGATTTTCATTTTTGTTGAAAATTTCTATTTTTCTTTAACAATGAACGAGCGATTTGTTGGTCGAAAATTGG
This sequence comes from Ophion obscuratus, assembly GCA_964007375.1. Lineage (NCBI taxonomy): Eukaryota > Metazoa > Arthropoda > Insecta > Hymenoptera > Ichneumonidae > Ophion > Ophion obscuratus. Next base: position 26,161,213 of record OZ023324.1, on the reverse strand, counting down.
AAGTTATCTGTCGGAAGTCGCAATTTTCTTAATTTTTGAAAAAAAAGCTTCGATTAAGGACTAGATTTATTATTAAACTTATGATTTTTTTTTTGGTTTTTGTACTTCAGACGATCCAGTAAAATTGTATGATGGTCACACATGCCGAAGGGGTCCAGCTAAGATGGCGATATTTTTATAAACAATCAATATTTTTCTTTGAAAATTTGTACAAATCAAGTTGAAATATAACATAAAAAGTCTTTCTAACCACTTTTGTAAATCGAACTTAATTACTATTAAAAAAAAAATGATTAAAAATGCTCGTTTTTCACGTCTCTGACTGCATCTCGCCCCTTAAAGGTGTCACGACTTCCGAGTGGATTTTAAGGGTCACGAAAGCAAAATAAATCCTGCGAAAAAAATGTCTTTTTCGTGAGTAAGTGGGTAAAAGGAAAATTCGAGAAACCAGGGCGATTGAGTTTTCGCGTTCTTTTCAGGCATACGACGGAACTTGGTGATATTTTATTATTTATTAGCTCTTTACGATGAGGGACCGTAATTTCCTGAAGGCTCCGAGAGTCGAGCATACCGTGGAGTGGATTTTAGAGTACACGTATGCGTGCGCGGCCACCGGAAGGGCGGGTAAATCCCGTCGAGAAGGGAGGGGGTGAGAACCCTCCGGCAAGTTTCTCCTTTACCATCAAACGTCGAGCTAATAAATCGCTTAATGCAACACTCGAGCTGTAAATTGGGCCACCCCCGGCTTCGTTACCTTAACGCCCCAACTTGGTTATTTTTTACCAATATTCCCTAACGGCCTATAAATCTTGGTGAAACAATATTATCCATAGGGATTTTCGCGTCGGATGGAACACTCGCCCAATTTTCCACTCTTTTATACCCCTACGGTGGACACGATTTCCGCATCGGTAGCTGAGACCTTCGAAAAAAAAATCATTTTCACAATTTCATAAGGAGTGAGGTCTAGTTGGAACGTTAAAAAAGGCCTTCTTTCCGATTTTTTTTTTCGGCCAAACGATAAAATAATTTACAACAAAAGTTCTTCCGTTTAAAAGATATATATTTAATGTAAAAATTATAATTTTTTTTAAGAAATACGTTTCAAAATAAGCCGATATGTGTCAATGGCCGAGGACGCTGCAAAAAAAGAAAACAGGTTGTGCGGTGATCACTCTCACGCTGTGACGGAATATCTGAAACCAACAAAACAGGGGGGAATCTTTAGTTAATGATATAATGCTCCGGTTGAACGAAGGGTTTTGAAAAATTTCCATTTTTCACAAAATGGCGGACGTTGAAAGTCAAAAGTGTTGTTTTGACCAAAATTTCACTTACGAAAATTGACTATAAAAAAAAAATAATTGTCCAAAAAAAAATCCTTCGTTCATCCGGAGGAAAACTATGTATAGAGGAAGTGATATAAATTTCAACCAGATCGGTAAAGCCGTTCTCGTGTTACATTGATCACCGACTTCGAAAACATGGTTTTGAGAAAAACGAGTTTAAGGGGTTACCCCCACTTACGATTTTGAAAAAATCGATTTTTTTTAATTGCATTTTTTTGAAGTATAAGTATCTGAGAATATGTCCTGAAAATTTCAAGTCGATCCGAACAAAATTGACTGAGATATGAGCGTTGAAAGAGAAGAATCCGTTCTTCGTGGAAGCTGAAATTGAAACTTTAAACGCGTTTTTCTCAAAATGGGATTTCTGAAGTCGGTGACCAAGATTACTCGAACACTAATGAACCGATCTTCTTGAAATTTTGCAGACTTATTTAATGCATACAAATGTAGTCTTTAATCGTTCGATTTTTTTTTTCGAAAAAAATGGCCGTTTTATAGCCAAAAAACGGCCGTTTTTTTTTCGTTAAAATCGAACCATTAACTTTGGCTGTCCGCCATTTTGTGAAAAATGAATATTTTTTAAAATCCTTTGATTAAAGACTAGTTTATACTTATATTTGACTAAATCTATCCGCATTTTTTTCAGATGATCCACTTCGCCGCAATGTTGGTCACCGCAAACCGTGTACATAAAAACATTATTTCATTGACGGCCACTTTGCCACAAAACAATGTAATATTTTTCAATAAAAAAATTCCTGAAAGTTCTTCAAGATGTGTTTTTTAAGATGTTATATTGATCGATTAAAAAAGTTTTGTAGTTTTCTTTAAAAAAATTCATGAAAAAGGCCTTTTTTTGCGCTACAAGTGGGGGTAGGGCCTTAAAGTTACCTGTTTACTTTATAAACACGGCGTCCTTCAAAGTTATGTATTTCGGCGAATAATGGTCTGATTTACATTCAATTAGTCGGAAAATACTCGTAAGATATTTTAATTTTAGAAAACGAAAAAAAATCGACTTTTTGAAAATTCTAACGAGACCTCCCTCCTTAAGGCCGGAGCCTTAATTAGAAGGTCCGAAAAATCGTTTTTTTTCTTAATTGCTTAAGGGGAGATATACACCTAGGAGCCGGAAAAAAGGTCATTTTTGTGAATTTTTTCAAGGAAAACTATTTGAAATTTCGGATTGGGGTTTTAATTATCTTAAAGTATATGGATTCAAAAATATGTTTAATTTTCTTTATTTAAAAATATCAAAAATATCTAAGGATATTGTATGATCCTTGGAGCGTCGTAAAAAAATCTGCGTATACGGTACCCACTGGCGTTGCTTCAAAAATCATCTTAAAAAAACCAAAAAGATTATTAAATTAGATACTATAATCTGGTACTTGTCAAAGCCGATTTTGAAAATATCGATTTATGACAAAATGGCGAACGTTTGAACATAAATAGTCATTTTTGGGCCGAAATTAATTATTGTTTTGCCCATAAAACAAAAAATAAGTAACGGAAAAAAAATCCTATGACAAGTACTAGATAATGGTGTATAGAATAACCACAATAAACCTCAAGGCAATCGGTTCATTGTTTTTCGAGAAATTTTGGGTACCAATTTGAAAAACGTGGTTTCGAGAAAAACGCGTTTGAAAATTTGGGAAAGAATAAATCATTAAATTTGTCAACTTACATGGAATCATCGATACCAGGCCCATAATGTACAAACATATTTACAAAGTTACAGAGGCCAATTGTAAATATTTTCGATGATAAAAGGCCAAAAGCAGAGACGCGATTGATATTTGACATTGATGTTTCCTTCTATTGAAAACTATGAAGCGCGTTTTCTCCAGTTTTCATTTTCACGATTTTTCCAAATTGGCGGGCATGATGGAATAAAAAACTCAACGACCTATTGAATCACACCAAAGTTTATTTTCTTCAGTATGAAAATCTCTTCTAAGTGAATTAAAAAAGTCGTTAAAAAAGTCTTTTTAAGGCCTCAGGCCACAGAAACGGGTATAAAATCATATGCGAATTTAACATTTTTTTTCGTATGGAATAGTTATTCACTCATAAAATTAATTACACATCTATTTAGTATGAATATCAAGCTGTGAGAAAATATTTATATTTTTAATGTACAAAATGGCCGACTACCAATATTTTATTTTGTTATCTTTTTTTAGCATCCACAATTTTTTACCTAGAACGAAAAACAAAAATTTTCGTCAATCCTCATTAGAATACCTAGAGAAGTACGTATGGAATTTGAAAAATATTGTTTTATTGAAAAGTTGTAGGTATTTGAACTCAAGAAATGAATTTTCAGTGAAAAATTTCGTTATAAAAGCCCATAAACTGCTCATAAAATTAAAAGTTTTCGGTTAATCAGAAATTCCGTACGGACTTCTCTGCGAAATGCAATCAGGAACATAACTTTTAATTTTAAAGTAAATCAAGTGAAAATTGTGGAAGTTATTTGTCGAGTAGTTATTTTGTACATCGAAAAAAATATATATATATATATTTTCTATCAGCTTGATATTCATACTAAATAGATGAATAATTAATTTTATGAGTGGATCACTTTTTCGTACGAAAAAAAATTGTTAAATTCGCACATGATTTTATAACCGCTACTCTGGCCTAAGGCCTTAAAGAAAGAAAAAAATCGACGTTTTGATCGTTGTAAATGGATATACCGCCTTAAATCATTTTTATAGCACCTTAAAGTGTTTTGTAACACATTTTTTTAAACATGAGATCAGTTGTAATTTCACGATTTTTTCACCTCTTTCTTAATTTACTCAGAAGAAAAATACATGACAATTGAAAATTTTGTTGGTTTATTTGTTTCAGTCCAGAATTACGAGCTGCATCTTTCCCGCCGATTGGGGACTATAGTGGCAAGAAGCACATGGCATTGGCTGATAAATCTGCAGTTATTTATTGTTTCATGTCGAATTTTTTTTAATACATTTTAAATATACATGAAAAGATACCTCAATATTTACTGGGCTCACATCTTTTTTTTTTAAATTGAACGCAATATCAAATCAATAATTGTCGAGAAATAAAAAAAAAAGTTTTTTTATGTTGATAACATTTTTCAATGCATTTTTCTTTCTTATAAATCATTTATCAACATTTCCAAAGGTATTTTCGAAAAATGTTTATTCGGAATAGTACGTTGACTGTTCATATTATCCAGCATTGAGAGTTCATTGGTGCGTGTCCAAATGATAGGTCCACAGCTCACAGTAATACGATAATTTCCGTTGACACGTGTACGTAATTGTAAAAATTCGTGTAACGATCGTATTTGGCTGTGCGTATGCGTGTAAACAAAGTGCATCGTGGGCTTGTATTGGACAACGCAAATTAATGAGGTCGTTTTCGGGTAGAGTGAAGAACTTCCGAAATAAATTGTTCGCCCCAATTGCGTATCGCTATTTCGTGAAATTAAGTGACAAGCTATATTTGATGAATAATGTTATATTTCATTCGTCTCTCGTACGAAAACCATCGTGGTCGATGATAATAATTATTATCGTTTTCACTATTACGGGGAGGTACCTTTAGGCGAGGAAACAATTGGCCGATTTTCATGAATTTTTTCAAAAAGGAAAAACTTCTTCACCATTGTTGAGACTTAAGGTATGTTTTATTAATACTTTCGGCTGTTACATGGCATTTTTTTTATTTATTAATCTTCGAAAATGGCGGAGGTATGACACGGACTTCGAAACTGCATTTTAAAAACTGGCGTGACGTATATCGCAAAAATTAATCGACCAATTTTGATGAAATTTGATATGAATCTTTCTAACCTTGTTATCTAAAACATGAACCTAAATGTATTTGGAAATTTAAAAAAAAGTATCTTTTTATTGCGAAATGTCGCAATTTTTCCTCGAAAAATTGAATCTCTTTGTTTCAAAGCCGTACCATTTAATCGATTTTCAATATTTCTCACTTTTTCTTGGTTCATATACTGCGTATAAGTGTTAATGAACGAAAAATCTACGTGTGTTTTTTTTCAGATCAATTCCGCCGGCGCTACGTGTCACACCGTCTGACAACATCCACCGCAACCCGCTAAGAAGACCGTGCCATACCTCCGCCATTTTGAAAGATTAATTTTTGAAAAATTCCTTGTCACACCCAAATGTAGTAATAAAACATAGCCTAACTCCCGAAAATGATGAAGATTTCTTTCCTTAAAAAAAATCATGAAACCGGCAATATTTTCCTCGCCTAACGGTATCTCCCCCCTTAATACAATCAAGTAATAATACTTGCCTTTTTTCAACCGACACAAAAACCCAAACAGACCCATACGACCGAATGACTGTCGTCATCATTATCGATCTCGCCCCTCCTGTCGATATCTTCGAACCAAAGAGACAATTTGCGAGCAGCATGATTTTTTGTCCTCACAGTAAATATTAAATAAAATCGATGAATAATGAAATAAAATGAAAAAGATCATCAAAGTATTTTGCTGCAAAATTGAATAAGTCACTGAAAAAAATTTCCTCTCCCATAAATCATAAAATATCAATGCTCTGTAATGTAAAATCTCTCGCACCCCTCAATTTTTCACCATCCCCTTCGACTGCTCTTGCAGAAAAAAAAACGCGGCCAGTTTGCGAACGAAAAGAGCACGTCGAATAAATATTTCATCGATACCGTGTCTTTTTTATTTTCTCGGGTGGTGCAATTGGCCGAACAAAAAGAAGGGAAAAGGGGTTAAAAAAAGAAAAAGGGGGTTTAGTCGTCTCCGCTGGGCTGAAATCGTGAGTCGGAACAAGTTGAAAGGCGAGGCTGGCGACATGAGTGTTGGGCCACTGAGAGAGACCGTCCAATACACGTTCTCTACCCAATCAAGGAGCTTCCGTGCTTTTCGAGAAAAAGCGAATTTTCTTTCTTTTTTTACTCTGCTTTTTACCTCCCTTGCCTCGAAGGGATGAAATGAGGTATGAAGGCCGAAGGTGGCACGGGTTGTGTCTCCGAAGATAGCCAGTACGTATCAGTACGGATTCGTGGAGTTCGAACGAGCGAACCTCGTCCTCGTTCCACCACTTTGACTTCTCGCAGCATTAAGGGGGGAGATACCTTTATGCGAGGAAAATATTTGCTCATTTTCATGATTTTTTTTAAGGCAAAATATTTCTTCGTCATTTTTTAGACTTAGGGTATGTTTTATTACTATTTTTGGCTGTCACATAGTATTTTTATTTATTTATTTATGTTTAGAAATAGTGGAGGTATGGCACAGTCTTCTAAACTGCATTTGCACAACTGGCGTGACGTATAGCTAGAAAACTAATCGACCAATTTTTACGAAATTTGGTATGAATCTTCATAATCTTACTGTCTAAAACATGAACCTAAATATTTTTGAAAATAAAAAAAAACGATTTTCTACGGCAAAATGTAGCTCGTTTTTTTTGGAAAATTCAATCTTTTTGTTCCAAAACGTATCATTTCATTGATTTTCAAAATGTCTCAAGTTTCATTGGTTCATATTCTGCGTATGAGTGTTAATGGAAGAACAATCTTTGTTGTTTTTTTTATGATTACTCCCGGCGACGCTATGTGTCACGCCGTCTGACAACATCCGCCGCAACCCGTTTAGAAGACTGCAAAACCTCCGCCATTTTTAAAGATCCATAAAATAAGAAAATACCATGTAACAGCCAAAAGTAGTAATAAAACATATCATAAGTTTCAGAAATGATGAAGAAATCCTTCCTTTAAAAAAATCATGAAAATCAGCACCTTTTTTCTCGCCTAAAGGTATCCCCCCCCTTAAGGGCCAACTTTGCAGTCGTAATTATATGACTTGCGCCCTTATACCTCTCGGGGCTCGTGTACTTTTTTACCCCTTTCCCCCGACTCCCATCGCCCATCGCCGCGAACCTCGTTTTTGCCACCCCTCGCTCGAGGGGAAGAAGAAAAGGAAAACTCTCGACGAGGCGAAATCCACGATTGGCGGGAGGACGAGAAAAGAAAAGCAAAAAAAAAAAGGAAACGAGAAACAAGAAGATCGACGAAGAAAACGGGAAGATCGAGAAAAAATCAAATAAAGTCTGAGCTACGTTGAATCCCTTTTCGCGTAGGCGAACTTTTTTTCTTTTCTCTCTTTTCATTTACACACGCACTCTCACTTGATCGAAAATAAATAAGTCAAGACAACATTTTTTTTCTCGATGATATTCTAATCTATGCACGACAATAGTTTTTTTTCATTACTCTCCGAAAACATAAACAACATAAACATAAACATATAAAGTAATTTATTTTACTTTATATAATGTCTTTATCTTCATATATATATATATATATATATATTCTAATAAGTTCATTCTAATTATATACCAATAATAATAACAATAACAGCTATTACTTGTTTAGCAATAAAGTCATTATTTCATTACATTTTTATTATTTTGATTAATTTATTTACTTCAATTTTATCATACATATATACATACATAAATACCTACATATATATATATATATATATATATATATATATATATATATATATATATATATATAGGGTGTCCCATTTTAATCTTTCACCAGATTTATCTCGAAAAATACTGCTCCAATCAAGTATTGCGTATGGTAAAACTATTAAGGTTCAAAGAGGAACGTTCGAAAAAAATCTTTCTTGATTTAAAATTCAAAATCGCGACGTTAAGATGGCCATTAGAAGATTTGGTCAAACAAACCCAAACAAGCTTGCAAAATCATAAAAATGCGTAAGTGTATGAAAAATGTTCACTTCTCAAGTCATTGTAAAAAAAAATCGGGGTGCTATTTTTAACTTAGCTTTGTTTTTTAAAGTTCTGTAGTCCTTTCCAACGGTATGCTACATGTGATAGAAATCATTCATCATGTGGTCAAAGTATAAAGAATACATTTTTTTAATAATGAATTTAGGAGTTGAACTTTTTCATACATTTACACATTTTCAAGAATGGAAGCTCAAGAGTCACTTTTTTAAAACCAATTATGTCTAATGATTTATTTATAATAAATATATGTTGCAGAATACAACAAAACTTATGTCGTGCTATTAAAACCACGAACAAAAAAGTTATGCCGATTTCAAGGCAAAATTTGGGGTAATTAAAAAAAACGAAAAAGAAAATCATATCTTAATTACTGTGACACTTAGACATAGGGTCTAAGGGTGAAAAAAGTAGCAAATGACTCCCCCAATCCACCCAAAAAATATAAAATTAATTATTTCAATTTATATCTATTGTTATTCGGGTAATCGATTAACGATCGACTCATTGACGAGATATATTATTCCTTATCGTTAAATAAAATATAACAAATGCAGAAAATTTTCCAAGATTATTGTTGCCTATTATGGTCAACTTTTCTCCATTTCTACGACATGATTTTTTCTGTACTTTTTTTATTCACTGTTTTGTTTTTTACACTACGATCTTGTATACTTAAGCATTGTCGGGGCTCGACAATGAACTCACCCGCAGTGCTCCCACATGCATCCAGCGAAGAAAACGGAATGGAAACAGCCCAAGAATACGACGCGACCTTTCTTCGTCTCGTTCCTTTTGTTCCAACTGTTGTTCCTCGGAGCTGCATACTTTTTTAAAAAATTTTCTCGTATTTTATTTTTTGCGTCTTTCCTCTTTTCTTTGAATTTCTTGTTGTTTTTCGACGTTAGGTTTACCTTTTTCTCCTTATTGCTCGTGTGCACCTCTCTCGCCTGTGCTCCTTTCAACTGGATCTTACCACCGAGCCCCTCCTGACATTTTTATATCTCCCAGCATTTCTCTCTGGAGTTGCACACAAAAGTGTATGTGCTGGCGTGCACGCATTTGCGTGTGTATCTGTGTATATTTGCGAGACTCATACGTACTTCGAGATTAGAACAAGGCTTTAAGGGGAAGATACCTTCAGGTGAGAAAAAAGCTGCTGCTTTTCATGATTTTTTTAAAGGAGATGTTGCTTAACTATTTTTTAGACGTAGGGTATTTTTTATTACTACTTTTGGCTGTTATATGGTATTTTTCTACTGATCTTCAAAACTGGCGTGTCGTGTAGCTTAAAAACTTATCGACCGATTCTGATGAAACTTGATATAAATCTTTCTAACCTTATTGTCTAAAACATGAACCTAAAAGTTTTTAAAAATTAAAAAAAATTAAGTATTTTTTTATCGCAAAGTGTAGCAATTTTTTCGAAAAATTCAATATTTTTGTTTCAAAGCGTCCCATTTCATCGACTACTACTTTTTTTTATGTTATGGTATGTTTTAATACTACTTCGGGCTGTTACATGGTATTTGTTTATTGATCCCCAAAAATGGCGGAGGTATGGCACGGCCCTCTAAACTGCATTTGAAAAACTGGCGTGATGTGTAGCTTAAAAACTAATCGACCGATTATGATCAAATTTGGTATAAATCTTTCTAACCTTATTGCCTACAACATGAACCTAAATGATTTTGAAAATTACAAAAAAGTTTGTAATTATCTATTTTTATTTAAAAAAATAAGTATTTAAGTATTTTTTTATTGCACGGTGCAGCCTTTTTAAGGAAAATTCAATCGTTTTGGTGAATAACCTAACGATTTAATCGATAACTACTTTTTGTTATGTTATGCTGTGTTTTATTACTGCTGTTAGCTGTTACATGGTATTGTTTTATCTTTAAAAATGGCGAAAGTATGTTACGGTCTTCTGAACTGCACTTTCAAAACTGGCGTGACGTATAGCTTAAAAACTAATCGACCGATTCTGGCGAAATTTCGTGTAAATCTTTCTAACGTTATTGTCTAATACATGAACCTAAATTTTTTGGAAAATTAAAAAAATTAAGTATTTTTTATCGCAAAGGGGCAGCATTTTTTCGAAAAATTTAATCTTTTTGTTTCGATGCGTACCGTTTCATCGATTTTCAACATTCGTCACTTTTCCTTGGTTAATATTCTGCGGATGAATGTTACTGAGAGAAAATTGAGAAAACATACTGAGAGATGGTACAGTGTGCGGAAGAAACGAGATATAAAGATGAAAATGACACAACAATTTCGACTGCGCTCCCGCAAATTTTTTCCCTTCTCCGCGGCCCGAAACTTCCGACGAAATATTTATGCCCGATCATATATTTATTTGGCCCCTTTCATCCAGGGGGACAATAATATCGATGACAACGAAAAAGGCGATTGGATAAACACTCGTGACGTGAATTTTTTCATACACGTTGAATGTAATCGTCGAATTTTAATTAATAGAATAACCGTTCAGTTTCTCCAATACATTTGGCTGTAATAATTATTCATTATTACGAACTAATTGAATTTGCAGATGAACATTTTCTGATTCGAAGACACATCGGAAAAAGTACGAGACTCGGTTGTCTTTTTATCTTATGATCGGACATTTTATTAAAAGTAAGAAAGAGATTCTCGTTATTTTTTATTTTTTCGATACTTGAGTAGTTAATTATCAAGAATTCAATAGTAAACTAATTATGCAAATACATTTTTAAAAACATCCTTATTTCCTGGCTAGTCATTGTGTCAGTCACTTTTCGGGAGTCGTGTTTTACCTACCACAAGAAAGTGCAAAAAAAAAATCGACGTGTTCAGAAGCTTTAAAATTCGACGCTCGAAATTTGACTATCGCTGAAAAGTCGTCAAAAAATCGCAGCCCTGCGAATCCAACGGCGTCCACGAGGTCGAAGACTTACGAAGAGACAGGTCGTGGCACAAAATTAAAATTCCATCGGAGACGCAATCGGCAGACTTTTAAGGGGTTTGGCCACTCTAGAGGCCCAAAAAAATAGGCTTTTTGGAATTTTTTTTGAGAAAAACTACAAAATAAATCGAGCTTACAAAAACGGGTGTTTATTATACATATCGGTGACGGTATACAATAATTTTTTTGAAGCGATTAATTTCGAAATGGCGGCTGGGCAGTGTTTATCTCAAAACTGCATTTTTTAAGTTGGCCGGAAACATAACTCAGACAATTTTCAACCGATTCACTTGAAATGTTGAATATATCTTGAAAAATACATTGTCCATGGATGTACGTAGGATTTTTCTTTTATATTGCATAGTTCATTTGTTATTAACAATTATCTGACGATTTTTTCGGCAAATTTTTAGAAAATGAAAAATTTCGTCAGATCTTTGTTAATAACAAATGAACTATGCAATATAAAAGAAAAATTCTACGTACTTCCATGGACAATGTATTTTTCAAGATATATTCAACACTTCAAGTGAATCGGTTGAAAATTGTTTGAGTTATGTTTCCGGCCAACTTAAAAAATGCAGTTTTGAGATAAACGCTGCACAGCCGCCATTTTGAAATTAATCGCTTGAAAAAATCATTGTATACAGTCACTGACCTGTATGATAAACGCCCTTTTTAAATCTCGATTTATTCATTTTAGGGCCTAAGGCCTCAAGTAAAGAAAACGGCGAGAAAGTCTGATTTTTCGGCGTCTGACCACACGCGGACTTTTCCACTTGCACCCGTAATCGACATGCCATTTTATATTCCAAAGTCAAAAGCGTCAAAGTCAAACGTCAAAAAGCACAGTCCGTTTTTGCTTTCGGCCAGAAAAAAAGATTCCAAAAATTCGTCCTTCGAAATGTGTTCGAACGGTCTGTGAATTCGCTGAAAGCTTCGACCATCCCACCTTCGAGTGGAATTCTTGTAGATGCATGAAAAAAAAAACATTCTCGGCAAGTAGAAAGAGTCTCCTTCGACTTCGGCCGTCTAGTACATTGGAAACTTCAGTCGAGGATTCTTCGAGCGCAGAGCGCACAGTCACACCCGGCGGGGCGAAGAATCAAGTAGATCCGGCAGCGAGTAGTCAGACTTTCGAATTTTTCTCTCGCCTCATGCGGGCAAGCTCAGCGGCATCGGAACGCGATAGTCAGACATGTGGAAGGGAGAAAATCAAATAAGAGCACAGAACAGAAGGAGGTGAAGGACAAGGAGGAAAAAGAAGATACGTAAAAGCAAATGCATGCTCCCCGATCGTTCGTCGCCCTTTATCCTTTATCTCACCCCTTGAATACATCTTGCACGTCTCCGAGTGTACCTTTTTTTTCCTTTTTCCACCCCAAACAAATTCTTTTTCCCTTCGGACAATTTTCAACCCTCAATTCACCTCCTTTCATCCCCCATTTCCCGCCCAAATTCTTGCACATTTTTTCATTAAAAAAAAGAAAAAGGAATGGAATAAAAAAAAATACGAGCACTTAAGCATCTGAGGGTTCATCCCTTATTCTCCATAAGCACCGTTAAATCTACCCCTCGACGCTTTCTCTCTCTCTCTACATTTGTTTCCCTTTGTTCGAATAATTCGTTTCTTTTATTATTTTTTAAACAATAATTTTAACCACTCGTTTATTTAATCGTTTTACATACGATGGATAGTCGCATCAGTGAGTGTGAAGGATTTTTTTCTTTTTGTTTCGCGTGTCAGTGAGTGTCGATGAGTATCCATGAGCGTCAAATGAGTATCAATGAGTGAGTGCCAGTGAGTGCCTGCTTGTTTGTGCTTTTTTTGTTGTTGTTCCTCGTTTGTCTCGACTTTTGTTTGTTTATGCGTATGTTCAATGTTCGTGTGTAGACTTAGACTTACAAATAGGTTAGTTTAGTTTATCCATACATAATGTTTTAGAGTAATGGCGTTTAATTAGGTAATCATTAATACTTTACACATCATAGCAGCTTCACTCACGTGCCCCGTTTGTTTTTCTTTCTCCTTTTTTTCCGTCTTCTTTTTACCACCTGCTTTCGTTTTTTCCTTTTCTTTACTCGCCGTCTCTGTGTGTGCGTGCGCATGTGGCTTCGTGTGTGTGTGTGTGTGTGTGTGTGTTTGTGTGTGTGTGTGTGTGTGTGTGTGTGTGTGTGTGTGTGTGTGTGTGTGTGTGTGTGTGTGTGTGTGTGTGTGTGTGTGTGTGTGTGTGTGTGTGCGTGCGTGGATGCAACGTGTGAGTAAGTGGATTTTTTTCTCGCACAGCGTTTCTCTCTTCACAGGAGCATACATACGGATTTTAAAAAAATAAAAAAAAAATAAAATAAAAAAAAACACCTCAATCGTTCTTTGTCCAATTCACGATTTTTTCGCCGATTCGCGACACCCCCAATTTTCTCTCCTAGCCTCCTCCCCTCGCGAATAATAATTATTGTTGTGATGATAAAAATAAATAGCGGTTTTAATCGTAATAATAATAGCAGTAGTAGCGGGACTTTCAACAATAACAATGGCAACGAAAATAGTAAATAATAATTCGAATATTAATAATGAGTAGTTTTAAGGGGCTATAACAGTGTGACACTTGAAAAAAATCGATTTTTTTTGCCTTTTTCAACAGTTTATACTTTCAAGAACATCCTGTAAAAATTTCAAGGTCGTATCTCTATCATTCTATCTTGCAAAAATCGATAGGTAAATCTTTAAACGCGTTTTTCTCGAAATGAGATTTTTCAAATTTGCTGGTATTGTAACTCAAAAGGCAATTATCCGATTGACTTGAGATTTGAACTGAGTACTCTTGAATATATTTACTCCACAATGACGTAGAATATTTTTGATGGGATGAAAATTGACGATTTGGCATTGCAAAAAACGACCATTTTATAGGCAAGAAAACAGACTTTTCTCATAAAAACGCCATTTTGTTAGATTTAGAAATTTTTCGAAAATCCTACGTCATTGTACAGGAAATACTTTCCAGTTTAACGATATTTTTTCCTTTTTCGGTTTCAGCTACTCAATCAGCTGGAATCATGTCAGCAGTGGAGGAACTTTTTTTTGCGCCTCCGGAGGCTGCGCACAAGTCGCTAGGATCTCAATAGTTTTCTACGAAAAAATTATATAATATAGGTAAAATATAGCCAAATATATTCTTAATTTTCCGGAACATTTAATTGAGTACTTTTCTTCCGAAAAATTCCCGAAAATCACCCAAATTTTGAGTGTTTCCACCGGTATAGCCCCTTAACAACACATTCGGTGAAATTGATTGCTGATGGTATTTTTAATAATAATTATAATAATCATGAATTTGCTCCATTAATTGCGATCTTTGTGAAATTCCAAATGTTTTCCGGCCCATTCGACAATTTGCCTCTCATAAAATGAAATATTGAGAAAACGCATGCGACAAAGTCGTTCGAGTAATAATTGCACTACGAAGAGGAGACATGAAGAAAATGTTGAAAAATTCCCAAATAATTTTCCTCACCGAGTTTTAAAAATGATTATTGCTATCTTTTAATTGCACGTGTCAAGTGGCGCTCTCGATTCGTTTCGAGAAAAAAAAACGAAAAAAAAAAATAATCATCGGAATTAATGAACCAAATGATAAAATTCGTTTGTATAAAAAAAACGCGTTGCAGATCAGATCTATGGAAAATAAAATTGTGCTTACAATGTGAGTTTGAAGAGAGTAAAAATGAGAATTAAAAAAAAAAAGGAAACGTTCTCGCACACAATATTCGAGTATGACGGACAAACGCAGGCAGATAGACAGACAGAGACAGACGGACAGATAAGATGGACAGTTAAAACGCACAGACATACAGGCAGATGAACGGATCGATAATAGTTCAGTCGTGTATCAGCAGTGAGAATCAGCACGGCGTTAATAACGTCTTTGCATTTTTTTTTTTCGTATTCTCGATTATTCGTTGTTTATTCAAAACAATTTTCTCTCTCTCTCTCACTTGAAATATTCTCACTCTCGTTACCACTCCACTCCTCCGAAGTGACAGTACAACTTTGTCCAACTTTCAAAAACTACGAGCTCAGTGAAACATTTCGTTATTCTCACTCGGATTCGTCGATAAACATTTTTTTCTCGCTCTCCGGCTCGCTTTTCGCACTCGGTGATAATTAATAACAATGGATAAATATCAATGGTACAATAATAATGAGGATATAATCATAATGTAATTCCAATCGTGGTAATAATAAGTAGTGGATAAAATCCATGCAGCGATGACAAATCGTCGTTCACTTTTTTCCCTCTCGTTCCTCCCTCTTTGTTCTTATCGATCAAACAATTTTTTGATCACTCGTCATTCTCTCTCTCTCTCTCTCTCTCTCTCTCTCTCTCTCTCTCTCTCTCCCTCCCTCTCTCTCTCTCTCTCCCTCCCTCTCTCTCTCACGTATTTACATATTTATATTTCTTGTGGCACTGGCCCTTCGTTTCATTAATGTTTTTTTTTACTTCGCCGCTCACCAGTAATCGCGATATTGTTTGTTTATTTTTTTTCTTATTTTTTCCTTTTTTTCATTGACGAGAGTACACAAAAGTCAACGTAGTTTCCAATTAATTGATTCGAAGTGAAACAAAATAGCTATGATTTTTTTGGTGGCGAAATTCGGCCGATAACGACAAATTAACAAAATTTACAAAAGTCCAATGAGATGCTCGCGTGAACAAATTTATGTTTATATTGTAGATATTGAACAATTTAATGACGATTGGAATTATTTTCTATCCCACTTTTTACACACTTCGTCGCATATGTCACTTGTTTGGGTTCTTTTTACCGTAACAGGGCCGATAAACTTTTTGCACAAACGACGAGAAACATTTGAAATAATTCGTTATCTACAGGATTTCATTCCTCACGCACGAGGGAAAAGATTTTCCTTCTTCCCTCTCGAGGGCTTACTTAATTTTTCAACGGAACCCTTCGTTCGAGCTGTTTGCCTTTTTCGTCGATGCATTACGATAATCGATAATGATCTTTTTTTCACAGCCACACGAAAGCTCATTGAAATTAGGATTTTTTTCAAAAAAGTCAATTAATCAATGTCCCTTTTTCATACAATTATTTTTAGAGCGAAAAGAAAACATAATTATCATTTCTATAGTGAAAAAGAGCAATACTGTCGACCTGATATATACGTGCTTTTAAAAAAAAATTGTTTGCCTTCGTCCACATTTTTTTAGCCCGCCAATATCTATCCACGAAATTCGACTCAAAAATAAAAAAAAACGAACGAGGAACTTTCGATGTGTGCCAATAAGGGTGAATTTCCCAAGCCGAATAAGTTTTTTTTTTTTTTTTACATAACAACGTCTCGCATTCGTCGTTTTCTCGGCCAATTTTCGTTCACAGTATTTGCCGAGCAATGACGCTCAAAAATACGAAAAAAAAGAACAAGCGTTCGCGTGAACCAGAAAAATGCATCAGGATTGCGCTCCAAAAATGATATCTAGCAACAATCGAAACAGTCGATTTGTGACAGAATTTAAAAAAAAATTAATTGCGATCCTGTTCGATGGGAAAAATGTAATCGAGTAGAATAAAAAATCATCGTCAATCGCAGATTTGTAGCACACCGCAAAATGTTGCAAATAATACATTTTTGTAGTATACATTTAATACATAATAATGATATTTATTGATAATCTATATAAAGTAATATAATAATATTTATTAATAATATGTATAAAGTAATATAATAACATATTACATTAATAATGCAATCAAAATATAATTACTCACGTTCATTGCAAATAAATGTAATAAAAGTCAAGTTTCTGCAAACAGTTCTCATAATTTCCGTCAGTGCATTTGCCCGTTTGGTTTTCGAAACTCGTCAAATTATTGCAAGTGCAGAAAAATGGTTTAACTTTGCTTTCAAAAGAAACAATTTTTTGTTCTGCGTGTGATTTTTTTTTCTTCCTATCAACCTCGATAATTCCACAATTCGTGAGGAATTATCGGATGCCCTTTCGCACAAATCGGCCAATCACACGATAATAATCACTCGGCATTCCACACTCTCTCGCCCGTTCTCTCTCGTTTTAAATACTTACGTATATAATCAAATATATTCAAGCCGACTTAATAGGATAACAGCATTTCTCATCGTTTATTCTTCTTTTTTTTCTTCCATTATCGTTTATCGTGTTTCTTTTTTATTCCGTTAATTTATTTAATTTATTCATTAATTTTCGTTTAATTATTTCTTTTCCTCGCCTCTCGCACCGTCGGTGCATCGTTTAGGTCGTAAATCTAGAGGATTGGCAGGAGTCCGCCATGCTTGTGTGTTCTTTTCCGTTACGATCGATTAGTTAGAAAAAATCTAGAATTTTCTTAATTACCCGTAATTTTATCATAAACATTTAATTGTTAGATTTTTCTTTTCCTTTTACTTCGATATCGCGACGTTCTCGATAATTTCCTAAATTTACAGGATAACAAAACGCTTCCTCGTGTGTGTGTGTGTGTGTGTGTGTGTGCGTGTGTGTGTGTACGTGTGCGTGTGTGTGAGAGAGAGTTCTGTTCTCACCTGTCGTTACGCCTTCGTTTTATTCGCTTATTATTTCAATCGTTACGTCGCTCTTTTATTTTCACACGAATCTTCCCTCCATTTCCTCCACTTTTTTCCGCCAGTCGCGATTTTCTTCCCGCGTCTCTTTCCCTCGAAGGAAAGTGTCAAAAAAGATTTTTTTTCTCCAAAGAAACATAAAAAACTAAAAAAGAAAAATGCAAGAAAAAAAATGACGCTCACGTTTCGACGGAAAGAGTTAGTTCGCTTAGTTTATTTTTTTCCCTTTTATTTCCTCGTTACCTTTTTTTGCATCGTTTTTTTTTGCCGTTTGGATTCTTACGTTCAACTTTATTTACCCTTGGCATCGCGTTTTTTTTCTCGCGCTTCCGGTATTTTCGTTAATTGTTTTTTTTTTCGCTTGCTTTATTCGAGAAACGTTCGGGCGAACGAGTAATATCGGCGAGTCCTGGATAGCGATCTTGAGATGCTGTAGAAAATAAGGCGTACAAAAGTGGTGTCCCGAAACCTCGCCAGGACATCTACGATTGTTTATCCTTTCAACTCTTTTTTTTTCATTGCCCATTCATTCATATTTTTTAGTTTGCGGATGTTATTTGTTGTTATTTTATCTTTTTATTTTCGTTTAATTTATTTACGTTTTATTCATTCGCACGTGTTATCGTTTAATTATTTATTTTATATTTCATTCGATTCCGTGGATTTCGTATCGCCTGTGTGCGTCTATGTGTACGTGTCTTCGTGATACGTGTGCAACTCTCTTTTTTCCCTACCATCTCTTTCTCTTTCGTCAATTTATTTTCCTTCTCAGCAATTTCTTTCTCCATTTTCCGTGATTTTCTACCTATCCCCTCCGTATATTTTCTTTCCGATTCGACGACGGGTGACGACAAATTCGTTCGCAAATATTACGAAAATAAATAGATGCGGCAAAAAATCTGGAGGCAATCTAGGGGAGATATCTTTAGGCGAGGAAAAAATTGCCTCATTTTCATGATTTTTTTTAATGGTAAGATTTCTCCACCCTTTTCCAGTGTTAGGGTATGTTTTATTACTACTTTTGCCTATTACATGGTATTTTTTGTTTTGTTTTTAATCTTGAGAATTGGCGGAGGTATGGCATGATCTTCGAAACTGCATTTTCAAAACTGGCGTGACGTATACTAAAAAAAAGTAAGTGACCGATTCCGACGAAATTTGGTATAAATCTGCCTTGTTATCTAAAACATGAAAAATCTGCCTTATTATCTAAACTTAAATTTTTTTGACAAAATAAAAAATAAAAAAATTTATAGCACATTGTAGCCATTTTTTCCGGACAATGCAATCTTTGTTTCAAAGCGTGCCATTTAATAGATTTTCAACATTCCTCACTTTTTCTTGGTTCATATTCTGCGTATGAATGTGAGTGACAGAAATATTTTCATTGTCTTTTTTAAGTACAGTATAGACGTATACGTCTATACTTTATCTATACTGGCGTGACGTATAGATAAAAAACTAATCGACCGATTCTGATCAAATTTGATGCAAATCTTTCTTACCTTATCATCTAAAACATGAACCTAAATGTTTTTGAAAATAATAAAATAAGAGAATTTTATTGCAAAATGTAGTCATTTTTTTCATTGACTACGTTTGTAGTCAGCTTTTTTAGCTGTACGTCACTGGCGTGACGTATAGCTAAAAAACTGATCGATCGATTCTGATGAAATTTGGTGTGAATCTGTCCGAACTTATTATCTAAAACATGAACCTACATTTTTTTGAAAAAATGAAGACAAAAAAATTTGATTGCAAGATGTAGCCATTTTTTAAAGGAAAATTCAATCTTTGTTTCAAAGCGTGCCATTTCATCGATTTTTAACATTCCTCACTTTTTCTTGGTTCATATTCTGCGTATGAGTGTTAATGAACGAAAAATCTTCGTTGGTATTTTTTCAGATTAATCCTGCCATCGCTAGGTGTCACGCCGTCTGATAACATCCGTCGGATCCCGCTTGAAAGACCGTGCTATACCTCCGCTATTTTCGAAGATAAATTTTTAAAAAATACCACGTAACATCCAAAAGTAGCAATGAAACATATCCTGAGTGTGATAAATTGTGAAAAATCCATCCTTTTCAAAAAATGATAATGAAAATCAGCAATTTTTTTCTCGCTCAAAGGTATCCCCCCCTTTAATCCTGATGGGGTTACGAGCTCGCCAATAAAGGGGCTTTGATGGCCAGGGTTGGGGCATGCTTGGAGACTTTTGCGATTCTTAAGGGGGACCGGGGGCGGGGGCAGGGTTTGGGAAGTTGGCAGGAGGGGGGCCCTCGTTGTGGCCGGAGCAATATATAAGAGTCTGATTGTCTTAACAATACTATCAGTTTTATGTTAATAAATTGTTTATAATAGACCCTATTACGTGTTAATTAACAATTATCCGTTATTCGTTATGCCACGTGCTACGATCATCGTCGGATTCTCTTTTGTCTTCCTGCCTTTTTCCTTCTTTAATACTTTTTTCGATATATAAGGTTACGATTATTATTATTATTGTTATTATTAATATGTCAAATGTTATTATTATTATTGATTTGTCCCTACTTTACTTCCTTCGTCGAAAAAAAAAACATCGCAGCTTCGAAAACATTGCCCTCGTCTTTTTGTTTCACTTTCTTCTTTTGATCGCAATTTTTTTCTTCCCGTATATTTTCGCCGGAATTTGTTCATATTCTCCGTGCAACTCCTGAGGCGGAAAGGGAAAACCTTAATAGAGATTTAAAAAAAACATGATCTTCGATAACTTTGGCTCTCGATTTTTCGCGCGATCTTATTATTCGTGTTGTTTTTTTTCTTTCTTTGGGTTCTAGTTTTTTTCGGTCTCTGCGCCATTTTCGTTTGCGAGCTTGGTAGGAAATTTTTCTCCTTTGTTTTTTGTATTTTTTTAAGGGTATTGCTCGCGCTCGTAATTCACCTTTTTTTTGCAGTGCCAAAAAGAGTCTTACGACGTAAGCCATTTCCCAGGAAGACATGCGATAGTTTCTTGTTTTTTTTTGTTTATGTTATTTTTTAAATTCTCTTCACGCTTCGCCATTAATTTTCTTTTTAGGTTAGACAGACTGAGCTTTTTTATTCTTCACAAATTCTCTTTACTGTCGTTAAATGGCAAACGTTTCAGAATTTTTCTTTCGCTATTTCTCGTCTTTTCCTTCCATTGCTCGACGTTTATCGTATTTGTTTTTTTTTTTGTTTTTTTTGTTTTTCAAAGTGACACAAAATAATTTTCAGAATGCATTGTGATAGGAATAATAGAAATAGTAATAGTATTGAGCAAAATAATTCTAATTTGACAGAGAGGTACTCGAGGCATTAATAAATAAAGCTTGATCGAAGAAATACATTTATTTATTGTACACAAGAATTTTTTTCAAAGTCCAAACGAAACAAATGTCAACTTTTTCAAAATGACACAAAATAATTATCCTAAATAATTGTGATAGTAATAATATAAATAGTAATAGTATTGATAAAAATAATTCAAATTTGGCAGAGAGGTACTCGAGGCATCAATAAATAAAGCTTGATCGAAGAAATATATTTATTTATTGCATACAAGAATTTCTTTTAAAGTCTAAACGAAACAAGAGCCAATTAGATTTCTACTTTACAAAAAAAGAAATATCCTCATATTTTTTTTGTGAAGACAGAAAGCTGCTTTGAAAATTGTATTCTCTCCCCTGTCTTCGTTTCATCTAATAAAAAATTCGATCGAATCTCTGTCGGGGCGAGATAAGGCAAAAAGGACACGTGCGTAACTCGTTTGGATTTAGGAACAATAGGCTAAAAAAGGGGGGCTAATTCGTTTTTATCTCACTGGCTCAGTCCTCTGCGTTGTTTCTCTCGAAATTGTTTTTTCTTCTCACGTTTCTTTTTTTTTAACGAATGGACGGTTATGCTTTCAAGTGGAGGTATACGACAGTATTTTTTTCGAACCCCTATCGCGTCGTTTATCCCACGAAAAAAAAACACACAAAAAAAAACATTCAAACGATTTTTCGATGAGACGACATTCGTGGTGCTTTTATTTTTTTCGGGAGTTCCATTTTGAAAAATGTTCGGGAACAGTCTCGGCGATTTTTTCGTCATTCCAATATTTAGGACCCTCGAGACATTTTACGCGACGTCTGCTCCTGCGAGTTTGAGCTTTCTGACAATATTGTACAATGTATATACACACCCACATACACTCACACACATATACATACATACATATATATATATATATATATATATGTTTGCACGTGCATGGATTGATTAAATTATTTATTTATTTATTGAGCGTTTGGGATTGTCATGCCCGAGTAAAAAACCGCGAGTTTTATTATCCGAAAAATGATAACATGTTGTTGTTTTTGTTTTCTATCGCGATTAATCCCGAGATACGACCATCACGTAATTCTATAATTTAACTAAATAATATTCTTACGTTTTTATTTTCCTCAATTTCGATAATAATAGCAATTACTATTATTACGAATAATATTATCATTATTGGCTAATTAATTATTAAACTATTGGTAGTATTAAATTACTTAACAGCTTATCGAACGACTTTACATAACCGGCATATTCTTTTTTTTTCAATCGTACTCGTACGTACTATATATATATATATATATATATATATATAGAAATATTAATATTAAACCATGTACATTGCACAGGTGAATTCATTCGACCGGAAATGAATTCGAAGTGCAACGATGCTGGCTAATCGTTAATGGGAAGACGTTTTTTTTTCCTTGGCGTCGACAGACTCGAGAGTAAAAAATGAAAATATCGAAGAAGAGCAAACATGCGGTCAATTTTTTTTTCCAAACGTATTCATCGACCGATAAGAACGTGTGATATTTTTCTTTCTCAATAGGTCAAAGGACCGTGTGGTGCGACAAGAACCGTAAAATACGATCCCTGAACAGGGAAGAAAAAAAACGACCACACCCACCCAAAAAAGTGAGACAGAAAATTTCATCTAAAAATGTTACCTTTTTTCTTTCATTTAAATATTAATATTTGGTTCAAATTGGGGTTACGAATAGCCTATGGTACAAACGTTTCATTATTCGCAACCCTGCTCCGAGTATTGATCCAATGGAAAATATTTATCGCACCCTCGTTTGGGTCCGAAAAGCACCACGGAAATAAAAATTGACTAGAGAAATTTGTCCCTATAAGTGGGACTCGACATTTTTTGCCTCGACGTGAATACTCTTTGCTTTCGATTTTTCGTCAATTTTGCAAAGCGCGTCAGAGATCTCTTTCAAACGTTAAGGGATGAAAAAAATCCCATTCCGAGTTCCTCAACTGTTTCTATATATTGTAGACATCGAAAGGTGATTCTCTTGTTCGTTGGAATTCTATTTTTCAAAACGCACGTACTTTTGACGACCCTTGAAAAATTTTCCACTGGATCGACTATGATTTTTCGATTCGATTCTCTGCCAATTTTTTTTTCTCACACGCCGATAATAATGCTATTTTTTTCTCGATCATGTGGTAATTAATTTATATCGTACATCTATTTATACATACATACATACATACATACATACATACATACACACGCACTCATACACACACACACGCATATATATATATATATTATATCCATGCAATATGTAAATATACATATAGATGTATTCAATGTATATGGAATTTTTAACGTTACTTTATTCTTACGTGAGCAAACCAATTGATTATTCGTTTTATACTGTACCGAGGGAGTTTTGGAGGATGGGTTTTTGCGACAAGGGGTAGAGTATGTGAAAAAAGTGGGTACATTTAAAAGCCCCGTTTGACAGGCCCCTTTTTGAGCCAGCCCCTTATTGAACTCGTGTCGTTGGCTTTTGCATATTTTCCGTTTCCCCCCACCTCGTTTTTACACCGCTCTCGCCGTTATTATCATTTTACTAATCTATTCTCAATTAATCTAGTCCCATATTTTTCGGAGATTTTCTAGCGATGATTCGCGATTGTAGATGGTAAGAAAAAAAAATAAAACAAAAGCTTCGTAGATTGTCTGTTCTTCCTCCAAGGAGCGCCGATTTGGATAAATAAAGAAAATAAATAAAAGGAAGAATGAATAAATGAGTGAATTGAAAAAATGTAAATTTTCATTTTTTTTTCTTCAATTTCTCATTTAAGAAATATGATGTTCGTATTTTTTGGTTACGAAGGATCTTTTTCAGCATTGGTTTTCGTATGTTGAGCCTATTTTTTTTTTTTATAGCAATTAAATTGGATCATCGAGAGTGAAGGCAAAAAATATGTATTCTAGTCTCGTATGTTAAAAAAAATCGAAATAAATAATGAAAAAGCGAAATTATAATCAATGTTGTAAACAATAATGGAAGGTATGTTTCAATTGGAACTGAAACATAATTCGGTATAAAAAATCGAAGACTATTTTATTTAACGAACCTTAAAAGTACGCACCGAACCGGAAGTTTGCCGATACGCCGTATTGAATCTCGATGTCTCGTGCCAACTGACTTTTAATAAAGCGATCTCATTGGAAGCAAAATTTGCTTTGGTGCAGAAGGCAAAAAAATATTTGTTTAACTGGAAAAAAAATTGAATTTTTTTTTAAATACAGTGAAATTAAAAAAAAAATGTCTTCGATTCACTTTCGATCGAGCCTCATATAGCTGGAAGGACCCTCTTCATCTTCCTGTTTGGCCTAGGTTGGGTAGAGGCCACTCTGAATATTGGCAGTTTAAAAGCGACGTATATTCGATTATTTTTCCTAAACTTTCTTCTCTCGTCTTTTTTCTTAATTTATATTCTCCTTTTTTGCGGATGTCTCGTCACTTTTTGGTGAAATGAGAGCCTAAAAAATTTCAGCACATTACTAAAAAAATTACCCGAAACAACATTAAAAAAAAAACGAAAAGCTCTTCGTGTTCCTGAAAAAAGTGACTTTCTTTTTTTTTGCATCTATCCGACCAGAAAAGGATAATGGTAATTCCACAATTTTGAATCACACCCAAAAAACTTCTGCTATTTTTATTTCCTTTTTCTTCATCCACGAGAAAATTGTTTCGAGATCGCTCCATGATTGAATCAATTCCGCCGTTAATTTTTTACTTTTATCAAGCGTCATCGCTCGTTTCTTCAACTTGAATTTTTTGTTTTTTTTTCCTCAATGCGTACACCAGCGCATCCTTTATTTTACGCGCGTCGTTTTCCGAATCATCTCCTCGATCTTGTGCGTGTTATATCATAGAGTTTCGAGTGCAATTGTTTTCGTGTTTCCATGTGTGTTTGTGTCAGTGATCTCGTGTACGTGTTGATTGTTAATTTATTAATTTTTATGTTTTTTTTAAATTCATTTATTTATTTATTATATGTATACAATATTTCGTAACATCTCGCAGTGGCAAAGTGGTTATTATGATTGATGTAATGTTGTCTTCGTTTGTTTTTGAAATCTTCGAACGTCTTCTTATAAAATCGGCAGTTCGGCTAATGTTTTTATTTTTTTATTTATTTTGTATACTTATCAATTAATTAATTAATCTTTCCTTTCCGTTTTCGTTCAAGCCCCCGATTTCCGATGTTTCTTTTCCTCGTCCTCGACACCTTCGTCGTTCGCGCGCTTTTTTCTTCTTTCTTGTGTTTTTTTTAAGTTTTTAAAATTTTTGTTTGTTTTCTCGACGTTATCCGCCGCCACGACTCCCTAGCCTTACGTATGAAACCTGGTTTTTACAAAAATACGGCACGCATATTTTGGCATATTTGGCACTTTTAACCCTCGTCTCTAGTGTTCGAGTGTTTTTCGCTTCTCGCTTTTGTTCGATTTTTTTCCTTCTTTTTCTTCCTCCGCCGGCTCCGTTTCTCTGTCCCCAGCGCGCGCGCGCTCTCTTTCTCTTTCTCGTTATATCCGTGCGAGAAAAGCGTAAAAAGAAGAAGAAAGAAAAAAAACGAGAAAAAAGAAGAGCGGACAAACCGGGACTCCCTCCATCGGTCGCGGGACGCCATTTTCTCTGTCGCACGACGCCATTTTCTCATTCGCAAGATGCCCGTTTCCTTGGTCGCGCGACTGCCGTTCTCTCATTCACGAGACGCCATGTTGTTGGTCGCGCGACCGCCATTTTCTCATTCACGAGACGCCATGTTGTTGGTCGCGCGACCGCCATTTTCTCATTCACGAGACGCCATGTTGTTGATCGCGCGACCGCCATTTTCTCATTTACGAGACGCCATTTTGTCGATCGCGCGACCGCCATTTTCTCATTCACGAGACGCCATTTTGTTTGTCGCGCGACCGCCATTTCCTCATTCACGAGACGCCATTTTGTTTGTCGCGCGACCGCCATTTCCTCATTCACGAGTCGCCATTTTGTTGGTCGCGCGACCGCCATTTGCTCATTCACGAGACGCCATTTTGTTGGTCACGCGACCGCCATTTCCTCATTCACGAGACGCCATTTTCTCTCTCTCTCTCTCTCCCTCTCTCTCCCTCTCTCTCTCTCTCTCTCACGCGACGCCACCCTCTTCCTCCACCGATCTCTTTCGTACTAAGGCAAACCAGTCGAAACAACGAGCACTCGGTACTTTTTTTTTCGTTCTCCCTTTCTTTTCAGTCACTCAACATTTGTCGTTTTCTTGCGCTTCCGGGCGTCGTTACGCCGGTGAATGCCATCTATCTTCGTCGTCGTCGTTTCCCGCGTCTTCGGCGACCCCGTCGTCTTCTTCGTCGATGACGACGGGCCAGCAATTTCAGGCACTCGGCGGCGCGACGACGTTTCTTCTTCTTCCGGTGACCTTGAGCCCGCGAGGCCCCCGGCAATCTTGCGGATCCCGCGACCTTGAGAGTCCTAACACCCGGCAAGTACGTAGTCGAGAACGATGCTGATGATAACGCGGTACTCGAGCCGCCCCGCATCCTCGACTATTCGTCCTCCTCCGGGCCCATGTTCATCAGCATCATCTTCTTCTGGGCTATCTTGCTGTAAACAATGTCGATCGGCTTCGTCTTGTCGTAGAGGCACGGCGCTCGAAGTATTATCAGTGCCGTGCCAAATACACAAGCGAGGGTAAATATCCAGAGGAATATTCTGTCGAGCACCATCGCCACGTACTTCCAGTCCTCCTCCACCTGCAACAACAACGACTTGTTCTCGACAACGTATTTTTCATCCCACCCCCCTAACGTCTTGAGGCATTCTCGAGTCATTTTGCCGGCTTGGCGATCGTTGATGGGCCTGGACGGCAGGATGACATTCGAGACTTGACGCCAATGGCGGTCGTGAGACATCGCGGTGGGTCTATGGAAGATTTTCCGGGACGAGTTTCTAGACTCCAGGCTCTATGGTATTGGGGCAGCTAGTTTGAAATCTCGCCTCAGCGAATATAAGCGAATCTATTTTCTAGATCATGATGTGATAGCATCTCTGGTGGCCTCACCCAATTTGGTTCCAAGGTCATGATGTAGCTCAATTGGGAGTCTTATCCGAACAATCTCAACAAACTTGAATTCAAGGGCATTGTCTAGTCCGCTTCTCCGAGGCCTCATGCGAACCAAACCAGAGAAATTGAATTTAAAGATCACAATATTGCAAATGCTTCTCCCAGACCTCATTCAGCCTAACCCAAACAAACCGATGCTCATGGGCCATTGCGATAGTTTCTTAGGGATCTCATTCAAACTAAACCAAACGATCTGGCACTCAATGTCATGACATCACAATAGCTACATCCAGAACTCATCCAACCTAACCAAAACAACCAAGTACTCAAAGTCATGACATCGCAATAGTCTCTTCCAGACCTCATCCAGCTTAGCCCAGGCCCAGACCCGAGAGATCGACTCCGCAGAGGACTTCTCGGTGCGAGTCGCTCAGTTACCAAAGGTAGCACAACTTTCGCTTCCAATCAACTCAACGAACTTGTATTCAAGCTCATGACGTAGCTTATTCAGAAGTCTTATCCGAACAAAGTCAATAGGCTTGTATTCAAGGGCATTATGTAGTCAGTTTCTCCGAGGCCTCATGCAAACCAAACCAGATAAATTAAATTTAAAGATCACAACATTGCAAATGCTTCTCCCAGACCTCATTCAGCCTAACCCAAACAAACGGATGCTCATGGAAATGCCATTGCGATAGTTTCTTAGGAATCTCATCCGAACTACTCCAAACGATCTGGCACTCAACGTCATGACATTACAATAGCTACATCCAGACCTCATCCAACCTAACCCAAACAACCAAGTACTCAAAGTCATGTCATCGCAATAGTCTCTTCCAGACCTCATCCAGCTTAGCTCAAGCCCAGACCCGAGAGATCGACTCCGCAGAGGACTTCCCGGTACGAGTCGCTCAGTTACCATAGGTAGCACATCTTTCGCTTCCAATCAACTCAACGAACTTGTATTCAAGCTCATGACGTAGCTTATTCGGAAGTCTTATCCGAACAAACTCAACAGCCTTGTACTCAAGGGCATGATGTAGTCAGCTTCCCCGCGAAGCCATCACAATGGCTACATCCAGAACTCATCAAACCTAACCCAAACAACCAAGTATTCAAAGTCATGACATCGCAATAGTCTCTTCCAGACCTCATCCAGCTTAGCCGAGGCCCAGACCCGAGAGATCGACTCCGCAGAGGACTTCCCGGTACGAGTCGCTCAGTTACCATAGTTAGCACATCTTTCGCTTCCAATCAACTCAACGAACTTGTATTCAAGCTCATGACGTAGCTTATTCGGAAGTCTTATCCGAACAAACTCAACAGACTTGTACTGAAGGGCATTATCTAGTCAGCTTCTCCGAGGCCTTATGCAAATCAAACCAGATAAATTGAATTTAACGCTCACAACATTGCAAATGCTTATCCCAGACCTCATTCAGCCTAACCCAAGCAAACGGATGCTCACGGTAATGACATTGCGATAGTTTCTTAGGGATCTCATCCAAACTAATCCAAACGATCTGGCACTCAACATCATCACATCACAATATCTATATTCAGATCTCGTCCAACCTAACCCAAACAACCAAGTACTCAAAGTCATGGCATCGCAATAGTCTCTTTCAGACCTCATCCAGCTTAGCCCAGACCCTAAAGATCGACTCCGCGGAGGACTTCCCGGTACGAGTCGCTCAGTTACCAAAGGTAGCACATCTTTCGCTTCCAATCAAAAGCACTGGCCGTTATCAGCCAGCAGAACTTCCGGACGTCGTCTCGTCGAGGCGGGAGCGGGGGAGGGGGGGGGGGGGGGGTTGATGCTCCCGGGGATTTTGCGGGCGATTTCGAAGAAACCGGGAGTGGTTCTCGGACTGCTGGACCATCCAGCCAAAAGAGTTATCAGATCCTGGCGAAGCTCGTCGGAGACGATGCTACCGAGCCAAGGTAACTAGGAGGATAGAATGGTCTGGGTGTCCGTAGATAGGGCGAGACCGGTGGGAGGGGTAAGTTCGGGTGAAGCGAGGAGTAAACTGTGGGAGGGGAGCGGAGGGAGACCTTCCAGGATTTGCCAGACCTGCAGACACGAACCAACGCGAACAAACCACCCTCGTGCCTCCTTGCGGAGCTGCAGTTGGCAAGAGACCCAAGCCTGCCGCACTGCGTTTCCTCGCGGATTCCTTTCCTCCGTATAATTTATTCGAACTACCTCCCCTTCGCGTCGCAAGCCCCTTGGATGTCCTCAGGAAGCCAACGATTCAGTGAGCATCGGATACGAGGACACTTCCGTTTCGCCTACTAATGTTCTTTTCGTTCGGGCGACTTCGGCCGAAAAACCTACGTACCCGTTAAAGTGTCCTGGCATTTGGGTCCGACAGGAAACGCAACCGAGCAAGGATTCCCAGGTCACCCACGAATGAACCCCCAGCAATGTGCCAAGCTGAACGCGACCATTTCCTCGCTCTAATGATCTTTAAGTCCTTAAGCCACTCTAGAGGCCGAAAAAATTGGCTTTTTGGGGATTTTGTTTCAGAAAAACTACGAAATAAATCGAGATTGCAAAAAAGGGTGTTTGTCATAAATATCAGTGACTGTGTACAATAATTTTTTTGAAGCGACTAATTTCGAAATGGCGGGGCTGTACAGCGTTTATCTCAAAACTGATTTTTTCTTTAAATGGTTGGAAACAACTCAACTTTTCAAACGATTCACTTGAAATTTTTAATATATCATGAAAAATACATTGTTTATGGAAGTACGTAGGATTTTTTTTATATTGCATAGTTTATTTGTTATTCAGGAGGTTCGAGCGATTCAGTTGAGGCAAATGACGGTTTATTCATTTTTTTTTCAATGAACCTCAAAAAAATGCATACGCGGTACAGATTTATTCTATAGCTGATTTTTTTAAAAATATACAATTAAAGGGCAAAATTATGCATTTTAACATTTTTATTACGTAAAGTAGAAAAAATTTTGTGCTACTACCAACTTGAAAAAGCATAACATTATCGATGATTATTATTGAAAAAACTACGACAACGAATGTTTTGTACAATTCACAATGGAACTTTAAGTAATTCATAATTATGCCTATTCATATTTACGTCACGAGATTATTGGCCCATGGTTTACGATGGGCAAGATGAGGATTTTTTTTTCTAAATGTTCACAAAGGTTCAGTTTGCATTAGTCCGTTGTTAGAAATGGTTTATCTTGGTGCTAAATAACAATAAAAATTACATAACCTTTAGTGTGAAAGTCTTTCTCATCTAACCGCACGTTAAATTAGATAAATTAAACTATTTTTTATCTCTGGTGTTTGGTGGTGAAAAAAGTTAAAAAAATTCGTACAGACTCAGTATAGTGTTAACAATAACATGTATTTTTTTTTATTGAATTGAACCTTGGATTCTGGCTAACGCTCCAACCTGATCGCTGATCGACGATCAATGATCGATGACCTGATCTGACGATTTTTTAGGCAAATGTTTCACTTTCCAAAAACTTGTCTTAAAAATCGTCAAATAATTGTTAATAACAAATGAACTATGCAATATAAAAAAAAATCCTACGTACTTTCATCAAACGTACTTCCATCCTACGTACTTCCATACTTCCACCAAAAACAGCATTTTTATAATTAATTTGACATTTATAATGAATCACAATATTATTGTAAAACTAAATTTATTGAAATAAACCAAATAAAATAAAAATCTAACTTATCTTGATTTGCTTAAATTTTCTTTAATCAATAACAGACGAGAATAATGAAATGATATTATCAATCATTTTATATATATATATATATATACACAGAGTATAACTCAACTACTAGTTTTCTGTTTGTGTCCCCTTCCGAGCAAAACGCTTTTTTTTTAATGTCGTGCAAAAATTGTCCGAGATATTCACGAGCAAAGTCCGACGCTCAGTAAATAATGGCACAGTTTCGGAGTCGAAACGATAGTGAGCGCAGGTTCCAATCCGCGTTCGGGCAAGTGCATTTTTATTCTAATTTTTTTTTGCTCTATACTAATCACGAATAATTTATTTGCAAACGGACACCTACTGTTCAATAATTCCTTTTTATTAAATAAACGTACCAGTTTTATTTATTGTTTATTAATTCTGGGGGTAGCTTTTTTCTATTCTCGTTTGGCATTTTTGTACTCACTAGATGTTAATAATTGAAAAAAAAAGAATTGAACAAAATGTCGTCGTGTGTTCCGAAACCACTGGACATTGTTTACGGAACGTTGGACTTGAATCATAAATGTCTCGGCCAATTTTTTTCGCACGACAGTGAAAAAAAAGCATTTTACTCGGAAAGTGGCACCCTATGTGCTTACGACCGAAAAACTAATAGTTAAGATACACCCTGTATTTATAAGTAATAAAAAACGTGGTATTTTTTTTCGATTATCGGATAAGATTTAACCATTTACGAATTAATTTTTCAATCATTTTTATGTTACCAGATAAGATTAAATTACTAACGATTTAATGGTTCCATAATTTTATAAATATAATCAGAATGTTAACAATAATATAATATAAGTGGATTGAAACAAATATTACAATAAATCACATAATAAAATACGATAAATAAAATTACGTGATAAAATAAGCGATATAACAGAATAACATATAAAATGACAATTAAAATGTTAACAATAATAATGCTCAGTTCCAGTATTAAAAATAACTCAATATAAAACAATAGAAACGGCAATAAATTGTCTAGACTTGGATGTTATTAGGTGATATTAAATTATTAGCGATTTAATGTTTCAATAATTTTATAAATAACATGATAATAATGTAACGATTAACATAATCAATTAAAATAAACAAGATAATATCAGGTAATCAGATCAACCATATAACAAAGCAATATGCAAAATAATAATTCAATAATTATCAATAATAATGTTAAGCTTCGATACTTGTTTTCGTATAAAAAACAACGTACTAGAAGTCACGGAAAATCCGACGCAAAACTTTCACTATACGTCCAATAGAACTGAGCGCTTTTGAACATTTTACACCCCCCTTCCTCGCCCGACCCCCTCGCGTCTAAAAAATCGACGTTCGAATTAAACCGGAAAATGGCAGTTTACGAAAACTAATCCAAGTTCCGTATTGTTTCGTACACGAGGATAACAGGGGCTTATCAGAAATCTGGACGGTATCATCGCGCGCCTCGGCGTGTCTCGGTGCACGCCCTCTTAAGGGAGAAGGAATGTTTTCGCAAACTCGTTTAGCCGAGAGTTCGGGCCGTCGATTCTTTCGCTTTCTTCTCCTTCTGCTTCTCCCTCGTCCTCTTTTTTCCATCTACAAGCACGAAATCGAAAAAGTATTCTCGTATTTACATTTCTCCGGGAAATCGCTTTACCCGCGGATTTAAAACGAGTTTCCCGAGGGACTTTGTCGCGGCGGCGAGCTCGGATACGTCTAAATTTCCACACGTGGATTTCTTACTAATTGGGGGGGACATACCTTTAGACGAGAAATAAATTGAGTGAATTACATGATTTTTTTTAAAGAATGGTTTCTTCACCATTTGGTGACTAAGAGTATGTTTTATTATTACTTTTAGCTGTTACATGGTATTTTATTCTTTTATTAATCTTTACAAATGGCGAGAGTATGGCAGAGTCTTCTCAACGGTATTTTCAAAACTGGCGTGACGTATAGCTCAAAAACTAATTGACCGATACTAATGAAATTTGGTCAAAATCGTTCTAACCTTATTGTCTAAAACATGAACCTACATTTTTTGAAAATTAAAAAAATTAAGTATTTTTTATTGTAAAGTGCATATTTTTTTTCGGAAAATTCAATATTTTTGTTTAAAAACGTACAATTTCATCGATTACTACTTTTTGTTATATAATGGTATGTTTTATTACTATTTAAGATGTTACGTGGTATTTTATTTTTTAATTCATCTTTTAAAATGGCTAGGGTATGGCAGAGTCTTCTCAACTGCATTTTCAAAACTGGCGTGACGTATAGCTCAAAAACTAATCAACCGATTCTGATGAAAATTGGTATAAATCTTTCTAACCGTATTGTCTAAAACATGAACCTAATTTTTTTTTAACTAAAAAAATTAAGTGTTTTTTGTTGTAAAGTGTAGCTTTTTTCGGAAAATTCAATCTTTTTGTTTAAAAGCGTACCATTTCATAGATTACTACTTTTTGTTATCTTATGGTATGTTTGATTACTATTTTTGGCTGTAACGTGGTATTTCACTTTTTATTAATCTTTAAAAATGGCGAGGGTATAGCACAGTCTTCTCAACTGCATTTTCAAAACTGGCGTGACGTATAGCTAAAAAACTAATCGACCGATACTAATGAAATTTGTTAAAAATCTTTCTAACCTTTTTGTCTGAAACATGAACCTACATTTTCTGAAAATTAAAAAAATTAAGTATTTTTTATTGTAAAGTACAGCTTTGTTCGGAAAATTCAATTTTTTTGTTTAAAAGCGTGCCATTTCATCGATTACTACTTTTTGTTATGTTATGGCATGTTTTATTACTATTTTGGCTGTAACGTGGTATTTTACTTTTTATTAATCTTTAAAAATGGCGAGGGTATGGCACAGTCTTCTCAACTGCATTTTCAAAACTGGCGTGACGTATAGCTCAAAAACTAATTGACCGATTCTGATGAAACTTGGTATAAATCTTTCTTACTTTATCGTCTGGAACATGAACCTAAATGGTTTCGGAAATGTTAAAAATTAAGTCTTTTTTTATTGCAAAGTGAAGCCATTTTTTCCAGATACTTCAATCTTTTTGTTTAAAAGCGTACCATTTCATCGATTTTTATTTTTTGTTATGTTATGATATTTTTTATTACTACATTTGGCTGTTTCATCGTATTTTTTATTAATCTTTAGATATGGTGGAGGTACAGCACGGTCTACTAAACTGCATTTTCAAAACTGGCGTGAAGTATAGCTAAAAAAGTAATCGACCGATTCTGATGAAATTTTGTATAAATATTTCTAACCTTATTGTATAAAATGTGACCCTAAATGTTTTTGAAAAGTAAAAAAATTAAGTATTCTTGAATTGCAAAATGTAGCCTTTGTTCGGAAAATTCAATGTTTTTGTTTCAAAGCGTATCGTTTCATCGATTTTCAATGTTTCTTACTTTTTCTTGGTTCATATTCTGCGGCTGAGTGTTTATGAGAGAGAAAATCTTCGTTGGTTTTTTTCCAGATTAATCCCGCCGACGCTACGTGTCACGCCGTCTGACAACATCCACCGCAACCCGTTTAGAAGACCGTACCGTAGCACCACCAATTTCAAAGATTAGTTGAAAGAAAAACGAATACCATGTAACAGCCAAAAGTAGAAATAAATATACCATAAGTCTCAAAAATGGTAAAGAAATCTTTCCTTAAAAAAATCTGCAATTTTTCCTCATCTACCGGTATCTCCCCCCTTAAGAATTCCGAGCCACCTTACGTCCCCCTACTCCTGATCCAAAAAAACCTCGAATAACAATCAAAGCAATTTTAGACACTCCAAGAAATTTGGTTTGGTCAAATCCGACAGAAAAAATAACACAACCGCAAGTCCATAGATTCAACATTGCCCCGTCGGAAAAAATTACGAAATTTTTTATTGCTTTCCAGCGTTTTATCAATACAATTTAATGTCATAATTATTATCATTAATTTTATTTCCGGTTTACCATCCCACAATTCCCTTTTCACAATTTTTTGTGTTCTTGTCCAACAAATTTATTTATAAAACTCAAGAAAAATTATTATTATTATTGTTATTTTTTATTTTATCCTTTTTTCATTTCCAATGTTCCTTTCTGTGCTGATACACATGGCTGTATGTTCACTGACTTGTTTTGTTTCGGTTGAGGCGCCAACAAGTGCGCGGCTCAGTAGTCATCACAAGTATTGGCTAAGGCCATTGCCGGCTAAGGGGTGAGGCCACAGTAGAGTTTTCAACAAATCGATTTTTTCTCGTTAAAACGGTGCTTTATCATCATAAGAATACGTTACTATTCGATTTGCAGGAAGACATTTGTTTTTCGCCGACTTTGAGCATATAACGTAAGCCCACCTCTGGCGTGACAAATAAATTCAACAATTTTCACTCGGTTTACTTCAAATTAAAAAATTATGTTCCTAATTGCATTTCGCAGAGAAGTACGCACGGAATTTCTGATTAATCGAAAGCTGTTCATTTTATAAGCAGTTTTATACGAAATGTTTCACTGAAAATTCATTCAAATACCTACAACTCAATTCGAATACTAACAACTTTTGAATAAAACAATATTTTTTAAATTCCGTACGTACTCTTCTAGGTATTCCAATGTAGGTTGACGAGAATTTTTGTTTTTTGTTCTAGGTAAAAATTGTGGATGCTAAATGTCACGTCGCGGAGCGCCTAAAAAAAGATAACATAAGCACATATTAGGAGTCGGCCATTTTGTACATCGAAAAAAAAATATTTTTTCTAACAGCTTGATATTCATACTACGTAGATGTAAATAATTTTATGAGTGAATCACTTCTTCATACGTAAAAACTTGTTAAATTCGCACATGATTTTATACCCGTTACTGTGGCCTAACCCCTTAAAGCGTCAGAGCTACACAGAGTGCGCGTCCACTACCGTCGGCCAAATCATCATTAACAATATTTTATTGTGAATTTGGGGGGTGTATTCGATAGTGGGGTGTATAGTTCGTCATTGAAAGGCCGATGAAACGAAGCACAAGATATCCCGGAGCGACGCTAGTGTATATACGAGGCCAATGCCTATATATAGGTCGAGTTAACAGGTGGTACCGTTTCTACCCTCCTCCCTCCGCCGACACGTCCTCGTTCCCCTCAGTAAGCATCAAAGAGTCGACGACTGCTTTCGCGTCCAATAATCCGCATAAATTCGTCGCAAGAATCGATATTAGGGCAACTGGAGGCACTGAGCCACCGTCTGAATGAGTGCTACGTTTTTTTTTGTACGCGCCTATCGAAGAACCACCCCCGGAAGGACTGACGGGTATCAATCAAAGTTCCGTGATCTACGAATCGTAGCATAGAATACTTCGCGAGCTAAAAAGCTAAGTATAACGCTGACGGTACGTTCATTTTTGTTTATGGAATTTGAGGGTACTGAGGGTAAAAGTTGGAGCCTCGTTGTTTTTAGGAGAAAATTGTTCAAGGGTTCGCGAGAAGATATCGGGATTTTTTTGGTTTTTTTGGGGGAAAATATTATGGAGAATAATTTTTTTAAATTCTGTTTGCGAGTCATTGGAAGAAGAATGTCTGTCTGATTGTCTGTGACGAATCATACTAAATTCTTGAGGGTCATTCTTACAGTTTCCTCAGAAGAATCCTTGAAAATTCTGGAAAGCAATTCCGAAGAATTATAGTAGAGAATCCTGGAGGATCCCTGAAGAACGTCTAAAACTGTTCAGGATATTTCTTGAAGATTTCGTAAAAAAGTTCTTGAGGACGCCTGAAAAGGGTCTCCTAAAATTCTCCAGGAGAAACTATTTGGTTTTTCCGCACTAACCACCGGAAATTTCTCGAAGGAGTCTTTAACAATCTCGGAGAAGGATCCTCCAAGGTTCTTGAAGACAATCCTTTTTCCTGAGGAGACTGAAGAATTCCATCACGAATTTTTGAGGAGGATCCTTCAAGATTCCTCAGGGGGATCCTTCAAGACTTCTCAGGAGAATCCTTCAAGATTCTCAAGTGAGATCTTCAAGAATTTCTGAACAGGATCCTGATTCTCAAGTGGAATCTTCAAGAATTTCTGAGGAGGATATTTCAAGAATTCCTCAGGAGCATCTATCAAGATTCCCAAGTGGGATCTTCGAGAATTGCTGAGGAGGATCTTTTGAGATTCTCAAGTGGAATCTTCAAGAATTTCTGAGGAGGATCCTTTGCGTCTCCCAAGTAGGATCTTCAAGAATTCCTGAGGTGGATCCTTTGAGATTCCCAAGTGGGATCTTTAAGAATTCCTGAGCAGGATCCACCGAGATTCTCAAGTGGAATCTTCAAGAATTTTTGAGAAGAATGTTTCAAGAATTCCTCAGGAGGATTCTTCAAGATTCCCAAGTGGGATCTTAAAGAATTCCCGACGAGGTTCCTTTGAGGTCCCCAAGTGGGATCTTCAAGAATTCCGTAGCAGGATCCTTCGAGATTCTCAAGTGTAATCTTCAAGAATTTCTGAGGAGGATGTTTCAAGAATTCCTCAGGAGGATCTACCAAGATTCCCAAGTGGGATTTTCGAGAATTCCTGAGAAGGATCCTTTGAGATTGCCCAGTGGGATCTTCAATAATTCCTGAGCAGGATTCACCGAGATTCTCAAGTGGAATCTTCAAGAATTGCCGAGGACGATGCTTCAAGAATTCCTCAGGAGGATTCTTCAAGATTCCCAAGTGGGATCTTCGAGAATTCCTGAGGAGGATGTTTCAAGAGTTCCTCAGGAGGATCTATCAAGATTCCCAAGTGGGCGCTTTGAGAATTGCTGAGGAGGATCCTCTGAGATTCCGAAGTGGGATCTTGAAGAATTCCTGAGGAGGATCCTTTGAGGTCCACAAGTGGGATCTTCAAGAATTCCTGAGGAGGATCCTTTGAGATTCCCAAGTGGGATCTTTAACAATTCCTGAGCAGGAACCTTTGGTATTCCCAAATGGAATCTCCAAGAATTCCTCAAGAGAATCTTTCGAGATTCCTCAGGAGGATCCTTCGAGATTCCTCAAGAGGATCCTTCACGATTCCTCAGGATCATCCTTCAAGATTCCTCAGCTAGATCCTTCAAGATTCCTCCGACGGATTTTTCAAGATTCCCAAGTGAGATCTTCCAGAATCTCCGTGGAGGATCCCTCAAGATTCCCAAGTAGTATATTCCACAATTCCTCAATATAATTTTTCAAGGTTCCTCAGGAGAATCTTCAAGAACTCCTGCATCCAATCTTTCAACATTCCCCACGCCAATTCTCCCAATTGCCTCAGTCGTCAGTCATCCACCAAGTCCTTCACCATTCCCCGACGGAATTCCCCAATTGTCCTCAGTGTAACTCATCCACAACCAGTCAAAGAATATGATCCAAGCTATACTCACGCTCTCGAATTTGTCCTTATTTTTGGCATGTTGAGCAATGAATCTGGCGCCATCGATGGTCTTCTCGATCTCCCGCACCAGTGGCTTCTCGAAAGTGGGACTGACGTCCTCGTGAGTGTAGCCGGGGCTGGAGGGTCCGAAAAGATCGTCATCGGCGCCTGGCAACGGCAGTGCTGGCAGGGGTTCCTCGAAGCGTGGGGCAACGCTACCGACAGCCCCGCTGACCTCGTATCTCGGATCGGCAACGACCGGTAGTCCGGGTATCCCGGGTATACCCGACAAGTCGGTAAGTGCATTGATCTCGTAATCGCCGCAGTAAGGATCGTACTTGTCGCTTTCTTGGACGTGAAAGACATCGGTGAGTATGGCGTCGGGTGGTTTCCCATCGCCATCGGCATCATCGCCATTTTCCCCGTCGCCGTTCACTTCCTCGTCGTCCTCGTCCTTGCTCGGCCTCTTGATCATCAGATACTTGGGTAACACGTTTATGAAGACGGTCCTCACCCACTTGGCCATACGATGCGTCACCGGGGAGCGGAAATTCACGTTCAACACGGCAATCGTCACGACCACCGACAGGGTCACCAGTACCATTGTAAAAAGTAAATACTTGCCGAGCAACGGTACCGTCAATGAGGTCGGCGGTATTATCTCGGCGAGCAGCAGAAAGAACACCGTTAACGAGAGCAATATCGAAATTGACAATGACACCTTTTCGCCGCTGTCACTCGGCAAATAAAACACCAATACCGAAAGAAACGATATACCGACGCACGGTATTATTAGGTTGACCGTGTAAAACAGGGTCTTACGACGCAACGTAATGTAAAACATTATGTCGGGATAGGGCTCCTCGCAGCATATGTAGAACTTCTCGTTTCTCACCGCAGGCACTTTTATTATGTCCCACTCGACGCTTATGTAATAATCCGTTAGGTCGATACCGAGGTCGATCGTGTTCGAGTCCTCCTCCTGCTCCAAGTGCCTCAGATCAACCTGTCGACAATTGAGAACATTATTGACGTATCGTCTTAAGGCGGGTTATACATTTACAACGATCAAAAAAACGATTTTTTTTTCTTTAAGGGGTTAGGCCAAATGTATTCAATATAGCATTATCAATTTTACATTAATCAATACTATTATACTCTCAACTTATTTTAATTATTATACTTTTAAATTATACGTACATTATATATTATTATAGATCAATTATGTCATTTGTTAAACAATTTTATATGACAATTAAAAAAAGAGTATCTAAATCTTGGCGACTTATTACTGTTGTCATAATTACTTTGTATCTTCTATTTTTATATTATATAATTATTATCGTGTATTATATTATCAGTGTGGCAGTGTAGTGTTTCTTGACGGAAATAAGTCATGTTACTTTAATAAAGGAGCGGAAAAGACACCGAAGGGATTTTCGGCAATTAATTTCACAGGTCAATAAAATGAAGGTCACAGGCACAGTCCCAACTCCCCGGGACCTGAAATGGTCAATGACCTTGCTGAAGGTCACAATCGGCGATTTTTCGGTCAGCCCTTCTTAACACCTGACAATGACAGCTGTCGACATTCATAAATGGCTACCTCGTCCTAGCGGAGTTAAATAGTCCCTGCTCACAGTCAGCTTATCCGGAATATCAGCGAAATGCTTTTCAACGTCGATACCTCGGCTTCACGACTCCGGGACATCGCACGTCATCAAAGACGACGTTCAATGTCGACCTTTGGAAGTTCTCTCTATCGGATGATCTCCCAGCCGAGATGAAAAAAAAAATTGGGAGAAATCACCAAAGCTTCATACAGGAAGATCCTGAGGGCTTTGCCATTCCCGAGGACAAGATACCAAGATAGTCATGGAATGCAGACGTCCCGGCAAGCATTTCTTCCGCCCTTGATACCGACTCCAATCTCAACCCTAAGGCTAAGACTTCTTCCGGTATATAAGGATACAAAGGGATCTCAATGCCGGGGAAGATTCTGGTCTCCGAGGAAAAAGCTCGCTTCGTCACATTCGCAAATCGTGCATGAGGTGCCTCCGCATTGCCTCAACCAAGTCCCCCGCTGGGATCACACGATAACAGGCCAGTCAAGCTATCTGCGTATGTATACTGAAGTATTGCACGCGCCAGATTTCTAAGCGCCGCGAGATTATCTTTTCGCAGTTTGACGTCGCTCGATTTACGTGGTAAATCGCTTAATCTTCCACATAAGCTTAAAAGCTTACATTGGTCTATGATATGAGCAGCTGTCAATAGTATTTGAGGGTGTGCAATTTTTTGAAAATATTTCATGCCGTCACAAATTCCTATCAGCAGTCTCGAAGGATTGCCCTCAGCAGTCGCGAAGGACTGCGCTAAGCAGCCACGAAGAATCCTTGACGGTGTATTCTGACATTGCCTCTAGAATGCTGGAGACGTTGCCTCTACAATGACTAAGGCCTGACGAATTCTGAAGGGCCTCAAGAGGCCTCAAGGCACTAGCCTCAGAATCCTGATAACATTCTTTCAGGAGTCTTGAGTGTCTTAAGGCATCTTAAGACCGTTTCGAATTTTTGAGGCCTCCGGCATTCTTGAGGCAATATACTGGATTATTCAAGGAAAGCCAATGGAAAACCAAGATACTGAAGACACTGACCTCAAGAGTCCCACAAGCCTCAACAAATGGGAAGCCATTGTTTTCGAGATTGTTTAAGCTACCTCAGATCCTATGCAAAAATTCCAATGGTTTCCCTCCATGTCTGTAGGCCTCATAGAGGCCTTGAGGCCTTTGAGGCCCTTCCGAATTCTTGAGGCCTTCAGCGCTCTAGAGGCAAAGTCTTCAGCATACTTAAAACAATATACTGGATTATCCAAGGAAATCCAGTGGAAATCCAAGATACCGAAGACACTGACCTCAAGAGGCCCGGAAGCCTCAAGAATTGGGAAGACATTGTCTTAGGAAGAATCTCAATGGTTTCCCTCCAAGGATGCCCTTCCGAATTCTTGAGGCCTTCAGCGTACTAGAGGCAAAGTCTTCAGCATACTTGAGGCAATATACTGGATTATCCAAGGAAGTCCAATGGAAACCCAAGATACCGAAGACACTGACCTCAAGAGGACCGGAAGCCTCAAGGATTAGGAAGACCTTGTCTTAAGAAGAATTCCAATGGTTTTCATCCAAGGATGCCCTCATCAACGTCAATAATTCCTCAGAAATCTTGAGAGATACTTCTTAGGATCGCTGAGGGCCTCAAAAAGCCTGGAAAACTTCCCGCCAACTATCCTAAGTTATGTTAAAGGCTCCTATGCGAGAATTCTGATGGGTCCTCTTAGACAATCTTCAAAACACCCCAGCAGTCGTCGAGAATGGTTCGAAGGAACCTCACAAGAATTCTTCTCTGACGTCCTGAAGACTTTCCCTCAAGAACCCTGGTGAATTATTCTCAAGACATCTTGAAGATTCTCCCGAGGAATTCTCAAGATTCTCTTTAGGAATTATTTTCAAGTATCTTGGAGGATGCTCTCCGGAAATCCTGAAATACTCTCCCAAACAATATTGAAGTATGCTTCAATATCTTTAACATGCAAAAAATATATAAAAACCCTCAAGAATAATTAACGATTTTCATGGCCAATCCTGGATGCTTCTTTTCAGCTATCCTCGATCCTCAGTAATCTTAGCTTATCCTCAAGAATCTCGATGAACAATTCTCAACAACCCCAAAGAACTCTCCCCAGCAGCCCTGGGCAATCAGATAAAAAGGACGACCTTCCCAGTTCTAGGCTAAGCGATTAAACAAAGACAAAAAAACCGACGTCTCGGTTTTTCGATCTAATAAGCCCACTGAGCCACCTTTGCCTTAACAGTTGGTGGGAAGAAAAAACAACCCTCCGCCGGGTTCAGCGGAACACGGAGACCGCGTACAATGAATCGACATGA
Source organism: Ophion obscuratus (assembly GCA_964007375.1). Taxonomy (NCBI): domain Eukaryota; kingdom Metazoa; phylum Arthropoda; class Insecta; order Hymenoptera; family Ichneumonidae; genus Ophion; species Ophion obscuratus. The sequence continues at coordinate 26,119,016 of OZ023324.1, read as the reverse complement.
ATTAGCCTCTCCCCCACTCGATTTATACTCACCTCCTCGCCCATTTTCCGCTTTTTAATTTCACAATACATTCTATCTAATGCTTTTTTCCCTCTTCCCTACTCGGAACACTTCGCGCACCGATGGCTCACCAATCCTCGCCATCCTTTCTCCCCCCTGCGCCAGTAATAAACCTGAAAGTATATTGAGCCGCTAAGGGACTGAAGGAAGAGTACTGTGAAGTTTACCATTCCACGAAAGATATCGACGCTCAAAGAAAAAAAGCCAGTCCATCACAACCCTCCAAAATTACACAAAAAAATCATACCACCCTTAAAAACGTCACGAACTACCCCCAAATTTAAACTGGTTGTTAAGTGGCGAAAAAAAATACAAAACAAAAACGAACGTAAAAAAGGGGGGAAAAATCTAACAACGCAAAGAGAAGTCGAAAACGGACCGAGGGTGGAGACACGATGTGACCGGTAAAAGCGAGCGTCCGCCAGCACCCCGTTTCGGGACAATAAAAAATGCAGGCAAAATCGAAAGTTGAATTATGCATCTCCCTGGAGGCGAGCAGAGACGGAGGAAGCGGGGAACGAGCAGGGCGGAGGGGGAAGAGAGAGAGAGAGAGAGAGAAGGAGGGGTGCACGCGAGGACAAAGAAGTGGATAAAAGCGAGGAGTGACATCGACATCGAGAGCATCCGAGGATAAAACGTGCCCGGCTCTCACTAAGGGATGCCATGAATATTCGACCCTTCGAAAGTTTCTAGATTGTATTCCCGGCTTTTGTCTCGCTGATACCCGTGAACAGAATCCAAGAGGGGGAAGGCATCCCCTGTCCGGGTAGGGGGGGGGCTTGCGGGGACGGAGTCTCGAAACGAAGCCTGAAACGAAGCGGAGCCACGGAAAACTTTTCCAAATTCCTCGTTGTCGCTCGACGAACGAGTTATGGCTGTAAGAGCGAGAGCAAAAGAGAGCAAGGAGCCGAGGGTGCGAGACAGAAGCAAACAAAAAATCGAAAAAAAAAAAACAAACAAACATACTTCAGTGACGGCGCGCCATTTTATCCTATATATTTTCTGCAGTAAATACCCGTGCCAGTGAGACCACCCGAGGATCGTCGAATTTCAAGCATAACCCACAAAATACTATAAATAATGCTCGTGTTTGCCACCACAAGCAATTTTTTTTCCTCTCAAGTTTTTCGTACGTCGTGGAGAAAACGCATACAAAAGAGGCACGAAAAATATCGATTTTCTCTAGCTTGAACTCAAGTCTACACGCATTTTTATTGAGTCCGTACTTAAGGGGTTAGGCCACAGTAGCGGGTATAAAATCATGTGCGAATTTAACATTTTTTTCGTATCAATAAATGATTCACTCATAAAGTTAATTACACATCTATTTAGTATGAATATCAAGTTGTTAGACATTTTTTTATGTACAAAATGGCCGACTACTAATATTTTCTTTTGTTATCTTTTTTTAGGCGCTCTGCGGCGTGACATTTACCATCCACAATTTTTACCTAGAACAAAAAACAAAAATTCTTGTCAATCTACATTAGAATACCTGGAGAAGTATGTACGGAATTTAAAAAATATTGTTTTATTCAAAAGTTGTAGGTATTTGAACTTAAGAAATGCATTTTCGGTGAAACATTTGGTTATAACTGCTCATAAACTGCTCATAAAATGAAAAGTTTTTGATTAATCAGAAATTCCGTACGTACTTCTCTGCCAAATGCAATTAGGAACATAAATTTTTAATTTAAAGTAAATCGAGTGAAAATTGTTGAAGTTATTTATCACGCCAATTGGAAAAAGGCTGTTTCAAGAAGTTTCGAGTAGCCGGCCATTTTGTACATCGAAAAAGAAGCATATATTTTCTAACGGCTTGATGTTCATACTAAATAGATGTGTAATTAATTTTATGAGTGAATCACTTTTTCGCGCGAAAAGAAAATTGGTAAATTCGCACATGATTTTATACCCGTTACTGTGGCCTAAGGCCTTAAGGTCAAAGTTTGAATCGAGCACGTTAGAATTTGGGACTCAGCGTTATTCGAAACTTGACTGCGAAATTAAGTTTGCATGCTCGCGTTCGACGTCACTGGTGAATCCGGATTCAAGTTCGAATGGAGTTACATTCCCTTATTGGAGTCCGGATTCAAGTTCCTATGGAGTTGGATTTACTCAAACGGTGAACTTAAATTTGCATACTCAGGTTCGGACTCGAGTTCAAAGTCACGGATGAATTCGGATTCAAGTTCGAATGGAGTTAGATTTTTCTCAAATATGAGCCAGTACTCATGATCGGACTCGAGATCAAAGTTACTGATAGTCTGGAGTCCGGAATCAATTTCGGGTGAAGTTGGTTTTCCTCAAACGTGAATCGGTACTGAAGATCGAACTCGAGTTCAAAGTACTGACGAACATGACTCCAAATTCAAGTTCATATTCACTTGGATCTCCTTGAGGGTGAGTCAGTACTTAAGGTCGGACTCAAGTCGAAAGTATTGACGAACGTGAGTCCGGATTCAAGTTCGTATGAAATTGGATTTCCCCGAACGTGAGTCAGTACTCAAGGTCGAACTCAAGTCGAAAGTACTGACGAACGTGAGTCCGGATTCAAGTTCATATGAAATTGGATTTCCTCGAAAGTGGGTCAGTGCTCAAGGTCAGACTCAAGTTTGAAGAACTAAGTTGGATTTTCTCGAACGTAAGTCAGTGCTCAAGATCGAACTCAAATTCAAAGTACTGACGAACATGAGTCCGGATTCAAGTTCACATGAAATTGGATTTCCTCGAACGTGAGTGAGTACTCAAGGTCGGACTCAGGTCGAAAGTACTGACGACGTGAGTCAGGATTTAAGTTCGCATGAAATTGGATTGCCTCGAACGTGAGTCAGGATTTAAGTTCACATGAAATTGGATGGCCTCGAACGTGAGTCAGTACTTACGGTTAGACTCAAGTCTAAAGTACTGACGAACGGGAGTCCGGATTCAAGTTCATATGAAATTCGATTTCCTCGAACGTGAGTGAGTACTCAAGGTCGGACCCAAGTTTAAAGAAGTACAGTAGAACCTCGATTATCCGAACCAATTGGGACCGAGACTAGTTCGGATAATCAAAAGTTCGGATAATCGAAACGTGGGTTATTTGGGACGGATCATAAACAACACCTTTTTACATAAAAACAGTACATACATATATGCATGTACTGTTTTTATACATATATGTATGTACCTTTAGGGTACATACAAAAAACCCACGTTTCGATTATCCGAACGATTTTATAAAAAAAATATTTAAAAAGGCATTCGACTTTTGGGTTTTTTTGGGGCGAGATCATAAAAAACAACCTTTTACATAAAAACAGTACAGTACATGTCAAATTTTAATATATATGTATGTACTGTTTTTATTTACCTACATATATCAGGTGTTAATACATACATACATACATACATACATATACATACATATATATATATATATATATATATATATATTAAACACCTGAAAAAAGTCGAATGCCTTTTTTAATATTTTTTTTATAAAATCGTCCATTTTTAATTGACAAACGGCCGTAACGCGTATTTGCGCGACTAAGTCTCGCAGCCGTTTGAGAAGAAGTTGCGTTGGGTTGCTCATTGTCGCTCACGGCAGTGGCAGCGAGCAACAATGTATCTTTCGCGCCAACGTTCGGATGATTGAGCGTTCGGATAAACTAAGCCATCGTTCGGATAATTGAGGGTTCGGATAATCGCGGTTCGGATAATCGAGGTTCTACTGTAAGCTGGATTTTCTCGAACGTAAATCAGTGCTCAGGATCAAACTTAAATTCAAAGTACTGACGAACATGAGTCCGGATTCAAGTTCACATAAAATGGGATTTCCTTGGACGTGAGTCAGTACTTAAGGTAAAACTCAAGTCGAAAGTACTGACGAACGTGGGCCCGGATTCAAGTTCACATAAAATTGGATTTCCTCGAACGTGAGTCAGTACTCAGGGTCAGACTCAAGTTGAAAGAACTAAGTTGGATTTTCTCGAACGTAAGTCAGTGCTCAGGATCGAACTTACTCGTGCGCCTGTGTACAACAATACAAATATTAAGAGGCTATACCAGTGTGACACATTCAAAAAAAGGATTTTTTTGCCTTTTTCGACAGTTCATACTTTCAAGAATATCGTGTAAAAATTTCAAGGCCGTATCTCTGATCATTTTATCTTGCAAAAATCGATAGTTAAATCTTTAAACGCGTTTTTCTCAAAATTAGAGTTTCCGAATTTACTGACATTGTAACTCAAAGAACAATTATCCGTATGACTTGAAATTTGAACTGAGTACTCTTGAATATATTTACTCTACAATGACGTAGGATGTTTTTGATTCGATGAAAATTAACGATTTGGCATTGAAAAAAGACCATTTTATAGGCAAGAAAACAGACTTTTTTCATAACTACGCCATTTTGTTAGATTTTGATATTTTTCGGAAATCCTACGTCATTGTACGAGAAATACCTTCCAGTTTAACGACATTTTTTCCTTTTTCGGTTTCAGCGACTCAATCGGCCAAAATCATGTCAGCAGTGGAGGAACTTTTTTTGCGCCTCCGAAGGCAGTGCATAAGTCGCTTATATCTTAATATTTTTCTATGAAAAAATGATGTAATATAGGCCAAATATATTCTTAATCTTCCGAAACATTCAATTGAGTACTTTTCTTCCAAAAAATGCCCTAAAATCACCCAAATTTTCAGCGTTCACACCGGTATAGCCCCTTAATTCTTCGAAGCAGAAGAAGGGAGAGAAAGGTCATGAGAAAGGATCATGGCAAAAGGATTTATAAAACGAGAAAAATTAAAAAAAAGAAGGGGAAAAATACGTGTGCACGAGAAAAGGATAAGGGCGAAGGGTTCGTTGCTTCAGGGATAAATCGCGGCGATGGACGATATCTTCAGTGTGAAACGATCCGAGAATAACCGCAGTCCTCTCCTCAACGGTTTGCCCGATTTACTTGATCGCCCGTAAACTTTCCTCTACCCAGGTTTATTTCGCCGAGCGGGATCACTCTTCATCGTAACATTCCATCGCGTAATTTTTTCGCCCTCCACCCACTGCGCGTCCATCCGTGCCAATCCATCTCGTCCTGTGGACATTGTTAGGCACTCGAAAAACCCTATTTTCTCCGTATCCCTGCTGGACTAAGGGATGGGGGGGGGGAGGCGAACAAAAAAATAACCCTCGACAGCTACCCCGACCCATTTGTCAAGCTGTCGATGAAGAATCGCGTTATATTTGTATCGAGATATCGATGTGTATAAACGGGATTATATACGTCATTGCGAGAGTGACAGGACGGAGGATGAAAACGTTGAGCAAAAATGGGAGTGAGTTAAGAGCTATCGGATCCTAACAGAGAGTTTCGACCTCGTTGGACCTCGAAATAAATTGTGTTCTACAATCGAGATTCTCTCGTCACTGATTCCCGACCCAAGTTCAAAACGAGCTGCAAGTGATGTTCGAACGTTTGTTCGAAGTTGAGCTGCCACTCAAGTTCCGAATCGAATACTGACCTGACTCAACGACTAACTCGCCCCATTTGAAGATCGAAATTCAAAGTGTTATTTGGCTTTGAAAAGCTCGAACGGTTAGATGTAACCTCATTCCACCTCAAACTCAATCTACTTTAAGGTCACTAATATCTAACTTATTTTTAAGTTTTAACTCTAGCTTGATTTCCATTGCCGGTTTATTCTTAGGGTCCAGGTTTGAACTTGAGTTTGACCAAGTTTCAAACGATTGGCGAGTGAGGTTTGAACTTGTGTTCGAAATATTGAGTTGGTACTCGAGTGCTGAGTTGAGTTTTGACCTGACGTAGCGACGAAGCTACCAAATTTTAGGCCGAAACGCAAGGTCTCACTTTGGTGTCAAAAGCTCAAGAGTAAAGTTTAGACGTTATATGATTTTGTCCTCAATATCCAATTTATTTTGAAGCTCGAGCTTCAAGTAGAATTTGACCTCAATAGCCAATTCAATTTCAGGCTTAAGTTTCTATTTGAGTTTGACCTCAAGTTACAATTTACTTCATAACACGAGTTATGATTCATCCTTGACCTCAAATTCTAATTGTGATTTAACCTCAAATGCGACCTCAATTTCAATATTCTTTTTTAATATAATTAAAAACTCTACATACCCACCAACTTCGAACTTAAATTGTTATTTAGTTTAAAACGCAAGGTTCGACACAACGTGAGGTTCAATTTTCATTCTAAGTTAAAATTTAAGTTCAGATTAGAATTTAATTCATAACTTAAGGTTCAGCTCAATTTTGACCTCAACTTCCGACTGAATGCAAAACTCGTTTCTGAATTTATCCGAGTAAAAATTCAACCTCCCAATCCCAAGGAGCTGAGGTTGAATTTTGTCGAGGTCGACCTCAAGTTGAACTTATGACCTTGCCATTCGGCCTTCATTATCCTGAAATTTTTCGCGTCCATGTGCTTTGCCCCAATAATTTATCGAAAAAATTTGCATCTCACCGTGTAACCGTCGTACGTCCACGAGCCAAACTTCATGAAGCACGTCTGTTTATCGAATGGAAAATACTCCACGTCAATTTCGCAAAATGATTTGTAGATGGCAGGTGGCTTCCACGACACTTTTCCAGTGTGATGTAATATCGCCTTGGTCATTATTGTAACTTCGTAATTCCCGTCGGCACTGGAAAACAGAAGGAGAAAAAAAAGTTAAAGGAGGCTCGGTTCTTTGGTTACGAGGTCGATGTTTGTTTGGGGTCGCAGAGGTTGCCGTAGTGCGGAGGACCTCGGCGGGATAACGCCTAGACGTTCGTAAAGCCCGGAGATTTAGTCTAGTACGGCATGACCCTGGGGTGGGGTCAGGACCGGTGGATGGGGCAGAAGGATTGCCGCGAGGGATGAGAGACTTGCTCCCTCTCTTCCTGTCTCCCTCTACCCTCCTCTCTCTCTCTCTCTCACACACACACACACACACACTCAGTAGCACAAGTCAGAGCGAGCAGCCTCGGGCACCGCCACGCCTGATCAATATAGAACATATACCAGTAGGCAATGCACCACACGATCCTTCCTTTCACCTCGTATTACTCACCTACCAAGAGCACGATTTTTTTTCTACTAAGGGCTTAGGCCACTCTAGAGGCCGAAAAAAATAGGCTTTTCGAGAATTTTTTTTTAGAAAAACTACAAAATAAATCGATATTACAAAAAAGGGTGTTTATCATACATACGTGTGATTGTATACACCAATTTTTTTGAACGATTAATTTCAAAATGGCGGCTGTGCAGCGTTTATCTCAAAACTGCATTTTTTAAGTTGGCCGGAAACACAACTCAGACAATTTTCAACCGATTCACTTGAAATGTTGAATATATGTTGAAAAATACATTGTCTATGAAAGTACATAGGATTTTTTTTTATATTGCATAGTTCATTTGTTATTAACAATTATCTGACGATTTTTTAGGCAAATTTTTCACTTAAAAAAATATCGTGAGATAATTGTTAATAACAAATGAACTATGCAATATAAAAAAAATAAATCCTACGTACTTCCGTAGACAATGTATTTTTTAAGATATACTCAACATTTCAAGTGAATTGGTTCAAAATTGTCTGAGTTATGTTTCCGACCAACTTAAGCAATGCAGTTTTGAGATAAACACTGCACAGCCGCCATTTTGAAATTGATCGCTTCAAAAAAATTCTTGTATACAGTCACTGATATGTATGATAAACATCCTTTTCGTAATCTCGATTTATTTCGTAGTTTTTCTGAAAAAAATTATCCCCAAAAAGCTTTTTTTCGGCGTCTAGAGTGGCCTAACCCCTTAACGATTTGGCACCTTTTTAAAAGTGCAATATTTAATAAACTATTTTTTTAGAATATTGATGAGTTTTCATCAAAAATGTAATATAACATAATATAGTATCATGAAATATGATGTGATGTAATATAAAATAATATAATATACTATAACAAATAATAAATAAGACACAATAAATCGTAAAGAAATTTAAAAAATAATGTAATCCTTACGACAATAAAAATAACGCTATTTACTCTGTTAAAAAGGGCTACCGAGTTTGTGCAAGCTTATGTGCCTTATCACGAAGAAGACAAACGCGATAATACGCGTCTGCGATGAGCATAACTACTTGCGGTATGATCGATTTTCCTATAATCCCTACCTAGACCAGGGTCAAAAGTTTAAGGGATCCCATTACACTGCGGGGCTCTCGCGATCCTCGTTGTCCGATCCGCACTTGGGACATAAAACGCCATTAACCTACAAGCCAAAGTTCCAAAGTTAATACATCCACTTTGATCGTGATGGGATCACGTTATATTACACCTTGGGAACTCGTGAGAATTCATACGGAGAAAGTTCAATAATTCAGGCCTGATGTTTAAGTGTACAGCTGGCAGAGCTTTTCACTCTGTCTACTAGTTTCAAATTCCGTGGAAAAAACATTTTGTTGCTCGTAAATCGTGAGGCTGTGCAACCATAAGATACCAACTTTTCGGGACACGAGGAACTGCCAAACCATTTGATACTGATTGCTGGAATTAGCTACAGGTACCAATGTCTGGAATCCAATGGTACCAACTTATGGAACCATTAGGTACCAATTGCTGGATTCATGAGGTGCCGACTGCTTGAATTATTAGCTACCAACTGCTGAAATCTTGGGGTACCAGCTGCTGGAACCATAGGGTACCAACTGCCGGAATCATAGGGTACCAACTGCCGGAATCATAGGGTACCAACTGCTGGAACCATAGGGCACCAACTGCTGGAACCATAGGGCACCAACTGCTGGAACCATAGGGTACCAACTGCTGGAACCATAGCGTACCGACTGCTGGAACCATAGGGTACCGACTGCTGGAACCATAGGGTACCGACTGCTGGAACCATAGGGCACCAACTGCTGGAACCATGGGGTACCAACTGCTGGAACCATAGGGTACCAACTGCTGGAACCATAGGGTACCAACTGCTGGTACCATAGGGTACCAACTGCTGGAACCATAGGGTGCCATAGGAATATATGTCATAGGGTACCAACTGCTGGAACCATAGGGCACCAACTGCTGGAACCATAGGGTACCAACTGCTGGAACCATAGGGTGCCAACTGCTGGAACCATAGGGTACCAACTGCTGGAACCATAGGGTACCGACTGCTGGAACCATAGGGTACCGACTGCTGGAACCATGGGGTATCAACTGCCCGAAGCCTGAGGTACCAACTGCGGGAATCATTAAGGGGAGGTACCTGAGTAAGCGACGAGAAAAACTGGTAAACTTCGGGGATTTTTATCTCAAAAACTAATGTTTCGATTTGATTTTTTTAATTGGAAATGATATACATTGAGGTATGTTTAGGAATTTTTTAATATAAATTCGTTGACTAGACGCGATTCAAACGCGATTATCTCGAAACATAGTTTTCAAAGTCGGTGCCAGATGTATCTCGAAAACGGCTCGTCCGATTTTGTCCAAATTTGAACACAATATTCTCCGATGGTTTATTTCGTTCGCCACGTAGGATTTTTTTTAATTTTCATTTTTGACGGAATTGCGACCGTTTTAATCTAACATTCGTTTTTTGCTCGCAATTTCCGACGATTTTGGATGGCATACTCATTGCATAAAAAACCAATGGTTCAATCAAATGAAAAACCCTATGTGGCAAATAGGAAAAACTATCGAAGAATATTGTATCCAAATTTGGACAAAATCGGACAAGCCGTTGTTGAGATACATCTGCTATCGACTTTGAAAACTGTGTTTCAAGATAATCGCGTTTGAATCGCTTCCGGTCAACGAAATTATTTTAAAAAATTTCTAAACATACCTCAATGTACGTATTTTGCAATAAAAAAAAGCCCGGGTCCAATCGAAACGTTACTTTTTGAGATAAAAATTCCTGAAGTTCGCCTGTTTTTCTTGCCTTTTACTCAGGTACCTCCCCTTAACTACCGACTGCTGGAACCATTAGCTGCCAATAGCTGGAATCTTCAACTACCAGCTGCGGGAATTAGCTAATCAACTATTAGCTACCAACTGCCGAAATCGTGTGGTGCCAACTGCTGGAACCATGAGATACCAAGCTGATGGAGGGTAGAATAGTAGCTTGTAATAGTTTAGGCATTTCGCGACAGAAATTCAATCGTTATGTTACTTTGCCCATCGAGGGCATCATTGGGGAACCTGGATCACCCTTGCGTTTCGGCTAAATAGATTCAAATCTATAGCCTTAAACTTTTTCCAATTGAGAACACCTTCGCTTTTTTTAATGACAAGCCTGTTTTTTTCAGGACAACTAACTGTTGGATCGAAAGCAACAAAAACGAAAAAAAAATGCCTATGGCTTGGAAATTGTCGAAGCTATATATGAGGCATTCCACGTCAGTTCAGCCAGTAAAAAAATCTACAAATAATTTCGAAAAATCGAGTTACTTTATTGAAAAATATTCACCGCTTGTCGACATAAAAAAAAAAAATTTGACGTTTTTTCTCGTGGATTACCATTTTTCAATATTTTTCCATTCAAATGGCTGTATCTTTGGCAGGATTTGACATATTTACATTCGTAAAAAACGAAAATGTGCGTCTTTTTCTAGCCTTCCAGAGAAAACCTCCACACTCTTCAATCGAATATTAATAAAAAAAATTTTTAAATAAAAATAGATGTTACTTCACGGTGTTTAGGAATCCCATAATATAAAAAATACCCAAAATCCGTTTTTCGCATTCACAATTCGGCGAAATTTAAAGAAATAAAATAACGAGTGTCTTTCCTTAAGAAAAAAAATATTTTTGCATATTTTGTGCTGAAACGGATGTTCGACTTGCTCAATAAAATCTGAATTAATTTTTTTCTGGAAGTCTATAAAAAGCCGCACATTTTCGTTTTTTTACGAATATAAATACGTCAAACCCTGCCAAAGATACAGCCATTTGGATGGAAAAATGTTAAAAAATGGTAGTCAACGAGAAATTTTTTTAAAAAATTTCGACACTCGGTGAATATTTTTCAACGAAGTAATTCGATTTCTCAAAATTATTTGTGGATTTTTTTACTAGCTGAATTGACGTGGAATGCCTCATATATATATATATATATATATATATATATATATATATATATTGGACGTCTGATAGGTAGAGGTCTTCTCAAGGGGGAATAACTGTATCGCGCAGGGATCATCATGATCGTAGGTATGACAGATACTCGAGCTTCACATCAGTACGATATTTTCAATTACGGTTTCGGCCCCATCCTTCTTCGTGTCTTGTCTTTCGCGTTTTGTTTTCTCTTTCAACACCCACTGGGACCTCTGGATATGATGTTGACACGTCCGAAGCGGATAACCGGTAAATTGCAACGTGCTCGTTGTCCTCCAAACAGTAGGCCCTGTTAGTTTGCGAATAAATATTGTGCAAAAAATAAATTCATAATGAAATTATGAAAAATATACATTAATGTATTAATAACATTGATAAATAAATATTATCGACATTGATGTTAACGAAATAATAATGTTGACCCTGGTGATATAATTCACAATAATCTCAATTAAGTGATACAATTAATATTAGTAATAGAGTTAATATTTATAAAGTGACAAATTCAATATGTAAATATATAAATTCAAAAATAATAATTCTGCAACCATTTGAATTAATTCATAGGGTTATCACAGAGTGAAAAATTGAAAAAAAAAACCCAGATTATCTAGACGTGACCTACTTCCAGAAAAACGATATTCAACGAAAAGTGGAATAAACATTAAGTAACGTAACCGTAAAAAATTAAGTTAAGTAATCGTAAAAAAATAGGTTAAGTAATTAAGCAAAATTAAGTCAAAATTAAGTTAAGTAATTGTAAAAAAATAAGTAAAATAATTGTGATGAAAATAAAATCCGTTCATCGACGAAGGCACAATTTTTGGCAACTCGTAACGTGTCGGTTGTTGAACAAAATATTCGCATCTTCATTGATGCGATGCATCAATTCACGGAAATACGAGTGCGTTATTGATAAGGCTGGGCACTCAACCGGAGAATCCTGAGCCGGAATGAATCAATGGACGTCACTTGATTGATGGTCCTTGGACCCTTCTCTCTTACGGGATACGGCGATTAAATATATCGGACGAGGCGGGCGGGATCCAGGGCAGAAAAACGCATCGTTTTTCACTCTAGTAGATATATTTTTTTCGTTGCTAGGGGACGAAAAAATACCTCTTCGAAATGAAACAATGATGATAAAAAAAACGTATGCACTAAATGAAAAAAATCATAAAAAAAATTAATAAATTTCATTACGAAATGGAAAATTCCTTCGAGCTCAGACAAATTTTGTTCGTTGCTACAAGCAAAAAAGTACCTCTTTGAAATATAATCAAATGAAAAAACGTAACCATTTCGTTTCAAAAAATCAATTTTATTGCGATCAGACAGATTTTTTTCCTATTCTGCGACAAGCAAAGAAATCCCTTCTGAAACTGCAATTAATTTTTTTTTAAATTGTGACGATTTAATTGAAAAATGAATAACTTTTATTACGAAGTGGAAAATTCCTTCAAGTTCAGATATTTTTATTGACGTTGCCACGAGCGAAAAAATACTTTTTTGAGAAATAAATTAAATTTAAAAAAACGTAAGCATGTATTTGAAAAACCGTAAAACAAAAGTTAACAAACGTAGGCGTTTAATTGAAAAATTAATACACAAAATTAACAAATTTTATTACGAAGTGGAAAGTTCCTTCGAGCTCAGACTCATTTGACAGGCCCATTTAGCTGAGCAGAATTCTCATTCTGATCAGCCCCGGGCTCTCGGCTCGAAGAGTCAGTCTGATGCTCGAGGGGGTTGGCAAAACATCCCCAACAGTATGTAGGGGATGAAGCAGTCGTGGCACAGCTATGAAGATACACGGCGAAAGTCGTGATAATTAAGACAATGATTTTGCTTAACTTTTATTCCACTAGGATTTGCTGGGAAGGTAACGGACGGATTTGCGGATCGTAGTGACCTCGGGGGAGGGTAGGTTGACGTTACGATACCCCGTGGTGAATTAACGTTGCGCCAGCCGCAATCGGAAGTGACAGTAATCAATTTCGATCTGGACGACCTGAAGGTTATTTGATTTGTTCACCATCAATGCCAATGGAATTTGGCTCGAAAGTCAATTGTGCTCCATGTGTTATTCGTACATTAAGGCCTTAGACCACAGTAACGGGTATTTAATTATGTGCGATTTTAACAATTTTTTTCGTATAAAAAAGTGATTCACTCAGAAAATTAAATACACATCTATTTAGTATGAATATCAAGCTGTCAGAAAATATTTATATTTGTTTTTTCTATGTCCAAAATGGCCGACTACTCGAAACTTCTCGAAACAGATTTTTTCCAATTGGCGTGACAAATAAGTTTAACAATTTTCACTCGATTTACTTCAAATTAAAAATTTATATTCCTAATTGCATTTCGCACAGAAGTACATACGGAATTTCTGATTAATCGGAAACTTTTCATTTTATGATCAGTTTATGACCAGGTAAAACGAAATTTTTCACTGAAAATTCACTTCTTAAGTTCAAATACCTACAAATTTTTTAATAAAACAATATTTTTTAATTTTCGTCCGTACTTCTCTAGATATTCAAATGTAGATTGACGAGAATTTTTGTTTTTTGTTCTAGGTAAAAAATTGTGGATGCTAAATGTCACGCCGCGGAGCGCCTAAAAAAAGATAACAAAAGAAAATATTAGTAGTCGGCCATTTTGTACATCCAAAAAAATATATTTTTTTCTAACAGCTTGACATTCATACTGAATAGATGTGTAATTAATTTTATGGGTGAATAAGTTTTTCATACGAAAAAAATTTATTAAATTCGCATATGATTTTATACCCGTTACTGTGGCCTTAGTGGATTACATTTTTTAGCGACAAACGAGTATCGTTTTTTTTGCTTTGCGAAACAGGTTATCGTTGTTGCAGTTTAACTGATTTCGGAAACGAATTAGCGTTCAATTCGACACTAATAAGTTTTTATTCAACAAGGGACAATTAAGTGCTGTTCTCATTTGGGACATACGGTTGATTGGGCTCGCTGTTGCTTTCGTTTAAAACACGCAATCATTTTTTTTGGATTTCAGTCATAGCAATTAACGATTTTTTTAAATTGAGGACCATTTAGCATTAAAGTTACGATTTTTATTGAAATAAATTACTGCTGTTTTTACTTTTTATCACTTTTATTTGGAACGAATAATTGTTGGTTTTTGTTGAGGATGAATGGCTATTATTTTTATCAATATTGTTATAATTATATTATTTTCCTTGTGTTATTATAAAATTATTTTCATTACTAATGTTATTATATTTATCACCATTTTATTTATTCTTTTTTTTACTTGGGACGAAAAAATGAGCTCTATTTTTATTTAGGACTATTAGCTATTTTTTTTTTAATAAATCATTATCGTTCCTATTTGTGAAAATTTACTATGATTTTTATTTTTAACAAATCGTTACTGATTCCATTTAGGACCAATTGATATTGTTTTTATTTCAGACAAATTACCATTAACTTTATTCAGAGTAAACGACTATTGTTTTGAATTTGATCGGATCATTATTGTTCCTTACTCGGTGCAAATTATTATTATTTTTCTTCGCAACAATTTAATATTGTAGTCATTCGAGACAAATTCATTTTATCTCGAACGAATTGCCATTGTTTTTATTCAGGACACACAATGGTTATTTTTTGCTTGGCACATATAAACTTTATTTTATTTACCGGGGAAAAAAATCATGATTATTGTTATCGCTGATAAAAATAATGTCCCGTTGGTATCCATGGGGGAGATACCTCAGGCGAGAAAAAAAATGACTTTTTTTTAAAGGAAAGATTTCTTCACCGCCTTGAGGCTTAGGGTATGTTTCATTACTACTTTTCGCTGTTACATGGTATTTTTTATATTTTTATTAATCTTTTAAAATGTCGAAGGTACGGCACGGTCTTCAAAACTGCATTTTCGAAAATTTCCCTGGCGTATAACTAAAAACCTAATCGACTGATTCTGATGAAATTTGGTATAAATTTGTCTAATCTTATTGTCTATAACCCTAAATATTATTAAAAATAAAGATGAATTTTTTTTATTGCAAAATGTAGCCTTTTTTCGGAAAATTCTATCTTTTCGTTTCAAAGCGTACCATTTCATCGATTTTCAACATTTCTCACGTTTTCTTGGTTCATATTCCGCGTACGAGTCTTAATGAAAAAAAAATCTTTGGTGGTTTGTTTTCGGACTAATGCTGCCGACGCTACGTGTCACGCCGTCCATCAACATCCGTCGCAACCCGTTTAGAACACGGTGTCATACGACCACCATTTTTAAATATTAATTAAAAAAAAAATCCCATGAAACAGCCAAAAGTAGTAATAAAACGTAAGTCTCAAAAATGTTTAAAAAATCTTCCCTTTAAAAGAAATAATGAAAATCATCAATTTTTTCCTCGCCTAAAGGTATCTCCCCTTAATTTGCACTAGCGGTTATCGAGACGATTTCAGAATTTCTCGCCACGTCCGTGACGCTCAAATAAATTACTACGAGCCCCCCCCCCCCCTCGCGGAAATACGAAATGATAAACAATCGGGCAAGATAATCCGCGCAAGCTTTTCATTCTCGCGGTGGAACGGGAGTTTAAAATATATCCGACCTAGTCGAAGTTTGCACGTTCCTTCAATTATCGCGACTCGTGGCTCATTCGAGGGGCCGAAACCGGCGGGTAACCGCGAAATGTGCTGAAACCCCGATAGTTTGAGAACTCGTTAATCGTCGCTTCTAACCCCCCCCCCCCCCCAACCCTCCGTCCTTGCCGTCGAAATTAATCCTCGTTGTAAAATTTTTAATATATTAAAATGAGAGATTAGGAACGACCAAGCGATGGAAGAAACTTTTTCATCACGATCTCCAAGTTCGTCGATTGATCACCCGCAATTTTCAATTAAAAAGAAATAAAAGATACGGCATTTGAATAAAACTTCCCATTCTGAGGAATTAAATACATTATTTTAGTATTGTGTAAAATAATGTATTTTCAAAAATAAAAGCGAAAAAATGTCTACGGACTCCACGATCATTTCCGCGAGATGTCTTGACAGGAATATCGAATCCCTGTCGAAATATAATTTAAGGGGTTGGGCCACTCTAGAGGCCAAAACAAGAGGCTTTTTGGGGATTTTTTTCTGAAAAACTACACAATAAATCGAGATTACAAAAAAGGGTGTTTATCGTACATGTCAGTGACTGTATACAATAATTTTTTTGAAGCGATTAATTTCAAAATGGCGGCTGTGCAGCGTTTGTCTTAAATCTGCATTTTTTAAGTTGGCCGGAAACATAACTCAGACAATTTTCAACCGAATCATTTGAAATGTTGAATATATCTTGAAAAATACATTCTCTATGGAATTGCGTATGATTTTTTTTATATTGCATAGTTCATTTGTTATTAACAATTATCTGACGATTTTTTAGGCAAATTTTTCACTGTTCAAAAAAATCGTCGGATAATTGTTAATAACAAATGAACTATGCAATATAAAAAAAATCCTACGTACTTCCATAGACAATGTATTTTTCAAGAGACCTTCAACATTGCAAGTGAATCGGTTGAAAATTGTCTGAGTTATGGTTGCGGCCAACTTAAAAAATACAGTTTGGAGATAAACGCTGCACAGCCGCCATATTGAAGTTAATAGCTTCAAAAAAAATTTTGTATACAGCCACTGATATGTATACAATAAACACTCTTTTTTGTAATATCAATTTTTTGTAATTGTAAACAATACAATGTTGTATTGTAAACAATATTGTATATTGTAAACAATATCTATTTTTTGTAATATCACTGATTAATAATAATATCACTGATAAACTATTTTTTGTAATATCACTGATAAACACTCTTTTTTGTAATATCTATTTATTTTGCAGTTTTTCTGAAAAAAAAAATATCCCCAAAAAGTCTATTTTTTCGGCCTCCAGAGTGGCCTAAGGCCTTAATTCTAAATAAATGTGTGCCATTTTTTCATGAAAACGGAACTTATGTGGCTAACAAAAATTACTGTTGTAAATATTATTATTATTAAAATGTTATTAATTATTAATATACAATATTATTGTTTCGTTAATTGATTAAAATATTATTAATTAATATATTATATTACTATCAACATACATAAAAAAGTTATTATCAATATAATGTTATTATCCAAATATTATTATTAATAAAATAATACGATTATCAAAATTTTATTTTTATGTCAATATAATTATTATCAGCTTCAAACGTAATTTTCAATAATCCCACGCATACAATAATGGCCGCAACGAATGTCATGATTAATTTCTTGACGACAGCTGAACTGGAAATTTCCTCGAAAAAAAAATCAAATAAAATTCGCCCCCTGGTCGAACGTCCTTCCAAGTTAATTATCGCCTATAAAAGTTTCGCAACCCCCGAGTGAGACAGACTCGGAGTTGGTGCAAAAAATAAATAACCTGCGATGTAATGTGTATTCTTGATACGAGAAAATTCGATGAAGCGAATCGGGGAGCTTGAATCGTCGTTATGAGTCGAGAGCTTTCGCTTTTACTTCTCACGTTTTTCCCCTCCACCGAGCTTTCGCTCCCACTCTTTTTCCTCGTTTCTTGCTTCGTCCCCCTCAGGGGATCATTGCTATATAGTGCTTTCACTCTACTTGGCATTCGGCGATGTACCTAGTCCATTCGTTCCTTTCAATACTTGCAAGCTCGCTGGGGCAGCTTTTGTTTTCATTTTCTTCCCCGACGTCTCGATGATCGAAGGTACGGCACTGCTGGTGCAATCTCCAAGAATGCCGAATGTAGAGTAAGCTCGGGAAGACTCCTTTTTGCTACTTTTTTGCTTGCAGGGGAATACATTTCGGCGGAGGAAAATTTTCTGATTTTCATGATTTTTTTTTTCACAGGACAGATTTCTTGACCATTTTTGAGACTTGCAAGGAACACCACTTTGGTGTCCTCCTCCGAGTTTGTTGAAACTTTTTTATGTGGAAGAGTATCAAAAACTAAGAGACACGTATTTTTTTATCAGCGGAAAAACCGTTTTAAGGGCTGAAACGCACCCTTAAAAATGGGGATGTTTTTCGTTTTTCGTCGATAACGTTTTAACGGTACGAAATATAAAAAAATGTCATATTGCAACAATGTTTGTATTATTTGTGTACTATACATTGGAGGTGAGAACGATAATGTTATCGACGAAAAACGAAAAACACCCCTATTTTCGAGGGTGCGTTTCAACCCTTAAAACCGTTTATCCGCCGATAAAAAAATACGTGTCTCTTAATTTTTTATACTCTTCCACATAAAAAAGTTTCAACAAAATCGGAAGACACCAAAGTGATGTTCTAGAATATGTTTTATTACTACTTTTAGCTGTTACGTGGTATTTTATTTATTTATTAATCTTTAAAAATGTAAGAGGTACGGCATGGTTTTCTAAAATGCATTTTCCAAACGGGCGTGACTTTAGCTAAATAACTTATCGACCGATTCTGATGAATTATGGTATAAATCTTTATAACCTAATTGTCTAAAATCTGATCCTAAATGTTTTTGAAAGTAAAAGAAAGCACTATTTTATTGCAAAATGTAGCCATTTAATTCGGAAAACTCAATCTTTTTGTTTCTAAGCATACCGTTTCATCGATTTTCAACATTTCCCACTTTTTCTTGGTTCATATTCTGCGTATGAGTTTCAATGAGAGACGTTTTTTTGGGGGGTTTTTTCGGATATATCCTGCCGACGCTACGTGTCACGTCGTCAGACAACATCCGCCGCGACCCGTTTAGAAGACCGTGCCATACCTTCGCCATTTTTTAAGTTTAAAAAAATACCATTTAACAGCCAAAAATCGTAATACACACACCCCAAGTCTCAAAAACAGCGAGGAAATTTTTTCTTAAAAAAAAAAAACATGAAAACAGCATATTTTTCCCCGCCTAAAGGTATCTACCCCCTTGAATATTTTTTTCCCATCTTATTTATTTTTAATTAATTTTTTTCCGAGCAGAAAAAAAACCTTCGTGCACCATTGTCCCTTTAGAAGACAGGGGATGAAAAATAAGGGAAAAATACCAGAGAATGTAAGAAAAAAAATCCAGATCGATAATGTTCCTCGATCTCGAAGCGGTCAAGATTCCTTCACCGAAGCCAATTCCGTAATCTTCCACAATTAAATCCACTCAAGGGACCGAAAGGCACTAAGAAATATCTCGAAAATCTTGTAAGAGGATTAAGCCCCTTTTATTTATCATTGATTAAAGTGACCTCCCTGTTTCATGATACAAAGGAGAAGTAAAAAAGAAGACGGAAGGGGGAGGGAAGAAAAGGTCGTCCGGCTCCGAGCCTCCTGCGAAATACTCACTGGGCGTTGAATCCAAACCTCCTCGAGACCCGAGAGAAAGAATAACACTGATCGTCTTACATGAAAAGACTCGATTTTTTTTCGATAACTTCTCGAGTCATACTTGACTATGAACTTTTTCAATACAATTTATTATTTATATACAACAATAATATTATTACTTTATACATATATATATATATATATATATAACTTTATATTATATATTATTGTTTTATATATTGTAAAAATAATTTCCTTAATTTATAATTTTTTCCGGTATTTATTTAATGAAATCTAAACAAATTATATATTGTTCACTGCTTTTCGCAACTATATCGTACTTCAATGAATTCTTTCAAAATAATCATACAAAACTCTGACTTTTTCCGTTGCTAATATTCCAACATTTTCCACACCGAAATTCGTCTTAATTTCAAATAAATTAATTGCCTTCATAATACCAGTGTGACACTTTCAAAAAATCGATTTCTTTTCGCCTTTTTCGCCAGTTTATACTTTCAAGAATATCATTATCATTTATATTATTTATATCAATATCATTTTATCTTGCAAAAATTGATAATTAATTCTTTAAACGCGTTTTTGCTCTAAATGAGATTTTTCAAATTTTTTTTATCGGCGGAAAAACGGTTTTAAGGAGTGAAACCACCCCTCGAAAAAAAGGCATCTCTGGGGGTAATATAGCAGTTTCACACACAAGGAGTTCACCGATTTTAATGAAACTAAATCGAAAATTCTACTAATCCGAAGCAATGAAAAATCCTCTATAGTGACATTGCAAAAAAAATTAAGGGGTGAACCAACTCTATACTAAGGGGTGGTTTCACCCCTCAAAACCGTTTTTCCGCCGATAAAAAAAATACGTATCGCTACTTTTCGGTGCTTTATAACATATCCAAATTTCAATAAAATCGAAAGGTGTCACCTGAGGGATGTTCCTTGTGAGTACTCTTCAATATATTTACTGTGCAATGACGTAGGATATTTTTGATTGGATGAAAATTGAAAATTTGGCATTGAAAAAAACGACCATTTTATAGGACAGAAAGCAGACTTTTTTCATAACTGCGCCATTTTGTTAGATTTTGATATTTTTCGAAAATCCCACGTCATTGTACAGAAAATACCTTCCAGTTTAACGACATTTTTTCCTTTTTCGGTTTCAGCTACTCAATCGGCCGGAATCATGTCAGCAGTAGAGGAACTTTTTTCTGGTGCCTCCGAAGGTAGCGCATACGTCGCTAGGATCTCAATATTTTTCTATAAAAAAATTATGTAACATAGGTCAAATATAGCCAAATATATTCTTAATTTTCCGAAACATTTAATTGAGCATTTTTCTTCCAAAAAATTCCCGAAAATCACCCAAATTTTCAGCGTTCACACTGGTATAGCCCCTTGAAGAAAAATGCATAAATTTAAGGTCAGAAAATCAAGGGGACAAATGCCTGCGGTGTCCAGCAGTCTGGGACGAAGAAACGAATTGCAGGATTAAATATGGCGACGGCGAAGTCGTTCGAAGTTTTGATGGAACTTTATAACACACGGATAAAGGACGAGGTAAATCTGTTATCTTGTTTTTTTTTCATTCCCTTTTAAGGGCTTACGCTTTTTTTCCCATTAATTTCAATGGCGTTCAATGATTGAACTCGTAACTTCCAAATAGTCTGTTCGATCCTGTCTTTACGACATACTTGTGTCCGGAAGAAAGTAGTTTCCTTTTTTTATTTGACGTGGGATTTATAAACTTGGTGCTGTTGACAAAAGTCACCCTCCAGTCTTACTTTCTCTTTCTCTCTCTCTCTCTCTCTCTCTCTCTCTCTCTCTCTCTTCTCCTCCTCCTCCTTTATCTCTCTCAGCCTCGTAGCACTCTTCGGCCTCATTGTCAATGAAAGTTGGTACAATACCTCAGGTAGTTGAGATCGAAGCTCAACAGTTAACCTCGAGATATCTACTTGACTCGATGTATCGAAAAAAAAAGAATTGAAGTGTTATGCCCCAACTCGATCGATCCACTCGACGTGAATTTTTCCTTCGCTTTCTTGACCTTAAACAAAAGTTGTCAATCTTGATCGCAACTTATCAATTCTGTTCTCTTCTTTAACTGTGTGAAATGCAATTTCGACATACTCATTGAAATTTAATTCCAGTTATGCGTGTACGTTAAAAAAAAAATTACTTTCATAGTCTGATGCGATTTTAATGTAATTTACATTTTAATTTATAATCAACTATTTTTATTTACTAATATACTCCAATCAAATTAATACACTTTAATATGCTTGCGATCAACTTTCTGATTGTTTGCATTTTTCTCCTGATTTTTAGATTTTTATTCTTCATTTTATTCAGAGTGAAATGGACGATGAAAGTAGAAATAAAAATTGCTTTTAAAGTCATCAACTATTTTTCGGGAAAAATGACTAAATAAATAGAGAGCGAATAGAATATTTTTCACAGGGATACGAAATTCGTCTGAAAAGTTACCGCGGCTCAATATGCTTGAATTTTCTGATTGTGATGAGACATTTAAATTTTTGAATTTTTTTTTGTTCCCTATTGTCTTCCCTCCCCCCTCTTTCTCTCTCTAGGTCTCTCCGTTTCGAGCAGACAAAGAGGTCAGCGAAGAAATAATCGCGAAGAAGTCGGCGCACACGGGAATTCGCTTGTCTGACCAAAGACGTCCCTGACTACTACGTAAGTGGATGAAGTCAGATTCGGTCAGGCAAGCGATGGAAAAATCGCAAAATTCCAAAACGTCTGCACAAAAATCCATAAATTTTTTTTCTCAATACCCAACAATATCTTCGGACCAAAATAAAAATGTTGACACCTGAAATTTTGTTCGATCAATTTATGACTTTAAATGAATTGATAAATCGACTTATTAGTTAATTTATCATCGAATTCACCGAACCAACCCAAACAAACCAAAACAGTATATTCCAAACAAAAATAACTTTTTATCGCATAAATATAATTCAATTAAATTCAAGCAATTCAACTAATTTCACTATAAGTATTTGTCGACGAAAATTGTCTTTCCGTTAAATTACTTTTTTAAAAAAAGTAGAAAAACGTGTCTATGAAAACGGGTCGAATAAAAGCTATGTCCTGCAAGCTACGAATTAATCTTTGTTGTTGCGTCGAGAACGTTTCAATTAACAATGGAACGGTTATAGTGTGGTGTGTACGAACAAAATTTGTTGGTGGTTCATACAGTCGAGTTACCGTTTGAATTCGTAACTTTTCGTAACTCCGTAAGCACCAGCCGGGTGGCGGGAGAAGGGTGGGGGGTATGGACGATATAATGGAAGTACCGAAGCAACAGAGGCACAAGCCAGAGGCGGACAAAACGCATTTTGCAGATTGTAGAAGAGAAAGTTGGGCATGCAAGCGCCAGAATCTCCTGGTGCAGAAGCGCCGAACTCCGTAGCCCTGCGGTGAGAGTTTTGCGGTGTACGCGACGACGTAACATTATTTTCCAACAGGACGACCGATCGATTTTGTCGCGGCACTAAGCAAATAAATTTGCATCTCCGCAGTCTCTCTCTCTCTCTTTTTATTTTTTCATTTTTATCTTTATTTTTATTGTTATTGTTATTTATTTATTTATTTTAATTGTTTTGTTTTCTCAGAGCATTGCCGGTTAGGAGTATTTCGTACGCACCGGAACTCGAATTTTCTATTAACTTTTTTCATATAGTAATATTATATTATCATTAGTGGGTTGGCTCACGAATTTCTGTATTTGTTACCGGCGATCATAACATAATTAAGTTATTGTTATTATTATGAACACGATCAATATTAGTATTATTATTATCATCATTATAATTATTCGAATTACTATCTCTATTACTGTTATCTTTAATTTTATTTTTGCTTTATTTTATTCTATTTTTTAATGTATTTATTATTGTTTTTTGTCTCTCTCTCTTTTACTGTTTGTATATTAATTTTGTAATCTTGTTGCCTCAAGGTATTACCAAGGCATAATAAACTAATCAATCAATCTCTCTCTTTCTCTCTCTCTTTCTCTCTCTCTTTCTCTCTCTCTCTCCCTCTTGCACCCTCACCCCCTCCCCTCTCACTCTCTTTGATATATATAATCATTATTATCGTAATTATAAGTATCGCTATTATTATGTAAAACTATAATTTTCATCAATATTATTATTACTCTTGTTGTTGTTTTTATCATTATTTTTATTGTAATTGCTATTAATGTTGTTGTGGACAAACTTATGAAAATCATAAGCATATGTTTGATTTCAATTTCATTATTATTATTATTATTATTATTCTGTATTGAACTTTTTTTTAAATAAATTTATTATTGTATGTCATGTTTGTTAATCATTTTTTTCTTTATCATATCATATTATTTTATTGTTATTGTTATTCTCATCATTGTCGTAATGTTTTCTTCTACAGGGAAGGAATGTCGGTGGCCCAGGATCTCGAAATCCGAAGAATAATTGAAAAACTGTAGGTGGGCACAA
The DNA here is from genome assembly GCA_964007375.1 of Ophion obscuratus. Lineage (NCBI taxonomy): Eukaryota > Metazoa > Arthropoda > Insecta > Hymenoptera > Ichneumonidae > Ophion > Ophion obscuratus. The sequence continues at coordinate 26,094,959 of OZ023324.1, read as the reverse complement.
GTATCCTCTCTAACCCTCGAAACTTATCGAGAAATAATCGCGAGAGCACTAAAGCGTGGGAAAAAAGTTAAGCTGAAAGACGAAGAAAAATCTTTTCGAAACAAGTTACCATCGAACAGTACTATATTGTCAAAATTTATACTAATATTGTTATATTCGCCTTCGTTGATAAAGCTGTTGATAAATATCATACGTACATTAGTGTTGATCAATATTAATATTTATATTAATAAATGTTATCTATTTAGAATGGTATAATAAAAATTAAATTATATGTATAAATAAACTATACAATGTATCGTCTGATTATTGTAATTTATAAAGTACAATATTTAGAATAAATGTCTAAAATTATAAATAAATATTGTATTGCGTTGAAAGTTATTCCACCACAAATTTATATTATTGTTATAATAAATTTTAACACGTGCATATTTTCGTGTTAAATTTTTATTTGTTTATTTTTTTCTTCGTTCATTATTTGTAAACATTCCGTGAATATTTCCGAAAATGTATACAAATATGAAACCTGATCGGATAATGGGTTTGTCTGGATTAATTTCCAGAGTAATTCAATGTCAATTAATTTCCGAAATTCCGCTCAAAAAGCTCCAAAATAGCGACAAGCGCTGAAAACCACCCTGGCTTTTAGGGGGTGCAACATTCATCGTTAAATTTGATTTGAATTTTGGGACGCTCGAAAACGTATTCCGATTCGCGGGGCTATTCATCAGTTAGTTTTGGCAATTATAGCCAACGATTTCCAATATCACGAGGATGCGAGCGTCGATGTGGGCGCTCGAGAGGCGCAGCGAAATCGAACACCACCCTCGGCGCAGTGAGGACAGAGTCCGTTTAGCCCAGAGCACGGCCTCGCTATTCGGATACCAATTAAACGCAGTTCGGGACTCACGACTTTGACATGGCATAATGAGAAAATGCACGAGCGAGAAGGTCGAAAGCCATTTCGCTGTTTGGCTTTAGCCACCCCGTAATCCGAAATTCAACTACCCTGACAGATTTCAAAGGAACGAAGAGAGATCGCCGAAGCAAAGATCTACGTCGGACTTGTCGATCTCCATCAAACGCCGTTTTCAATCATCTCCAGCTGCACTTGCTTGGCGGTTATTAAAACTGCTCTGAGTACCAAAGTATTGGGCCAGATGTCAGGTCGAATGGCTATCCTCTTACTGAAAATCATCATGGAGTTCGACGATCCTTAGGAACTGCAAGCGGTTAAGATCTCATAGAATGATCCTCAACCTGCTATGATGATCTAGTAGCCCATGGCTTTTAGATTCCGATATCATGGGCCGTAGTCACTGGAATGCTGTCTTTATTCCCTGGATCAATTGTTCACTGACCGGTTCATGACGTTTTTTGACTAGAGCTACAATTATTTGGCCAGCTGATTGCATGCTTCGTTTCCTAGCCAGGTAATTGACTTGCTGAGGACATGCTTCCATTCCCAGTTAATTAGAACCAGCTAACAACATTCTGGGTTTTGCAGCTAATTGTTTGACCACCCGGTGACATGTTTCGGTTCCCAGCTAGCTCTTTGGCCAGCTGATGATATCCTTCATTCGCCAGCCAGTTCTTGAGCCAGCTGATGTCATCCTCCATTCCCCAACCAGTTGTTGAGCCAGCTGATGTCATCCTCCATGCCCCAACCAGTTCTCTGGCCATCTGATGCCGTCGACTTGAATCGACTCAAGTGATGTCTAATGCCATCAACCTAGATCAAGCTAGATCCGAGTGCAAAGGGTTTCTTCCAACACTGCTGGCCATCTGATAATCTAACATGATCACGTCTACCAAATCCAAGTAATTGACCTGCTGAGGACATGCTCCCATTCCCAGCCAGTTCTTGAGCCAGCTCATGACATCGTTCGTTGTCCAACCAGCTCGTTGGCCAGATCATGATATCCTTCGTACCCCAACCAGTTCTCTAGCCATCTGATGCCATCAACCTGGATTGACTCAGGTTACATATAACGTGTCATCAACCTGGATCAAACTACATCTGACTGCAAAGATTTTCTTCCAATACAGCTGGTCATCTGGAAATCTAACATGATCAAGTCTACCACATCCAGGCTACTACCATATAGCCTGGATGTGATAGTACTACCACATCCAGTCTACCACATTCACCTGCTGAGGTGACTTCCCATTCCAGTTATTATCCCGTTCCTTATCCAGCCAGCCCTCTCGCCAGCTCATGACATCGTTCGTTCCCCAACCAGTTCTCTGGCTATCTGATGCCATCAACCTGGATCAACTCAGGTTATGCACAATCTGCCATCAACCTCGATCAACCTAGATCCGAGTGCAAAGGTTTTCTTTCAATACAGCTGGTCATCTGGTAATCTAACATCATCAAGTCTACCACATCCAGGTTATTTACCTGCTGAGGGAATGCTCCCATTCCCAGCCAGTTCTTGAGCCAGCTTATGACATCCTTCGTTATCCAGCCAGCCCTTTGGCCAGTCGATGACATCCTGTCCCTCAACCAGTTCTCTGGCCATCTAGTTCCATCAACCTGAATCAACTCTCCTGATGCCTAATGACATCAACCTGGATCAACCTAGTTCCAAGTGCCAAGGTTTCCTTCCAATACAGCAATCCGGCAACATAATCAAATTCACCACATACGCGAAGATATCCTGAACTTTAAACTAGAGCAAGAGGCTGATGCACTTGTTGATAGACTCGAAACGACCAGCGCCTCATCAGCGTTAGCTCATCGCGAAGCCGAAAGAGTTTCTAACGGAGGGCAGACCACAAAGAAGGACATGTTCTCTGCTATGTATTAAGGGACTCCAGGTTCGTCAGTAGACGAGGTAGAAAGGTCGATGAAGACAGGTCGATGAAAGACACACGAAGAGCCGCTGTCTTCAGCTCTCTTGCTGTCTTTCTTTCGCTTCCCTCTAGTAGCATCAGGCTTGAAATTGATTGGTGGAGCAGCAACCCCCGTTGTTCGTTGCCACGGTACACCAAGCACACGCTGCACCACCAGGCAAGCACAGCGCCAGGTGCAGTAATCCGGTGATAATGGAGTAACGAGATTCTCTCGCACGTACGTTTTCCCGCATATTTTAACTTTGCATTTCGCTCTGGCGAAGACGAGGGTGGGTTTGGTCGGGTAGGGGGGTGTACAGAGTGCGGTGTGCCGCGGGTATTCTTGTGAGGTAGGCCAACGGTAGGGGAAGCAGCGTAAGATGAAAGATACTGCGAAATACGAAGAGGGAGAGAGACGGGGAGGAGTGGTTTGGGGAGAACTGAAGGGAGTTTAGGCCAGGGGGTGGCAGCCTTTCATTGGAGCCAGTGGTTAGTAGCAGGAGTTGCGGATGCCCAGGAAAAGCCATGTTCCACGCGGATGAGGAACGCGAAGTAGTAACCAGCCAGAAGAAGAAAGAAGGAAATGGTTTACCGTAGACGAGGTCACTGCGCTTGACGTACCCTTTACCCATACGAAACACCACACACGTTGTCCCAGCGAAATTGTTTGCACTTCCTGTTGGAATACGATAAGCAGGCTGCCATACAACCCTACTGTCGTAGCCAAAGATACAAAAGGGGTTGGAATGCCAGAGTGAACGAGAAAAATAAATGTTTGAATAAGGAAACAGGACCTCCGTGCTCCTTTTCTGTTTGGCCATTCAGACGGATCCGGAGAAGTTTCCGCCGAGAGACATTCCCTAATGCCATTAGGACGAGCCAAAAAAGTCGAATAAAAGCAAACGAGATGTTGAAGTGAATTTTCGTGGTACTTGGCGATTTCGGGCGTACATTTCCGGAAGAAAATCATCGACTCTTGGAACAGAGAAGTATTCTAAAAGATTGGCTTTCCTTCGGTCAAAGGCCTCATCACGTCAAAGGCACTCATCGCCTTTGAGGTGATTCACTTCGTGAAGGTCTCCTCGTGGAAGGAATTTAGGTAGCTGGATAAGTCCACCGGCGTTCTCTAAGTCTGTTAAAATCCGTTCCCGAACTCTGGTTATAAACCAAAATTAGTTCATTAGCGGCTGAGATATGGCTGATCAAAGTTTCGCCAATTCGTACAACCGCTATCCGGACCTTGGAAAACGCATCTTTAAGCGTTTGGACTTCTCCAGAATTGTCATTTTGACCTAGGGACTTCCACCTGGGCTCGTTTTGCGCGGAATCGATCTAGCTTTCGAATGGATTTTTACCCATACGGCTAGGACCACTTGCCGATCTGCTGGATCGCCCCAAAGTCGGTCCACCGGCTTTTGCCAAATTTCCTAAGCCACCCCTTTGGATGTCGACATTCGGGTGGCTTTTTCGGTCAGAAGGAATTGAAATTTCGGTGCCGACCAAACGTCAGTCTTTAAGTCTATCAAAATCCTTTTCGGAAATCGGGTTATCAATCCCAAATGGTCAATTAGCGGCTGAGATATGGCGGATTAAAAAATGACAATTTTGGTATTTTTGGAAAACCGGCCGGATGTTGGGAACAATAAAAATGCTCGATCTTTTGCTTTCCACAAATACAAAAAATACGATTTTTCGCTTTCCAAAGACCTTATACAATGTAAAATCGATCGCAATTTAAAAAATTCCACCTGCTAAAAATCGATTTTTCATAAAAAATATTTCCGAAAAACTCTATTTTCGTTAAACCCACGATAACTTTTGTGTTTTCGGTTTGCTGACTTTCCGAAAGCTTTTTTCTCATAGAAAAGCACAATAATAATAAAACTGTAAATTCACAATCGTTCAACATACTTCTCTCCAGCTTCTGATTCCTTCGAACCAACGGTATTTCTATCGTACCCCGTAGAATCTGATTATCCCTTCGCATTCCCTGTTCGTCCTCGCACGCATTCAATTTCGTACTTGCCGAAATTCAATTTTCTTGATAAAAGAATATACGATATGCTTTCTCTCTCTTCCTCTCTTCATCCGGTCCTTCCATTAAAGTGCTTCGAGTCCGCGATGCACTTTACAACGTAAATTTGCATCGCAAAATCGTAGCGATACGAAGAATTATTTGCGTTATTCGGTTTCAGGCTTTCTCTTCTGCCAACTCGTCTCAATTGCCGAGCATGAAAATGCGAATGGGAAGCTTCGTGAAAGACTACTTTACAAGTACAACAAGATGGAAAAGTAACTTGAGTCTTACATATGTACGAGTATCTATAATAATATATACAGGGTGTCCCAGAACTGAATGAGTTCCCCGAAATGGGGGGTTGGGGGTGAAATTTTGAGTCGATTGATATAAGCATGTGTGGGTCTCAGATCAACCCCTGAATTATTATTAATTTTTAAAGGCGGGCCAATCAGGTGCGTCCGTCTTTAAAAATTAATAGTAATTCAGGGGTTGATCTGAGACCCACACATGCTTATATCAATCGACTCAGAATTTCACCCCCGACCCCCCATTTTAAGGAACGCATTTAGTTCTGAGATACCCTGTATATATATATACAGGGTGTCCTGTTATGAATGGATAATCCTGCAAGTGTCGATAGGTCAGATCATTTTCGAGATAAAAATCATCTGCTTTTGATTTTTCGCATGCCATTTCTACAAATGATAACTTTTTCTGACCTGGTTTTTTTAAAAATACTCTCGATTATTATTTTACCTAGAAAACTCATCTTTTTAATCTTAAATGTTAGGGAAATTCTATGAAAAAAGATCTTATGCAGAATTCGAACATCTGACTTTGATAGCCTGCAGTGTGAAAAAAATGTACTTCGCATATCTTGCCAATTACTTTAAACAGTTGCTTAGTTATAGTCGATTCATATTATTTGTAGAAATGGCATGCAAAAAATCAAAAGCGGATGATTTCATTCAAACAATGACATAGAGCTCAAAAGGGCTATAGTAGGGCATGATCTGACTTATCGACAGTTGCAGGATTATCCGTTCGTAACAGGACACCCCGTATATATATTTGAGTACATGAACATCCGTGTGGGTCTCGTAAGAGTATGTCGCTATGACAAAATTCCTTTCTGTATTCTCAAGGCGAGCATTTTCGCAGTCTATCAGGTTACCAAAATTCGATTGTCAACGTGACGGTACGATGGATATAGTCTCGAAGCTCTTGTGCCATGGCTCTTTGCTGAATTGTTGAGAGTGTGGGAGAGTAGGGGGGATAAGAGACTGCAACCTCTTTTTATTTTTATTTTCTGTTGTGTCTCGTCTACGCCTTCCTGTTGCATTTATTCTTACCGACTAGACTGGAAATTCCAAATGAACATTCCGAAATTTTCCGTTTCGTATTTTACAGATGAGAATTCGAGGACTGTCGAACGCTCTCTTCGTAAGAATTATTTTTCTCTCGAACACATTTTAGGTCGACCTCCCCCCCCCCCCCTCTAAACAGGACTTTAAATTTGGGTTAAAAAAGTTGAATAATTCACGAAGGTAAAATTCAATGCGGACTGTCAAGAAAAATCATTAATTATTGCAGCCAATGTAAAATAATTAATTGCAGGGAGGAAAATGTAAGGGAAGGTTTTCGATTTCACAAGTTGCTGTATGAACAATAATCAGTATGTACTAATATTTTGTCTTCATTGTCAGTCTTATTGTTGTTAGTCATTGCAGTTCTCGACGGATAATTAATTTCGGGGAGAAAAAAGAGAAAAAATAAATTATCGACAATTAATAGATTTCAATAATGATTAATGTTCATATAATTATTGATAACAAATATATATCAAAAATTATTAATAATAATCGTTATTACTAAATTATGAAAAAGGCCGTGTTTCGGAGTCATCGTTTTTTTTCTTCAACAACACACGTTCGATTATGAATGCAGGAGGATTCACTTGCTTGTTTGGTTTTTTTTGGGGTCAGTATTATTATCATCATTATTTGTATTATCAAAAAAAGATATATATATATATATATATATTAATAATAAATAATATCGATATTATCATTAATAATTAATATACATTGATAATTCTGACTATTAATAATCAATACATATTAAGGGGTAAGGCCACAGTAGAATTTAAAAAAAATCGATTTTTTTTCTCGCTATAACGGTGCTTTTCCATCATAAGAATATGTTACTATTCGATTTATAGCAAGAATATTTATTTTCTCGCCGACTGTGAGCGTAGAACGTAAACCCACCTCTGGCACGGCCATAGAGTACGTAAAATTAAGAACGCGTCTTTCTCGAAAAAACTTTTTTCCAATATGCGTGACAAATAACTGCAACAATTTTCACTCGATTTACTTCATATTTAAAACTTATGTTCCTAATTGCATTTCGTAGAGAAGTACGTACGGAATTTCTGATTAATCGAAAAATTTTCATTTTATGAGCAGTTTTATATGGAATTTTTAACTGAAAATTAATTCATATACCTACAACTTTTGAATAAAACAATATTTTTTAAATTCCGTACGTACTTCTCGAGGTATTCTAATGTATATTGACGAGAATTTTTATTTTTTGTTCTAGGTAAAAAATTGTGGATGCTAAATGTCACGCCACGGAGCACCTAAAAAAAGATGACAAAAGAAATTGCTAGTAGTTGGCCACTTTGTTCATCGAAAAAAAATATGTATATTTTCTAACAGCTTGATATTCATACTAAATATATGTGTAATTAATTTTATGAGTGACTCACTTTTTCATACGAATTTTTTTTATTAAGTTCGCACGCGATTTTATACCCTTTACTGTGGCCTAACCCCTTAATAATGACAAATAATTATTGGTATTACTAAATTATTGAAAAATACTGTTTCGTTGGTGCTGCTTTTTTTGTCTTTTTTTTTACGATAGCCGGAGATCGATCACGAACGCAGGAGAATCCACTTACTTGTTATATAGAACTATGTCAGGCAGCCATATGTGTTCCGACGGTACATGAAGTGTTTCCACCCCTCCGTACTCTTCGGGGTTCCATTTCAACTTGTAATCGTTCCACTCCTGCAAACAAAATTGCAAATAAATTGGCACAAATAATTCCCCGCGCAATCGCATAATACGATTGCATATAATTGCATAATTAGGAGACAAAAAAAGAGGTCCCGAATTAATTGATATGACAGCCGAGAGCGTTATCATCGGGCTGTCAAAAATGTGGAAGGGGATGAAAAAAAAATCGACCTGTGCTCGACAGGATCATGTGCGAAAGTCAATTAAAGTTCGCGATGAAAAATCACTGAGCCGGGGGGGGAGGGGCTTCGACAATAAGACTGCCAAAAGGAATAAAAGTGCTGTGCGGTTGGTGAGACGGGAAGGTCAAAAGGTCGGAATGGCGACACTCCTCGAGAGCCTACGAAGGGACGAACAACGTCCACCCACGCCTCGCTGCTCTCATTCATTTCGTCTTAATTCTTTTCAATCCTCTCCCTTCGTACCAGCTCGCGATTTCTTTCAAACCTCGTAGGGTATTATCGTTCCTCCCTTCTTCATTCTTTGACTTGCCGCAGGCTCGGCGATTGGCCCTGTACGAGGCCACGTCTTCGAGGTTAGGGGCGCAAGAGGGATAAAAAGAGAAAAAAAAACATAAAAGAATAGAAAGCCTAGTAGATCCTGGAGGACTTTCTCTTTTATTCACGGATCTTTTATCCACAGGATTTAGTCCCACAAATCCTGGCGATAATTACGCTTTAAAAGTTCAGCCGGCGGCCCCACCCCCTGTCCGTTGTCCTGACGTCGAAAAAGTACGAAATTCAATCACCCCGCTGGCGCCGTCACGCCTAGAGACTTGTACTTAGATTTTAGGATCGTCACGAAAAGATTCTAAATAAAATAATAATCACAAGGATTTGGACGCAGAAGGATTGGCTGGAGGGATCGAGGATCGAACGCTCGAACTCAGTCGAGAATGATTCCGTATCGGGATTGGTACTTGGTTGCAAGATTTGTACTTGATTTTTAGGTTGCTACTCGGCTGGTGATTGCCCGGTTATTTCTGAGTTAACTGTGACCGAGGATCGAGTACGGAACTCCATACGTTCACGTTTCGTACTTAGTTCTAAGTATGCGATTCTGTTTTACTCGCATTCACTGCTTTTCCAAGTATTTAGTAAATAACAAGTGCTTCAAATACTTAGTAACTAATATTCGCTATTATTTCAAGTACTCAGATCTAAGTATGTGAACTCAGGGGGTAAGATCCAAGTATTTGGACTGGAAGTAATTGGCCCCAAGTTCGCTAACGACAATGACTCCAAGTACTTAGATCCAAGTACTTAGATCCAAGCACTTAGGTCCAAGTACTTAGATCCAAGTACTTAGATCCAAGTACTTAGATCCAAGTACTTAGATCCACGTGCTCGGGTCCAAGTACTTGGATCCAAATACTTAGGTCCATGTACTTAGATCCAAGTATGCTCGCTAAAATAATCCCAGGTATTTAGCTACAAGTTTGCTGACTAAAATGTTTCCGAGTCCTTAGATCCAAGTGTGTCGACTAAAATGATTCCAAGTACTTGGCCTCAAGTTTCGCCAACTACAATGGATCCAAGTACTTAGATCCAAGTATGCTCGCTAAAATGATCCCAAACACTTAGCTACAACTGTGCTGACTAAAATGTGTCCGAGTCCTTAGATCCAAGTGTGCCGACCAAAATGATTCCAAGTACTTAGCTCCAAATATGTCGGCTGAAATTATTTAATGTACTTAGATCCAAGTACGTAGACTGGAAGTACACGCCCATGCAAATAATTTTCCAACGAAAATATGAATTTCCGTTCGACAACAAAACTACCCCTCGCCGCCAAAACATTCGACGACGGAGGGAAAAAAATTCACGAGGTATTCGACTGAGGAACAAATCTGCGAGAACGTTTCCACGGGGAGGCGTCCAGCATTATTAAAAAAAGTAATTCTCATCGTATTTACTTTCTCTCCCATGGAACTCTAAATGACAGAAGCAAACACGAGTGCCCGGCTGCTCGACAAAAACAAGCTTTCTTCTCGCAAAATGAAAATAAGCATTTTCTCTCGTGGCTCTATTTCTCGTCATTAGGCAATAAGAAAACGACCTTCCCCCCCCCCAACCCCTTTGAACCTCGACGCTATTGTAACCGCGAATAAAGATTTATATGCACACTTATTTTTTTATATCCTAGATGTATATATATACCCACAAAAATTCATGTTTATTGTCGCTAGCACAGAGAAGATTCGGCGAGTGGTCACGAAGTTCCATTCACAAGAGAAACGCACGGGTCACAACTCACGATCAACCCCCGAGCTAGAGGGATGAAAATAAGTAGCCCTCGTTGTTCTAAAACGAGGATTTACCACTCTGCCGCACGCTTGCACACGACGAAAAGCAAAATTGCCCCTTTTATTTATTCACTTGCTTCCTTCTTTGTTTTATGGACGTATTTATTTATTTATTAACCTAATCAACGATTTATTTACTTCGTTATATTATTCGTCTATCGGTTATTTCAGTACTTAATTTATTCACCCACTTATTGCTTTATTCACTTACTCATTTATTTACTTATTCATTAAGGGGTCAGGCCACTCCAGAGACCGAAAAAAAGGCTTTTCGAATTTTTTTTCAGAAAAACTACAAAATAAATCGAGATTACAAAAAAAGGGTGTTTATCATACATATCAGCGACTGTGTACAATAATTTTTTTGAACCGATTAATTTCAAAATAGCGGCTGTGCAGCGTTTATCTCAAAACTGCATTTTTTAAGTTGGCCGGAAACGTAACTCAGACAATTTTCAACCGATTCACTTGAAATGTTGAATATATCTTGAACAATACATTGTCTATGGAAGTACGTAGGATTTTTTTTTTATATTGCTTAGTTCATTTGTTATTAACACTTATCTGACGAAATTTTTCACTTTCCAAAAATTTGCCTAAAAAATCGTCAGATAATTGTTAATACTAAATGAACTATGCAATATAAAAATAAAATCCTACGTACTTCCATAGACAATGTATTTATCAAGATATATTCAACATTTCAAGTGAATCGGTTGAAAATTGTCTGAGTTATGTTTCCGGCCAACTTAAAAAATGCAGTTTTGAGATAAACGCTGCACAGCCGCCATTTTGAAATTAATCGCTTCAAAAAAATTATTGTACACAGTCACTGATATGTATGATAAACACCCTTTTTTGCAAACTCGATTTATTTTGTAGTTTTTCTGAAAAAAAAAAATCCCCAAAAAGTCTATCTTTTCGGCCTCGAGAGTAGCCTAAGGCCTTAATTTATTTATTTATTCATTTACTCAGTCTTTAATTGGTTTCCTTCTTATTTTTCGAAAACCCTTTGACCAAAAAGAATCTCTGTCGATTATTACTGTGCGCAGTTTCTCAATCTCGAACGTAAATGGTCCATGAAGCTCGAGTTAATTACTCATTTGATCGGGTTCAATAACACGGTGGATCGAACGTGGCGAGACAATGAGAGAAACGATAAGCAACGCGTAATAAATTACTCCGTGACGCTTTTATCTCTCGGCCGGATTTGCGCGAACGTACACCCCTACCCACCCCTTAGCCAGCCACGGATCGGATACCAACACCCCTTCCGACGTTCCGCCCTCGTACACGAGCGATATCACCCTGCGCTCCTGATCCGATCGCAACGAAACGCTGGAGAACATCGTTCCACGTACAATCCACGAAACTACCCCGCAAACTACATCCTCGGGCACAAGGGTACCAGATGCTAGACGCGATATTTCCAAAGTTTATTTTGTTTTTCAATTCTTAGATTTCACCACGGCATTTTTATTGAATTTGTAATCTTTTGTTTATTATACGAAACGTTCGTTCAATGTTTACTTTTGTAATTTTAAAGCTTATTGCTTTATTTGTTTATTACAAACAAACAAAATTTTGACCCGATTTTTGAATATTTTTCTTCTTTATTTTCAATTTTCGTGTTACTAGTATTTCGGTATACTTTTTATTTTATTTGTGTAGACAATTTCAATTATTTTATATTTGTTTTTCATTTTCAACGAGGTGGTTCTTTATTACGGTTTGTTTTTAATCCTCTTCATACTTAATATTCAATTTTTGTAGTATTCATTGTGTATCTATCAATTGGGTTTGCTTACTAATTGAACGATATTTCAATTACTTTTCAATTGTTATCTCCGCTCTCGTAATCAATTACTGTTCCAGTATATATTTTTTTTCTTTACTGTGTTGTTAATTTCAATTATTTTGTTTTTGTTTTTCAGTTTCAACGAATTCAACTTTTGGTGCTTTAAAAAAATATCCTCTTCCTTCTTAATATTCAATTTTTAATCATTCGTATTCGATATTTTATTTTTTTAATTATTTACGGCCTGGACGATCTGTCAATTTATTTTCAATTATGATTTTCGATTTCGACATCAAAATTATTTTTACTCGCAAATTTTATCCTCGAACTGGTATTTTGAAAATTCTTTTTCCTACGCTCGGTGACAATTTGAATTGCTGTACTGAATCTAATCGACAAAGCCCTTCTCGATATAAAATCTTCCGTTGATCACAAATTTCCCACTCCCAACCCGACTGGATCAAAGCACCTAGTATTTGATCCGCGTCCATTTTACAAGTTTTTCTGCTTCGAAAATTTGGTAAGGCTCTCAAGTTTCAAAATAGCTTCTTGATTTTTATTTTCGAATTTTTCGGTCCCCATATTTTTCGGCGAATTATATTTTCGAGAAATTCGTCCTGTGGAGGTGAAAAAATGTGCTATCGTATCACAGGTACGAGCGAAACGAGCAATGCATCATCCGTGGCGAAATCGAACTATGTTCGACCCGTTGTGTATGGCGAGCTTTCCCTCATTTCGAAACATTCGATTCATACGTAAATTAAATTCCTCGTCGGCACAGTTTCGACGCACTCGTGAATCTTTCATCCATGAACGTTTGCTCGGCATTGCTCATCTCTCTCTCTCTCTCTCTCTCTCTCTCTCTCTCTCTCTCTCTCGCCCTCTCTCTCTCTCTCCGATCAGTATCTCTCGTTTGTCCCTGCCCACGCTTTATATACGAACCATCCTATTGCTCCGACTATAATCATTGCCGCTCCCCTGACGCTTCCCTCTCGCGCCTTCGCTCACGCAGCTTCGTTTGTTCCTCTCGTACGTTCTGTTTTGACAATTGATTATGAGTCCGAAGCTGGCACACGCATTTACAAGCTGACTGGCAAAATCGTCGCGCTGAACGCCCCGAAGTTTTATTGATTTTTCAAATGTATTTCTACCCCGCCGGCATTCCGACACCATTGTTTTCCATGCTAAATCGTCTTCTTGACATTTCAAATTGTAATCCTTTTGTCGAATCCATCAACTATATTGGCCCAGCGAAGCTCCGAATTGCGATAAATCGTGAAATGACGATCCCGTAAATTTTCAGACTCTCAGAATATCAGAATTATTGTAGATATCGTAATCAATCGAAATACACATATATATGTTGCCACGCAAATGAATTTTTAAGTTAAGACCCGCGCCTCGACGTACGAGCGAAAAAAATGATGTAGTTCGCTGGGGCGCCGCTGGATGGCGAGCGCCTCGCGTAGCTCTCACCCGCTAGACAGCGAGTCCAACACACTATAAGCGGATGCCTATCAGGAGCGCGAACAGCCTCAAATCGTTCGTTACGAGTTCGGCAAAGTTTTTTTTTTTCATTATCTCCACGAGCAAAGGAATGTTCTTTAAAGTGTATAAATAAACCAAAGTATCGATAAATAAATAATATTAAAATCTAGTTCTTTATAGCGACTTTGAAGGGTTGGCATGCGGGAAAAATGTTAAATTCCGTAAAATATACGGAGATGAAGTCGAAATATGAATACAACATGTATATAATAAATTATATATAGTAAAAAAACAATATGTATATATATATGTGTGTGTGTGTGTATATATATACATATATATATATATGTGTGTGTGTGTGTGTGTGTGTGTGTGTGTGTGTGTGTGTGTGTGTGTGTGTGTGTGTGTATATATATACATATACATACATGGCAATAAAATACTGTTGTTCTGTGAAAAATGATTCACACAATTTCACACTGTCTAGTGAACGGAAGCTCAATAGCTTGCGTGCAAAATGGATGATAAATCCATTGGTTTATCCGCCGCTTGGAGATTCTTGGTAAAAAAAAAGTGCGTGTATACTCAATTTTCGCTCGGCACAGAAGATCGGTCCAACGAAATTTGTGCACAATGAAACCCATTTCGCACTTTCCGAATTAATTAATTTCCCTCTCCCTCTCTCCTTCTCTTCCCTCTCCCTCCTTCTCCCCCTCTCTCTTTCTCCTTCTCTCCCTCGCCCTCACTCTCTCTGTGAATTTGAGCATCCAACTTGACGCATCAGACGATAGCCAGCTGCAAAATTCGTGCGATCGATATTACATTCACGGGCGCATGGCGTATGTTACCACGCGAAGCTTTCACAGAGGCAGAGACGATGTGCAGCCGTCGTCGAGGGTGATCCCCGATAACGGTCAAACTTTTCAAACTAGTAAATACAAACTGCCTCCGCTCATAACGTCGATTCTCTCGGAAAAGTTTCCTTAAGAAAGAAAAAAAAAATACTTGCGAACGTATGCAATACACAACTTGAGTACAGACGTGACTTCTGGAACCGCGTTTGGTGAATTCGTTTACTTCGTACTTCAGGTGGCTTTCTACTCAAAGTGAAGTTTGAATCTAAAGTTGAGTAAAAGGCGATTCAAATGAACGCGTACTGATTCAAGTTAATTGAAGCTGGCTCAAGTTCTTTTAGACGTACTCAGATGGATTTAAGTGGAGTTAAGTGGATTAAAATGGGCTCAAGTCTATTCAAGTAGATTTGAATCGCTTCAGGTGGACTCAATTTGATTCAAATGGAGTCAAGTAGATTGAAGTGGCCTCAAGTAGATTCAAGTCGACTGAGGTTGATTCGTGTCCTCTCAAGTTCAGCGAAGAATCAATTCTACTTGAGCCGATGAACCAGTTCTACTCTCAAGCTTAACTTGAGCTAACTCGAGTCAACTGAAGCGAACTCAAGTCGTCTCAAGTTGTACGAAAATTAACTCACGTTCGAGTATTTCCAAATCGACTCAAGTGAATTTGAGTCTAATTGAGTCGATCAAAGTATACTCAGGTCGATTCAATTCTACCCAAGTCGATTGAAATGGATTGAAACGAGTCCAAGCCGGTTTGAGTTAACCCAAACACACTCAGGTGGATTAAACTAGAATTAAAGTGAACACAATTCGACTCAATTGAATTCACTCCGACTCGAGTGGACTCAAGTCGATTCGAGTCGCATCAAGTAAACTCAATCCGACTCAACTGGATTCAAGTCGATTCCCATAGACCCAAGTCAACTCGAATCACCTCTAGCCTCGACGCAATTCGACGTATATGAAAAACCACGAAATAAATTAAGGCTTTAGGCTACTCTAGAGGCCGAAAAAATAGGCTTTTTTGGGATTTTTTTTTTCAGAAAAACTACTTTATAGTTTTTCTGAAAAAAAAAGTGAAAAATTTTGTAGGCAAATTTTTCTTTCCTAAAATTTGCCGGAAAATCGTCAGATAATTGTTAAAAACAAATGAACTATGCAATATAGAAATAATCTTACGTACTTCCATAGACAATGTAATTTTCAAGATATATTCAACATTTCAAGTGAATCGGTTGAAAATTGTCTGAGTTATTTTTCCGGCCAACTTAAAAAATGCAGTTTTAAGATAAACGCTGCACAGCCGCCATTTTGAAATGAATATCTTCAAAAAAATTATTGTATACAGTCACTGATATCTATGATAAACACCCTTTTTTGTAATCTCGATTTATTTTGTAGTTTTTCTGAAAAAATTAAATCCCCAAAAAGTCTTTTTTTCGGCCTATAGAGTGGCCTAACCCCTTAAGTTCACCCACAAGTAGATCGTCAAGAAGAAACCCCGGCTTCTAAAGACGATTCGTGAACGCGACGTCACGTTTCATTCGTGGTTCCTCTAGCAAGCCTCGCATTTATCCCTCGGAATTAAATACCGATGCTAAATACACACGAATTATCGTGAGGTTGAAACAAAAAAAATTAAGGACCGTAGAACCTGGCTCGTTATAAAGTTTCCTTGGGTTATTGCCAGCCCTGGCAAACAGACTTCGTGCTCGGCCTCTCTAAATACTTCGCTTTGCCGAGGCAAGCACTGAATTCCGTGGAGAGACCTACCATCACCAACGAGGCACCTTAATCTAGCAAAGACAATGCCGAACAAGCTCGCAGACTACTATTTTACAATTAAAATATTCTTTCCGTCTCGTTTCTGTCCTCTTTAATTTTTCGCCTCTTATTTTTCGACCACTCGCCCTTCCAGCCATCCCTCTGGCTTCCTCTTCTTCCGGTTTCGAACTCCCACTGTCCTCTTTGTCTCTTCTGCCTCTATTTTGCTCCCCTGCGCGTATCTTTCTTTCTCTCCGTCGCATCGTCATTATTTTCACGTCACGGCCGACACAAAACTGCCACTTTATTCGCGCCACGAAGCCTTGCAGCTCGCCCAAACTCCGAAGAATCTTTGGAATTTTTTAATCGTTCCGGTATCCTCTCGGTTCGAATTATGGAGACGAGCGTTTTTTTTCTTGTTTTTTGTTTTATTTATGGTGCATTTTTCAACGTATATCATTTTGGAAGCCCTGATAATCGTTTATAAAGTTACGTAGAAAAAAAAAGAGGAGTCTGACTATATCCAGCCGTTTTCACTGGCACCGACCAGCGCAGTAGTGCATTTTTTCTTCGATTTTCGTATCCCAGGAAATAAAATCATATGAAGTTTTTCTGGTTGAAAAATGTTCGAAATATTCAAGGCGATGTCAAAGAGCAGGCTGTTCCTTCGATAAATAATAGCGCCAAGTAGAAATGGCCGTGTGTGGTCAGACATTTAAATTTTCAGGATAATGATGTCCTTTCTCAATGCCACGTCATTTTGCTCCATACCTTCGCTACTTTTCATCATTTCTCAACAAATGTACTGCATAATTTTTATTGCTGACATCTTTTTATTCTTAATTGCAGCTTGTTAAAAAAAATCGTGCAGCTCGATCAATCTTTACAAGCTTCGAAGCAAGTTGCCCTCTCAATTCCGCACTCCACCGCTGGGGTAGAACACTCGAGGAACATGAAAGAATTGAGAAAATGTGCCAAGTACCACGAGCAAATTTCACCCCGGTAACATCGAAACGAGCGATCGGATATTTTTCTTTTTTTTCCGTACACGTTCTTAAATCGTAGTTTTCGATGCGCGAATAAATTTCGTCGGCTGTGTGATATTACAGAAAATCGATTCCGAAATTCTAGTCGTTTCCCAGTCATGTGTGGGACGGGAAAGACACAAATTTACGAGGTGGCGGGCGGAGGGGGGGGGGGAGGAGACGAAGGGAGAAAAAAGACGAGGGCGAAAGGAAAGTTCCATCGAAGTAATATCGTCAGGCATTCACGATTTCGAAAGATCATCCAGCTTCTCTTGGACCTGATTTTTTTCCACTATCGCCGTTGCTCTATTTCCCTTCGAGGTTCCCACCCTCTTTGTCCTCTTGGCACAGAAGATAAAGAACCTGGGTGTTTTTTTCTCTCCTCCCTTATTTCCCCTCTTGGAGTTCATCCGAGTCCCCGACCTCATAGAGGATTCGTCTCGCAGTCCTGCTCGAATAAACATACTCGAATGTATGACGAAAATCTCCGACTGTTGGAATATTTTTTTTCCGATATCCGGGAAACGACCTATCTGTAATTCTCGGCGGAACGATCGCTGCTCTTGTTCACGATTTTTCATGCTCTCATGTTCTTTATTTCTCTCTCTCTCTCTCTCTCTCTCTCTCTCTCTCTCTCTCTCTCTCTCTCTCACACACACACACACACACACACACACACACACACACACACGCACGCACGCACGCACACACACACACACACACACACACACCCTGCCAAGGACGTAGACATTTGTACGTATGTCAATTTGCGAAGTGACAATTTCGGCATTCACAAAATCGGTAACAAAAATACGCAGAGCCGAATGGGAAAAAAATTCTATTCGCGAATAATGTTTTTCATATGCATACTCGTTTTTAGGATATATTTCAGATAAACGTGTTTTGTGGAATTCAGATATGAATTTTTTAATGAATTGCAAAGATAAAAAAATATCTATGTGGAAATAACTGTAAGCAATAAATATGACCGAATGAAGGGGGAAAAAACCAAATTTGTGCTCGAGCTTGAGTCAATACTTAATCGAGTGTGCGGTTGGGTTATTTTGAAAAACTCACCTGCTCCACCCAAACGTTCGTCGTCATGATCTGATTCTTCAGATTCTGCAACAAACAAAGCAGAGTGATATTTTCCTTAAATGTGCCTTTTTAAATATTTCAAGGAAGTTTCAAGGAAGGAATATTGGAAAAATTCGAACGAAATGATTTTGGAAAAAAAAATAAACGACAATGATGTTGTTTTCATAATTTTTAATAATAATTACATATTTTCGAATATTTAACGATATTTACTTATAATATTTTATGATTATAGTAATATTTTTATGTACAATATTTATCGTTTGTCTAATATTTTGAAAAAAATATAGATAGACTGTTATCAGTGGTTTATATCAGACAACAACAACAGAAAATACAATACAAAATATTATAATTACAGTTTATCGGTTTCAAACAAAAAAAAAACAATTACGACAGAAATTTCGCCTTTATAATATTTTCCAGTATTTATAATGTTATCGTTTTTATAATATTTGAAAAATATTATAGACATATTGTTTCCATTTTTTGCTAACAGTGAAAAACAATCGAAAAAAATGTCTTGTAAGCTATACAATTTATCGATTTCAGAGAAAAAATTTAACGATAAAAATACCGTTTTTATAATATTATACAGTATTTATAATGTTATCGTTTTTATAACATTTAAAAAATATTATAGACATATTGTTTTCATTTTTTGACATCAGTAAAAAACGATCGAAACATACACGTAAAAACGAGTACACAGGGTATAGTGTACTCCTAATGCGCCTCCTTACAGAACAGCCTCGAGAATCAGGAGTTCGCGCCGTCAAGCCGAGCTCCGTCCCTTTCGGGAACAGCTTTCCCGCTGTATCGTCGCCGTATTTATCAAGGGACGCGAAGAGTACTTCTTGGTATAAAACGAGAATCCCTGCAGGCAAAAGTACCTAAATCGTCGCGCAGTATTTTAACGACAGGCTCGACAAGTACGCTTCACATTTTTATGACAATATATAATACGTGTAGCTTTTTATATGCGGCTCATAAACGGACTGTCCTCAACTCTTTCGATCGTTATCCTCCTCCGAAAAAAAAAATATATATTCCCGAGTTATCGTCACCAAGAAAAAAAGTGAACTGTCGGAAGACATTCCGAAACTGAGTGGCGAGCCTACTCAAAATAAAAAACCTTTTTTTGCAAATTTGCTATTTTTTTTTTGTTAAAAGAAAATTTAAGTGCATATTTTTCGAAGCTGTTTGCAAGCTTTTGCAAAATATATTCCGATATCCGTGCTTTCCGTCCGAGAAAAATTTAAACAAATAAATATCGAATAAGAAGACTCGCTGTGGAAAATTAATATCGAAAAAGGGTCGATTTGCTATGAAACGCCCCATATCTTCCGGGATGTACTACGTGTTACGAGTGGTAAGTTCAGCCGGGGAAGGGAGTGCAATCGCGAAAAGCCGTCGGGCGTTTTTACTGGCAGCGCTATAATGTCCTCAATCCAACCGTAACAGTAACCCGCAGCCGTTCCCTATATTGCAGAAAAATCACGACGCAGCTACGAAGGAAAAGGAAGAAAAAGAAAAAACAGCTCCGCATAGTATTCGTGCCGAGGGAACGAGAATTCCAGGGGCGAGTTGAATAAGGAACGGGACGTAAGGGACAAAGAGGAGACGGAGAGAGCATGAAAATCAGGCGGGCTCGGTGATAAAAAGTGCGACGACTAAGTGCCTGAAAAACTTCGTTGAATTGCGAGAAAAACGGATGCGCATGAGAGACCAGTGTGAAGCTGTCGTAAAATAAAAAAGGAGACGAAAGATTAGCGCTCATGAAATTTTGAAAGCAAGCAGAATAACGCGAACAATTCACTGAGTAATTCGAAGCGTTGGTTTGTCAACTTGGCTACTAACTTGAGTTTGAACTTCAGTCTTAGTCGTACGCACCCAAATTCAAACATCACCACATCGAATTCGAGGTTATATTTTGGTACCCCTCAAAGTAAACTTGTTTGAACTTTCTTGAACTTGTTGAAACTGGCTCGAACTTGGTTGTAATTATTCGGACTTGTTTAAGCCTACTTGAACTCGTTTGAAGTTAGTCGACCTTGTTCGAACTTACTCGAACTTCTTTAAAATTACGCGAATTTGTTTAAACTCCCTCGCATTTGTTTGATTGTACTCGAACTTGTTCAAACTTAGTCCAACTTGTTTGACCTTAATCTAACTTAATTGAACTCAGAAGAACTTGTTCGAACTTAGTCAAACTTGTGTAAACTTAGCTGAACTTGTTCAAACTTAGTCGAACTTGTTTGAACTTGTTTAATCTTAGCCGAATTGGTTCGAACTTAGTCGAACTTCTTTGAACTTGTTTGAAGTTAGTCGAACTTGTTTGAACTTTGCCGAATTCGTTTGAATTTACTCGAACTTGTATCATCTCACTTCAAGTGCTCTGGACTTACTCGAACATGTTTAAAGTTACTTGAACTTGTTTGAACTTGGTCGAACTTGTTTGAACTATCGTAAACTTGTTTGAACTGTCTCAAACTTGTTTGAAGTTACCCCAACCTGCTTAAACTTTTGCATGCTTGTTTGAACTTTCTCAAATTTGTTTGAACTTGCTCCAACTTATTTAAACTATCTCGAAATTGATTGAACTTTCTCAAACTTGTTTCAACTAATGAGATATTTACTTGTCTGAAATTCCTCGGCCTTATTTAAACCGACTTGAACTTGTGTTAACGTTGGTCGATCTTGTTCAAACGAACTCGAACTTCTTTAAACTTACGCGAATTTCTTTAAACGCCCTCGAATTTGTCTGAATGTACTCGAACATGTTTGAACTTATTCTAACTTGTTTGAACTTAATTTAACTTATTCGAATTCACTCCACCTTGTTCGGTCTTAGTAAAACTTGTTTAAACTCAACCGAACTTGTTCTAACTTAGTTGAACTTGTTTGAACTTAGTCGAACTTGTGTAAATTTAGCCGAACTTGTTCGAACTTAGTCGAACTTCTTTACCAAACTTGTTTGAATTTACTCGAACTTGTTTGAACTTCTTTTAACTTTGCCAAACTTGTTTGAATTTACTCGAACTTGTTTGAACTTACTCCAACTTGTGTGAACTTTCTCAAACTTCTTTCAACTAGCGAGATATTGCTTAAACTCTTTCGGACTCGCTTGAATTTTCTTCACCCTCGATCAAGTTTTTTTTTTTTCAAACCGAATTTGAACATCGCTATGATCGTCAACCAAACACGTTCAACCTTACTTCCGAATTGAAACGCACAGTTCGACTTGAGTTCGATTGACACTTGAAAACTATTCAGAAAAAATGTGAATGGTCAAAAATCCTGACTGTCTTGGAACGCTTGGAAGAAAAAAATCCAACGAAGAAACTCGTCACAAGTGAGCGATAAAAATTGCGAGGGCCGCTTCGGCATAAATTTTGCAACGAAGGTTCGTCGAAGGGGTTTGATAAAACGCAGAATAAAAAGGAGCGTTCTGGAAATCTCTCGGGTTGTGACGGTAAAAACATTCGAGCAAAGGGTAAAACCGAGGCGAAAAAGGCACAAGGCAGAAACGAGGGAAGAATTGAAAACGTGAAGTAAAAACGATACGGGTACTTAAATACAGAAGGGCTATCCGCGAGTATCTCGTAAAGCGAACGAATTCCCTAGAAAAACAGCTGGAAAGAGCGGCCGAATGAGAAAAAAAAATCCTGGCAAGAAGAAAAGCAAAGAGAGAAAGAAAAAAAATAGAAAAGGATTATTCTCCACCGTGAACGAATATCCGGTGCATCAGTAACGACTGTGCAAGACCCCCAATAGTATCGAGTGAGTGAATGAGGGGGTGTGAGGCTTCGTATCACCCGAGGCCATGCCAAAGCCCTGCGTTTTATTCGCTTTTGATGTATGTGTGTAGAAACATAAAAATGTGTGTGAGTGTGTGGGGGGGGGGGGGGTTTGCAGGGTAGGCAAAAGTGACATCCACAAGGAAAATCTTGATACCTCGTATCAATCACCTACCCGAATCACCCCGACGTACGTTCCACGATCTTCTTTATCTATAGAGAAAGGAGTATTTTTTTATTTTTCTCTTTTGTGTATGTTCTTTCCTCACCATTTTTTTTAGGTGTGTTATCGTTATGAAGTGCACTGTTAAGGGGTTAGGCCACTCTGGAGGTCGAAAAATAGGCTTTTTGGGGATGTTTTTTCTTCAGAAAAACTACAAAACAAATCGAGATTACAAAAAGGGTGTTTATCATACATATCAGTGACTGTATACGATAATTTTTTTGAAGCGTTTAATTTCAAAATGGCGGCTGTGCAGCGTTTATCTCAAAACTGCATTTTTTAAGTTGGCCGGAAACATAATGCAGACAATTTTCAACCGATTAACTTGAAATGTTGATTATATCTTGAAAAATACATTGTCTATGGAAGTACGTAGAATTTTTTTTATATTGCATAGTTCATTTGTTATTAACAATTATCTGACGATTTTTAGGCAAATTTTTCCACTTTCCAAAAATTTGCTTCAGTAGAGGATCAGTCTAAAGTTCAGATGATACAACAAAAAATACTTATACTGGTCTAAGTTACTCCCAATGGCTTTAAAAAACTTTTAAGAGGAAAGTACATACAGAAAGAGAAAACAAAACTGTGGAGGAAAAACTCGTGCAAAAATTTGAAAACAATTCCGTCCAAAAACTCAAAGAGGTCGCAGAATCTTGCGCTCATTCGGATGGGTACGAGGGATCGAGATTTTTCTTTTAGATATCACTTTTCGGGCTACCGGTCAAACATTTTCCGACACATAATTGCAAAACTTTCGATCACTGGATAATTGCCAAATAATATTAGAATAATATAATTAATATAATTTATTATTTTACGAAAATACTATATAGTTCGGTGTGCCCATGTTTAAATATTACAAATAATATTCCAAAAATATAATTAATAGTTAACTACTTATTACTAGCTTATTACTTATCTTAAAACTAGCTTAGAATAATGTGACAATGAAATTAATAAACAATAACGAACCGCACCCATTCGCGTAACACTAAATTACAATTATTTGAATAATAACTCCAAATTAATTTAATATTCCACAGAAATAACACGCCAAAATACAATAGGTTTCGAAATTAAAATTAAATTCTCATGGACTAATATTAATACAAACGCCCATTGTGTCAATGATCCTTTATTTTTGCATATACCCTTTGTACTAGAAAGCCCATCGTGTATTGTATCAAAGATACAGCTGGAATGGGTAGCCTCGCTACATTGACGATTTCACACCAAGCCTGCAACTGACTGCACCTAACTGCGGTGAACAATATTGACGCTAAGGGCTGCCACGTTCGTACCCTCATTCCGGCCGTATCGAACATCCAGGCTGGGTGAGAGACACCCGCCGAATCATCGAAGACTAAAGGGGAATAGCAATTCGAGCTGCATTGCAGCCATCCTCATTCACCCTTGATGGTGGTGGTGAAGCTATCAATTTCGCTCCGTGAACGTGCGCCCTGTGCCTATACCTGAGCGCACGCCCAGACACAGCCAGAGTTCTTTCACCCTCGGAAGGGTCGTTGAAGGTCCGAGGTTGGCGCTACTGTTCGCTCCAGCTCCAGCTCCAGCTCTTGATACGCTATCTCGACGAGCGAGTCAATTCCATGGTTTCGAATCGTCAATACGAGACTAACGCCCCCAACGTACAGACCTAATCAGTTTCGCGTTAACGGAGCCTCGGAGTCACGTTCGCCAAAGGAGTCTTCGTGTGTTTGGGTTTGGGTACTTATCGATCTATGTACTCTGGATTTGGCCGGGCGAGGTGTTCACCCGTGAAAATTATCGGCGACGATGCCATTAACAATGCAGTACGGAAATTATATGCGAGACATCGAGCTTTTACTATTTATCTCGCCTTGAACTTATTCGATTTTTTTTACTCGCACGAACTTCTTTGGACTCATTTGGACTTGTTGGAATTTGTTTGTACTTAGTACTATTTATTTGGACGTGCTAGAGATGGTGAAATTTTCTCGAACTAGTACGATTTTTTTTTAATTTACTGTAACTTGTACATACTTGTTAGTACTTAGTCAAACTTGTATGAAGTTGTTTGATATTAATCGAGCTTGTCTGAACTTGTTTGGACTTGCTCAAGCTTTGTGGAACTTGCTTGGACTTATTGAAACTTACTTCAACTTGTACGAGCTTGTTTGAACCCAATTGAACTCGTTTGAGCTTGCTAGAACTTGTTTAAATTTTATTGAACTTTCCTGAACTTGCTTTCACTTACAAGAACTTGTTTGAACTTGCTGGAACGTTTTGCACTTGTTTGTCAATTTATTTGGACGTGCTTGAGATTGTTTAAACTTTCTCGGACTGGTATGATTTTTTTGTACTTACTGAAACAAGCATATAATTGTTTATACTCAGTCAAACTTGTACGAAGTTGTTTGATCTTGATCGAACTTCTCCGAACTTGTTTGGACTTGTTCGAAATTTCTTAAACTTGCATGGGCTTGCTCAAAGTTTGTGGAACTTGCTTAGACTTATTGCAACTTGTTTGAACTACTAGGAACTTACTTCAACTTGTACGAGCTTGTTTGAACTGAATTGAACTCGTTTGAGGTTGCTCGAACTTGCTTAAATTTGATTGAACTTTCTTTCACTTACAAGAAATGAACTTGCTTTCACTTACAAGAACTTGTTTGAACTTACTGGAACGTTTGGCACTTGTTTGATCGGATGTGTACTTATTTGAACTTGTTTAAAATTGTTTATATCTATGACAATTAATTTGAACGTGCGTGAGATTGTTTGAACTTTCTCGAACTTTTATGATTTTTTTTACTTACCGAAACTTGCATATACTTGTTTGTACTTAGTCAAACTTGTATGAAGTTGTTTGATCTCAATCGAATTTGTATGAACTTGTTTGGACTTGTTCGAACTTTCATTAACGTGCATGCACTTGCTCAAACTTTGCGGAACTTGCTTGGACTTATTGCAACTTGTTTGAACTAATAGGAATTTACTTCAACTTGTGCGAGCTTGTTTGAACTGAATGGAACTCGTTTGAGGTTGCTCGAACTTGCTTAAATTTGATTGAACTTTCCTGAACTTGCTTCCACTTACAAGAACTTGTTTGAACTTACTGAACCGTTTTGTACTTGTTTCAACTTTCTGGAACTTTTTTGGACGCCTTTAAACTTACCGAAACTTCTTTTGGCTTGCTGAAAGTTACTTGAAAATGTTTTAGTTTGCTCGCACTTGCTTCAACTTGATTGATTTCGTTTGAATCGGCTAGATATCGATATCTTTCGGACTTGATGGAGTATGTTCAAACTTAAAGAAAATTTGAGCTTAAAAAAAAATAAATAACGTTAGCATACATGACCATCGCTCAGGTCATCTATATTTATGGTCATTCGTAGTATATCATGTAACCTTCCAAGTGTCTCATAGACTACAAAGAATTCAGAGATGCCAGTACCTACACAGGTACTTCCGAAGGACTTCCCGAAGGACCTTCCGAGTCACTTTGTAGACGTCCGGTGACCTTTAACACTAGTGGTCCTCGATGGGGTACAATAGGCCCTCGATAGCTCGCAAGTACAACGGATGAGGTTGCGTTCCATTCCATACCATTGGTATAAATACGAATTAGCGTTGGGAGTGGACGAGCGTGAATGTCCTTGAAGGAGTCACGAGTGGAAGGTGCATCGTTATTTCCACGGGTTACGTAAGAGTCTCCAAGGAGCTAAGCATCCCGTCTGTTCACCTTGTAATTGACTGTGCCCGCTACTTGTTACACTTGACAAGTGCCTCGCTACCAAATGCGATGGGAGGCCGAGGAAAAAGTACTTCCGGATTCGTCAATGGAGTTCACCAAGTTTGTATGTTTTTCAGCAGCAGTTCTACTGTAATTAATTCCGCGAAGTGTTCCACCAATATTTGGAATGTCAGCAGAGTTTAGCCTCTTAAAGGATTGCAGTAGATTTTGGGGTCGGTCGTTTAAAAAGCATGTTTCCTTTCACCGTGATCTCATTTCGAAAGGGACGAAACAGCAAGTTGTAGTTCCGTCACGAAGTGTGCTGGCTGCATGATAAGACGCGAGAACCCCCGCCGATACTACATGGCAGAGGGAAGGCTGACTGCTTGTTATCCGCGAAGCGTAGCGACGCCATCCAAGGGAGCTCCCTGCTCCACAACCCGTCGACAAAGGCACGACTCCAAGAGCCCGTTTACGTATGTAAGAAACCTAATGCTATGGAAATTGGATGTTGGCGGAGAACAGAGGGATGAATCGGTCCGCTAGGGAGACACCCTGGAGGAGCGTGGTACTTTCTGTGGTTATAGGAAGAGGTGGCAAAGGTGTCGCATGTTGAAGTACCCGTGAAACTACCGAGGCCGATAACACGACCAGACTTGCCAGGCTTACTCTCACCTTGATGTTACTTTCTTCACGCGGAAGACACGCCCTTCCCATCCATCAAGACTCCTTGCTACGGGGTTGCGTCGCGTAAACCCTATCATCGGTCCAACAGCGCCCTATCAAGGCTCCAAATGTGTACGAACGAAAATTTCGTGTCTAAGAAGCTACCAATGTTGATGGCATACGTCATTCGGGGTGCCTGATAGCCGCATGCCGTGTGCATTGGAAATAACTGATGGCGAACTGCCCTTTTGGCACCTTCCTGGAATTTGATTCCGGAACCAACAACCCTCGTACCGACATTGACCAGCTCACGTGCCTGGAATCGATGAGGGTCTTTGTCACTGATGAGCTGGCGAAGATTATGGCCGCAATTTCTGAGGAAGGAAGCACTGGAATATTGATCTAGGTAACACATGTCCATTCTTAGGGTGAATCTGATCTTCTAAAGTGTAACTCGAGACCTCTGGGTGATGAGTTGTGACGTTGTCCACTGAGCCAGTTCTACTTGTTTAATTTCTGAATTTTCTTATCGTCCACATATGTTACACTACGCAATGTCAGATTATTGAAAAATGGGTGGATCAACAAATGGAAATAACATTATCGGATCAATGACTCAATTGCGTTCGCATCGAGAGCGATAATCGCATAGAATTACATAACCTTAAATTGTATTTGTTCGATTATTTATTCCGGCTAGTGCGACCGCAGTTTGGAAGTGTTGGCTAGGTCATCGCAAGATACCAAATTGAGGATTTTATTCATTTGCAACGTCATCTGTAACTCAAGTTGGTTTACCAACCATGAAGCATTCGCTCGATGGAACTACACGTAGTCACATAACCTCACTTTGTCATTTGTGACCAAGATCAGCTGGGCAGTGACTAGACAAGGGCTGGATAACAAAACAGTCACAATATTACTAGCTCATAGCGAGCCAACCATTGGTCAGTTCATATGAGCTCAAGTGGGCGAGCCAGTTACTAGGTCGTAACTGAGACAGGCTAGAACAATTTCTACTCGGGAATAAAAAGCCCCGGCGTCTTTGTCGCCAAGATGAGTTGGCGATCATGGTATCCCTCCCTTTCCAACTGTAACCTAAACTTCATGTTGTACCGCCAATCAGGCGCAACTTCGACTTGACTCTGGTCTGATGGCCATCTTTGGTCCTGATTGATCAAGAGCAGATGTTCAGATAGGAAGATCAATCTACATCTGGAATTCAACTTGGACTGCCAATTGAGTAAGACTCAACGTCATTTGTCTCAATCGCATCACCATCAAGCCTGCGTGTAAACACTCAAGGGTCCATCAATTGAGGAGAATGGACTCGGTTATCATCCTCCGGGGTATCGCAGCGGAAAAACTCATTTCAGTTTCGTGAAATTACTTGGCTACGTGCGGCCCGTTGATGTCAAGCCTCGGAGGAACGTGTAGAATTTCCGGCTCTCGAGTAAGCGATATCAAGCCGTGTGTCTGACGTTGGTCAGAGCGAGAAGGAGGTCTGCCCAACATTCGACGTTCTGATCTGCTACGGTAGTCTCGCTGGTGGTGATTCTCTCGCTTTGCTGTTTCGTGCCTGGAATCCTCAAACGCCTCGCACATAACGCAACTAGCCGGCAACGACTCGCATCCCGCGCTCCCTTTCCCCAGATGCAGAGCAAGTATTCCCAGTTTCCATTTTAACAGGCTTCTGTTCAAGTTACACCGCGTAAGCCTTTCGAGTATTCGGCGAACGTTGGGAACAGGTCCTTGATTACCTGTTGAAGTCTTTCATTTAGCGACAAGTTTCCAAATGACAGCCAGACGAACTTCTGCCTTCGTTGATGACGTACCAATGATGAATCATTGGGTTTCCTCAATGAGTCGTGAGGATCCGTGTATGAGTAGGCATTCAAGGTTGGACGGTATATCTGGAGGTTTTGACACTAGTCCTGTAATGGCTTACAGCCCTGCACCCTTGAGCACACCCTTGAGCACACCCTGCACACTTTCCTCTGCCCCTCCTTCCATAGAACTACTGCCTCTAATCATGACGTCCAAATGACGAGTAGCGGATTTTCCTCAATGGATCATCACGATCAGCAGATGACTGGGCTTCCAGCCTCGACAGCCGATCTGGATGATTGGAGCCTTCCCATTCGTGTAACCTTTTCCAGCCTTTCAACCCTGTATGCATTTTGAGGGGTTTTTTGCTCTCCCTTACTCCGCCACCTTTTTGCGGCAATTTCTTCCTCTGGCAATCTACGGATGCTGCCTACTCAGGTAGATCGGTTCGAGTATACGGAGCTGCTCCGATGAAGAGGCACATCTGGAATGTGGTTGGATCGATTTCCGTCCGAATTAGAGCGAACCACCCTGCTAGAGATCCGCTCGCCTCGAATGGATTTTGATCACACATAGGCCACTCGCCCTTACTCCTATACGAATATATACACGTATATGGCACCAAGACTTGGTCCAGTGAAACCAGAGATGGACGGCGTGCCATCCAACGGATCCTGCCCCCCCCCCCTCCCCCATCACCCTGCATTCATGAGCTCGTTTCACTCGGCTTTTTTCCTGCTCGCGACTTCTTTTTCCTTTCACGTCAATGCAAAATGGTCCACGAGCGTCGCTGACCACCAGCTCGAGGGCCAATGTTCGTCAACTTGTTCCTTCCTCTCTCTCTCTCTCTCTCTCTCTTTCTCTCTCTCTGTCTTGCTCCTTTCAACTGCTGCGGTTTTGCTCCATCGTTTTGTCTGAAAAGGTACGACAGCGTGGATCCTCATTCCTTTTTTATTCTCTACTCCGAACTCTCGCGCGCTCTCTGCGCTGAGCAAAAAATCACGAGGGTTCGAGCTTGCCTGTCCAATGCAGTGGCATTTTTTTCAGTTGATCCTCGTTCAAGCGAATTTAATCTCGCTTCGAGTGGTTTACGATTATTACTTTTTCAAAAATTCCGGTGAATTTAAAAAAAAGTTAATTAACGATTCCAGCCAGACGTTTTTTTTTGAGACTGTGATAGAATTTAAAAAAAAGACCTGGGAATTAGAAACTGGTGCAGTTAATTTTCATTTCCTTTAAGAAGGGTAACCACTCTAAATGCTTCCAAAAATAATTTTTTTTTTAATTAATAAATCGTTAGCAAAATATCTTAAGAATACGCCCTGAAAATTTCAAAACGATATTAGGTTCACTTCCAACGGCATGTATATAAATGATAAAGACTCTCCGCTCGACTCCCAACCACCGTGACGGGTCAGAACCTTGGATTTTATTTTTTCTCAGAGTGTACATATTCGAGAATATGTGAAAAAAAAATCAAGTCAATATAACGAAAAGTGGCCAAGTGACAGACGATTTAGTGAGAACAGGTAGCGCAACGATTTACATAAACTAAAACTTTCAGTCGCGTTTTTCTCGCGACATTTTTTTAATTTGCGGGAATCATAACTCAAATACTAATTGATGGATCATCTTCAAGTTTGGAACACGCTCACATAATACAATTTATTAAAACATGAACCTAAAGTTGGAAAGATTAGATTGCTTAAAACATGTTTATTATTGCAAAATGCCGGGAAAAAAGTTTAAAATCGGTCATTTTTTTTAAACGCTTTCCAACATTCAATTTTCGATGTTGCGTTTTCAAAATTTAGGTTCATGTTCTCAAAAAACATCTCAAGAATGTATAAAAATTTGTTGGACTATTTCAGATGCGAATTGCAAGCTGCACAATTCCCGCAAATTGACAAGCGGATTACACCTTAATTAATGCATGATAATAACTTGAAAAAATTACCAGAGATGTATGAAAATATGAATAAATTATACCCAGAGTTGCAGAAATTTCCGTTTTTTCTTTCACAATAAAAAAGAATCGAAAAAATCATCTAATTTTCGGTCTCCTAAAGTGGTTGCCCGCCTCAAAGGGTTGCCCTGGTCGAAATAAAAATTGAACGGGAATGGATCTGAGATGTCTTTCCAGGGAGTATTCTCTTCGCCATCGCAACGCGATAGAACAACCCTTAAGGTGAGCGATTTTTGAATGCCTCGTCAGCGAAAAGTATTCCAAGTTTTCTCGCTCGAAGTCCCAGCGGGGCCGTTAGAGGTTGGGAAAAAACTCCAGCTGCTGCAACAACCGTCACCACGAACGGAGAGAGAGGACAGCACTTTTCGCGTTATTTTCTCGTTTTCTCGTTCTCGTGTTCGTGGTGGAATCGCAACTGCTCCTGCCACCGCAACGTTCGCGTCAAGGGGTGGCCCTTTTTTTTCTCCGACGTAGGCAAAAATCATTTGACCGTTCCTCTCGACCGCAGATACCCAAAGTCTAGCGCGGACGTGAAACGGATCGATAGCCATGAACGCGGATGTAGAAGCGCAAAAGGTGGAATTGAAATTAGTCTGCGTAAATTAAAAAAAATGTCGTTGAGGTCCTTGCATAATTATTTTCAACTTACTGTTCCTTTTTGAACCGAATTTTATCATTTTCCGGTTTCTCATGCTCAAAGGATTTTCTAATTTATAATACAAAAATTATTCCGTGATAAAAAAGGGAATGAATTTTTTTTGCACTTTGAAATTCGCCTCTATGTCCACCCAAATTGATCACTTTTTAACCGATTTTATTTATTTCTGAATAATTGACCTGGCGTAATTTCTTTTCGACAAAATTGACAGTCTTTTCCGAAATCAGAATCTTTTTTATTTGTTTTTTCATGTACGGGTTTTTAGAAAAAAACGTTTTTCACAAATTCAGAATTTTTGAAAAAATGTTGACTTGAGGGTGAGTTTCGTATCAATATTATGAATTATAATTGTATTTCTTGAGGCAATTAATAATAATAGACATTTATAGTAATTATATTAAAATATTTATTTTATATTTCATTATATTGATATAATTTATAATGTAATGATTAATTTATTAATATAATTCACAGTCGTAAATTATGCGTATTTCGAAAAATCCTTCGTATTTTAAAATACTTCCTTCTTCAACCCTCATTCGGCACACTGGGGTTGTTTGCACCCCAGCGACAAAAACCGTTTTTATAAATAAACTGTTCAATATTTTTACATGATTTTTTTTGAACTTCTTAAAAGCTCCTTTTTCAAAGAAGTGTAGGTTATATTGCCGAAAATTTGATTTGAGTATTTAAAAAAAAAATTAATTGCGAAGAAAACATGAAAATAAAAATTGCTAATGTCGTGAGGTGGAAACCACCCCAGTGTGCCAAATAAGGGTTAATTGCAATCTCAAATATTTTCTGCTTCTTCATGACGGATTTTTATTCTTTCTATATATAATTATATGTATATAATTATGTAACATTCTTTATTTTCCCATGCATTGCAAAATCCTTTATAATGGAGAATTGTTTTCTGCATCATGAAAAATATAAATATTAATAATCATTAACAAATACCTTGTGACTTTAATTTCCTTTATTTTTAAGGAATCTAATTTAAAAAAAAACGAACCATATTTTCAATTAATATTTTAAGTTTACAAAGCCTCTTCTTCCGAGTCTAAATATTTTCAAATTTTTCAGATTCATTTATAAATTTCAAGCTTTTTACTCCTCCGTATGATCTTCAGTTGCTCTGGAATTAAAAATTTCTTCGCAATGCAAATTCATTTTCCCGCATCGTAGAAAATATAAATATAAATAGATTTGCCATGAATTTGTGTCTTCCAGACACAAACAGAAATTGATTTTCGCGTGAACGGCAGATTTGAATGGTGCAGATGATATTGCGCTGACACTGGGCAAAATGAATTAGGGCATGTGCGCGAGCTGAAGCAGCCAAGCAACCAAGCAGCGATGGAACAAAGTGCCTCGAGCAATTAATCCTAATGCGAGCAATTATTCGCGGCGGAACAGTCGTTCCGAGATCGGTTAGCAGCCCCTCGAGCTGTCCACGTCTGCACCTTCACCTTAGACTTCGTTGACGTCACAGCCAAGAGTTCCGGAAGGTTAATACAGTAGCCCAAGTCATTTATTTACCCCGGTGACAGGGAAACGCAATACACCGAGTGTTCGAAATACGAACGTCAAAAGTTTCGAAAAAGTACCACCAAGGGATAGAAAAAAATTATCGAAATATTTATAATATTAAACATAAATATTGAAGGAAAATAAAAATTGATTGCAATATTCAATAATAATAAAAAATCATTTAAAAATTCAATAATAATACAAATTAATTGAAAAATTTAATAAAAATAAAAATTATTTGAAATATTTAATGAAATAAAAATTCATTGAAATGTTTAGTGAGAATAAAAATTTATTGAAATGTTTAATGAAAATAAACATTGATTGCAATCGGGGTAAGCGGTGGAATATGGTGGGAAGGTAATGAGGGAAAAAACCCGTACAATGGAATCTACAATTTCATTCAACATTGATCAAAATATTTTATAAAATAAACATTTATAAAAATATTGATTAAACATTAAAATGCATTCGAATATTTCAAAACATAAAAAAGGATCAAATTTAAAAAAAACGGAGAGAAATATTCTGCAAATAATTCGTAAATTTTAAAACACAACAACAACACAGTTTTTACGAGAAAAAGAACGAATTGTAATTATTACATGGTTAACGATAATTAGAATTAGTAACGGTGTTATTAAATAATAATATTCCCAGAAGATTTCTCAATTTAATAAAAAATGTGAAAATGCTTCGGTTTATTAGGCTTCCTCCAGGATTACACATTTCTGTAGTAAATACAACTAATAATTATGTGTATATATAATTTAAGGTCAAATGTCTTTTTCGGGTTTAATTTCAAACTGAATTAAAAATTGACATTTTTCGTTCAACGTGATTTTTGGTAGCTATGTATTTAAAATCTCTTTTCTCATCTTTGGCGCTCGCGCTTTTTCTCCCAACCGGAGAGAAAAAATAACTTCATTTTATCTGACGAAGAAAGCTCTCGAGTCTTCGGAAGCTCCGAGGCAAAATAAGTTTGAGGAGAGCTGGTGGAAAAAAAGCTCGAGTCAATCGTATCTCAAACTCTTTCGATTCGAAGATCAAAGCGAAGTAAAACGCGGCAAGTGGAAAACTTTTAATTGCGTCGGACGTCATCTGACAGCCCCGAGTCCCTTTCGCGCTCCTTTCATCTCACCTTCATCTCTACATACATACATATACATGTATATATTTTTTTTCCTTCGTTGTCCTTTCACATTCTTCCATTTTCTCGTGAGCTTTAATTTTCCTCGTTCATTTATCTGTCTTTGGCAATTATCATTGTCTCGAAGTACCCAGACTGGGCACTTCAAGTGCAATTTATTATTTACTTTTTGCAAGACGAAAACAAAAATCTATTTTATCTAGCAATAATATTTGGGTCGCATCTCAGACGATTGCGACAGAAATAAAAATGTCTCAGTTATCCATTAATATGAAAAACAAACAAAAAAATGCCCGATTATTATCGGGCATTTTGTTTTGTTTTTTTTTCAGTAATTTTATTAGATGATTTTATTTTACAGTGATTTTATTTATGATTTATTCCTTCGTTGTCCTTTCACATTTGTCCATTTTCTCGTGAGCTTTAATTTTCCTCGTTCATTTATCTGTCATTAGCAATTATCATTGTCTCCAAATACCCAGACTGGGCACTTCAAGTGCAATTTATTATTTACTTTTTGCAAGACGAAAACAAAAATATATTTTTTCTAGCAATAGTATTTGGGTCGCATCTCAGACGATTGCGACAGAAATAAAAATGTCTCAGTTATCCATTAATATGAAAAACAAACAAAAAAATGCCCGATTATTATCGAGCATCTTGTTTTGTTTTTTTTTTCAGTAATTTTATTGGATGATTTTATTTTACAGTGATTTTATTTATGAACTTAATTTAACATAATAAATTTATTTCAAAATTTTATTATGAATAAGATTTTATTTTACAGTGATTTTAAGGCCTTAGGCCACTCTAGAGGCCGAAAAAATAGGCTTTTTGTTTTTTTGTTTTTTTTTTTTCAGAAAAACTACAAAGTAAATCTAGATTACAAAAAGGGTGTTTATCATACATATCAGTGACTGTATACTATATTTTTTTTAAGCGATTACTTTCAAAATGGCAGTTGTGCAGCGTTTATCTCAAAACTGCATTTTTAAGTTGGCCGGAAACATAACTCAGACAATTTTCAACCGATTCACTTGAAATGTTTAATATATGTTGAAAAATACATTGTCTATGGAAGTACGTAGGGTTTTTTTTATCGCATAGTTCATTTATTATTAACATTTATCTGACGATTTTTTTGGCAAATTTTTCACTTTCCAAAAATTTGCCTAAAAAATCGTCAGATAATAATTGTCAATAACAAATGAACTATGCAATATAAAAAAAATCTTATGAACTTCCATAGACACCGTATTTTTCAAGATATATTCAACATTTCAAGTGAATCGGTTGAAAATTGCCTGAGTTATGTTTCCGGCCAACTTAAGAAATGCATTTTTGAGATAAACGCTGCACAGCTGCCATTTTTAGATTAATCGCTTCAAAATAATAATTGTATACAGTCACTGATATGTATGATAAACAACCTTTTTTGTAATCTCGATTTCTTTTGTAGTTTTTCTGAAAAAAAAACCCAAAAAGCCTATTTTTTCGGCCTCTAGAGCGGTCTAACCCCTTAAATGGATACTTTTGGAATTTTTTAGTCTATTTTTCGTTTTTACCATATCGCGAAATACGAATATTTTTTTGAAGTCAAGGTACCATAAACTTCAATAAACATCCCTTAAAAACGTCCCTCGTACCAGAGAGGTAGCCAGAAATGAGATTGATAAAAAAGTTGATTTTTTTGCACTCTTATAATTGGACTCCATCGATCGATTTTCATGTACAAATATAATTGGGAGATTCAGAGGCCGCCGAGGGGTAGGGAAGGGGGGGTCTCTATTTAAATACCGCGGAGTCTCTGTTGAGCAACGAATCGTGAATTCAATCTGCGAACCAATCAGATTCTATTTCAATCGTCAATTCGGATTTGTCCCCGTTTCTCGGACGCTTTTAACGTCTATGCTTTTCATCGACTGGTCAGTGTTCCCCGTCGCGTCCAGCTCTGAGATTCGCAAGGATATCGATAATTCTGACCGAACGAAGAGCGAGGGCAAAAAAATGCAATTAATTCTAAAAATGACCGGTGCACGAGAAACGTCCGGTAATTTTTACAATTCGTGATATTCGATGAAAACGGAATTTATTGTTGCCAGGGATTAGGAATTGTGCAATTAAATGATTGAAGCAACGAAGTGGGAGCGAAGGGATGTAAAAAAAATACGGACGGCAATGCAAGTAGTGGAACTCAAGTAGTGACGGCAGTTTTTGGTCAGACATAGTGATAAATACAAATACTTCGCGAATGTTCTTCCAATTTTCCGGCATAAATTGACAACAGTTTTTTGTTGATCGGAGAAAAAACAAAATTTATCACAGAAATAATATTTATCACAGAAAATATTTGTGTTAAAAAACTTTTTGGTTTTTCTAATTCGCAAAAAAATCTCTCTTGATTTACAAATCATTTTTAACATCATAAAGGCGTTTAAAGCTGAAAATTATGAGAGAGAGAGAGAGAGAGAGAGAGAGAGAGAGAGAGAGAGAGAGAGAGAGAGAAAGAGAGAGAGAGAGAGAGAGAGAGAGAGAGAAAGCGACACGAGAGTGCTGTCGAGCTGAGAAAAAAAGTGCCGAACTTTTTCCGCCATGAAATAAGTTTTCAGTTTTAAATTGTTACTAGTCCCACTATCATTCTGTGTGCGAGAAGGAAAGCACCGTGGTTCAAAGTGAACGGGAAGCGTCTTGCACAATCTTTTTTCAAATTACGAATGATCAGTACCAAAAAAAACTCAACCTCAAACATTTTTTTATGTTCATTTTTCAAAGTCGACGAACGTACATTATTATTAAAAGACACATTCGAGTTTTACGGGGATGTCATTTTTATTACGATACATTCTTATTGCACGATATATTCAAGTGTTATTAGGATACGATTTTCATTACCATACTTTTTTATCACTTCGTAAAAAAGCTGAGGATTTTGTTTTTTTTTTAATGTAGAAATAATATTTTACTCGTTAATTAAATATGATTCCGAAGCTTAAAGAGAAAAAAAGAACATAAGCCTCAGATTCCTCTCCCAAAGAAATGAAAATTGATGATGATACAAATAACGCACACATAAAACTCAAATTTCGTGCCGGATTAAATTATGAATAAAGTTTCACTATTCAGGATATCAAACTACGATTAAATTATTTCTTCCCTACAACGAAAAATGAACTTTTATTACGTTACGAATATTTTTCTAGAATACAAAACCGAATTTACTCTTTTTTAGCAACACAATAAGAATAGTCTCGAGGTGGATAAGGTAAAAAGAAATCCGGGGAAGGTGAAGCAAATAATTACGATAAGAGGGAGATCGTTCTTCGGATCTCAGGCACATCCTGGACTATTTTTGTAAAATTCATTAGCAAATGAATAAGCTTCTCCTTACGCGTCATATATATACATTTTTTATCCTCCATTTTTCTTCATCTTTTACTCTGTTCCATAGCCGGAGAGAATTTGCTTTAGCCTTCTTCATTCAGGCGAGCTTTTCGACGTACTCGGCTTTATGAGAGCCGAGCTGGACGACCTTTCCTAGGGATCAGTAGCAGCGCCCTCCGGCAGCCCCCTCGCCATAACATACACACCAGTAACCGTGCAAAGTTACCTGGGAAGTTTCCAGTCAAAATTTCACAGAGTTCAATTCCCATTTAACTTGATGTAATTTATTTGAAAGCCAATTGAATTTCCAGAGGGCATCGCGAGGCAGGGTGCAACTCATTTGCGTCGAGGAAAAATATTATTTCACCCTTAAGTTCATTGGTGCACGCGTCAGTCCCGAAGAAGTGGACACTTTTTTTTCGACGTGTCGAAAATGAATTTCCGGTAACTTTGCTCCGCTTTGAAGTTGTCTTCCTGCGAGAGGAGAGTTCTTCGTTAGATTGGGTTGAAAACGTGGAAAAAATATTCCAGCACGTCATAGAAATTAAGGGGTTAGGCCACACTAACGGATATAAAATCATGTGCGAATTTAACAATTTTTTTTCGTGTAAAAAAGTTATTCACTCATAAAATTAAGGGGCTATACCAGTGTGACACTTTCGAAAAATCGATTTTCTTTGCCTTTTTCGATAGTTTAAACTTTCAAGAATATCATTATCATTTATATCATTTTATCTTGTAAAAATCGATAGTTAAATCTTTAAACGCGTTTTTCTGGAAATGACATTTTTCAAATTTGCTGACATGGTAACTCCAAGAGCAATTATCCGATTGACTTGAAATTCGAACTGAGTACTCTTGAATATATTTACTCTACAATGACGTAGGATATTTTTGATTGGATGAAAATTGACGATATGACTTTGAAAAAACGACCATTTTATAAGCAAGAAAACAGACATTTTTTCATAACTACGCCATTTTGTTCGATTTTGATATTTTTCGAAAATCCTACGTAATTGTACAGGAAATACCTTCCAGTTTAACGACATTTTTTCCCTTTTTCGGTTTCAGCTACTCAATGGGCCGGAATCACGTGAACAGTGGAGGAACTTTTTTTTGGCGCCTCCGAAAACAGCGCATAAGTCGCTTGGATTTCAATATGTTTCTATGAAAAAATTATCTAACGTAGGTCAAATATAGCCAAATATATTCTTAATTTTCCGAAACATTTAATTGAGTACTTTTCTTCCAAAAAATTCCCGAAAATCACCCAAATTTTCAGCGTTCACACTTGTATAGCCCCTTAATTTTATGAATGAATCACTTTTTCATACGAAAAAAAAATTGTTAAATTCGCACATGATTTTATACCCGTTACTGTGGCGTAACCCCTTAACGTGTAAAACACTGGCCTACGGAACGGTCACCCATCCGAGTATGAACTCGGGCCAGCGTTGCTCAACGCATGTGTCGCAAGCGTCGATTAGTTGGGCGGAAGAAGCAAGGGGAATCAAAAATCGTTACGCGGCCAGTTTATTGGCAGCTTGTTCAAAGTCCCTCCGGGGATACACGACGTTGTGTGAAGTGGGGAAAGCCCAGTGGCACAACTGCCCAGGCTCCTCTTTGGCCTCCTGGCATCGGGCACAACGTGTGGCCAACGCCACTGTAACTTGCCACAGCCTGAACTTCTGACGAGTCATTTTGGTCAATGTTGTCCCGCCATCGCGAACGGTCCTCTGGCGTTTGGTCGGGTGCCCGGAAACACCGAACTAACCCCAAAACCCCTGCAAGGATCTAGTCGACCAGGAATTGACATCATTCCCAAAAAGGTCCTCCAAAGCAATGACCGTAACTACCACGATAAATAAGAGTCGAAAAAACAGCAACACGTATCATCGTATGGCCGCGTTAATCGTTTCGCCCCCCGTCATTCCTTTCCATCCCTGGGGCACCTGGTCTCCGACACGGTGAACTGTTCCGTCGACTCGTTCGAATCGTCCGCATCCCATCCAATCTCGGTCGACTTTGTGGTGACGGAAAACTTTCCACCGCATGAGTCGTCGTCCTGTGCGGTCTTCTTTGTCGCATTTTTTTTTTCGGCCCATCGGCTCAGCGCTTCCTCTATGCGCCTGGGAAAAGAATCAGGTGTGAACAGCCGCAGGCGTTGTCGACCATCCGCTGGTTCGAGTGAACTGGCAAATTTGTGGTGTCGGATGAGTAGTGGGTTCAAATTGATCAGTGGAGAATTAGTGTTGTGCGGCGGACCAACCGGAAGCCAGTCAACTGGAGTCCGCAAGGTCTCGAAGCTGTTGAATGGCCCCTGGAGTTCTGGACACTTCCTGGGACGTTAATGGGACTTGTTGGGAAACTTGGGACACCCGAATTTGCGACGTTAATGGCACCTTCGAGCCATCGGCGAAAAATGGATGAGGCCATCCATAGCCCATCGTATCTCATCTCATTATGAATGGAATCGTGGATCAGACCTTGATGGCTCCTTCCAGCTCGTCATAGATCTGATCACAGATCAGACTTCCATAGCTCCTGTCAACTAACTTGATTCAGCTGACAACTCCGTCACCATCATCGATGACGTCCAACGTCATCTTCAATGAGGACTTGTCTTTCGATTCATTCCGACTGAATCCGACGGATCATAAAGATTCCTTCCATCTGTATCGAAATGCCATTTTCCATCCAACTTCCTGTATAATGGCGAGAAGTTGGACGGAAAATGGAGCTATAATAATGGAACTGGAATAACAAGCTCATCGTATCTCATGTCATCACGGATAGAATCATAGATCAGACTTTAATGGCAACTTCCAGCTGACCCAACAATAGCTGATCAAATACCATCTCAGCCATCAGACGTTGATGGCTACTCCCAGCTCGTCATAGATCTGATCACAGATCAGACCTCCATAGCTCCTGTCAACTAACTTGATTCAGCTGACAGCTCCATCACCACCATCGATGACGTCCAACGTCATATTCAATGAGGACTTGTCTTTACATTCATTCCAAGTGAACGTGATGGATCATACAAATTTCTTAGATCTGTTTCAAAATGCCATTCTCCATCCAACTTCCTGTATAATGGCGAGAAGTTGGATGGAAAATGGAACTATAATAATGGAACTGGAATAACAAGCTCATCGTATCTCATGTCATCACGGATAGAATCATAGATCAGACTTTAATGGCAACTTCCAGCTGACCCAACAATAGCTGATCATATACCATCTCAGCCATCAGACCTCGATGGCTCCTTCCAGCTCGTCATAGATCGGATCATAGATCAGACCTCCATAGCTCCTGTCAACTAACTTGATTCAGCTGACAGCTCCGTCACCACCATCGATGACATCCAGCGTCATCTGAGGACTTTTCTTCGGATCATAAAGATTCCTTCCATCTGTTTCGAAGTTCCATTTTCCATCGAACTTTCTGCCATTTTGCAGGAAGTTGGATTCGAAGCACAGCGAACTTGGAATGATCGGTTGGCTCGAGTTTCCATCGAGGCGATCGACTCCAGAGACTGTCTTCACAAATAGACAAAGGCCAACGGACTTCGCGCTCGTTCACTCCCTCCTTCGGGTATCCCAATAGTGTCCACTCCATTTTCTTCCCTTCCCGCGATCCCTATTCCAACGTTAGTCAAGTAAATACTGGGAGGGGGGGGGGGGGGGCGTGTGCCTTGACCTATGAGGGGCGATGGAATGACCCAAAAGCTCGGAAACTTGTGCTCCACGCACCTGCTACCCCATCCATATTCCACTTTCCTCCGTTCCACCTCGACGGTTTCCCCCAGGAGCCTGGGGGCGCCTGGGGGGCGCCAGGGGAGGGCTCGCGACCCTTCTGCGTTCCGCTCCGATAACTCGTACGTAGCGTGTCGAGGGCCACTTATTGCTCGTATCGCCCTGTGCAACATGTGATTCGGGGCGTTGAAACAAAAACTGTTGTTACACCACGAGCAACCCCAGGGGAAGATCGCCCAAGGGGAACTCATCAATCATGCAATGTCCGAGCTCGTATTATGTGATCCGGAGCTTATCAACCAAGAACCAATGTACATCGGCTCGCCCCATCCTGCGCCTCATAGACTTCCTCGACACTGGCACTCGCCACGTCAACTTCCGGTTGCCCGATCAAACGGATTATCAATTCCGACGAGCTGAACCCAAACGATCTTTGATTCCTCTTTTCTCCGGTACGCCAGGCTCCCAGACGCCGTTTTTAAACCGCTTCAACTCATCAACAGCTCAGCGCGATATAACTCGCCGTTGATGTAAATTTACTGGCCATAACCGGTAGCCGCCCCGCCTACACTTCGGGTGTTCGTTACGGGCGGGAAGAAAATTGGAAACGCGACGCCTCTCGGCCGCCAAGCGTAAGTTGAGTAACTCCTCCTCGCCACTATCCACGTAATAAACGCTACCCGAAAAGTGAGACGATCAGCGAGCGCTCATCTCCGGCAAGACTCGCCCCAGAAGGCCCTCACAACCGGAGGGAAAGTTAACGAGCAAAAATTTTACTCGTTATCTTTTCCACCACGATGGGAAAAGCTGTCTCGCCGTATATTCGTAGCTAAATATTTCGTTAGATACACCGGGTGATTCGGGGCAAGTTGGACACTCGCAAAACTCCGGATATATCGATTTTCGCGGGACATTTATTTTTTAACAAGCTTTTTCTTAAGGCCTTAGACCACTCTAGAGGCCGAAAAAATACGCTTTTTGGGAATTTTTTTTTTTTTAGAAAAACTACAAAATAAATCGAAATTCCAAAAAGGGTATTTATCATACACATCAGTGACTATATACAATAATTTTTTTGAAGCGATTAATTTCAAAATGGCGGCTGTGCAGCGTTTATCTTGAAAATGCATTTTTCACGTTGGCCGGAAACATAACTCAGACAATTTTCAACCGATTCGCTTGAAATGTTGAATGTATCTTGAAAAATACATTGTCTATGGAAGTAGGTAGGATTTTTTTTTATATTGCATAGTTCATTTGTTATTAACAATTATCTGACGATTTTTTAGGCAAATTTTTGAAAAGTAAAAAATTTGCCTACAAACAGGTTAGAGCCTAACCTCTTAATGTACCACAAAGTAGAAAATAATTTTCGTTTCACCAAGTCACCTATATTTGACTGTAAATAAAAGCTTGTGGCGCCCAACTTTTTAAATGTTTAATAAATTTGATCAATTCGGTTTCATTGACCGCATTTAATTTGGCACAATAGTAATTAGAGATATTATCATCACACTTTCATACGCAGTTTAAGGATTTTCATTTGAGAAATCTAAGGTCGTTTTACAGTAAATTAAAAATAGTGGATATGGTATCGAATTTATGTAAATTAAAAAGGATATATTTACATTTTAAGAGCCCCAAGCTTTTATTTATAGTCGCATATAGGTGACTTGGTAAACAAAAATGTTTTCTACTTTTTAGTACATTGAGGGGGAATATATCTTTGCGAGGGAAAAATCAAGGGTCATTTTTGACAATTTATTTAAGAAAAACAAAGCAACATTTTTAAATTCTTTTTCTTATCCATGTTAGTAAAAGTCTTAAAGTAAAATAATTTTTTTGTTTTACTTAAAATGACGGCGCAGTAGCCGATGAAAGAAAACTCCTTTTTTCATAGTCCTATACGGGCGTATTTGCACACGTCATCATTTTTAAGCTAGAACAAAAAAACGAAAAATATTTTGAAAGTAGATTTTCAAAACTAGTCCAGTACGGAGGGGTTTTTCAAAATATTGATTTAAAAAAAATGGCGTTAATATGAAAAAAAAACTGTCGAATGTCGATCATAAAATGTTTAAATTTCAACTTATCGAAAAAATCCTCGGCACTGGACTAGAAAATGTTGTCAAGAAGCTGCAGTTAAAATTTCAAATCAATCGTTCGAAAACTCGAGGCTATGCATATCCCGTGTCTAAAAAAATAGTTACGAGAAAAACGCGTTTAAAGTTTTGAGTACTGTAAAATCATGGAAATTTCGTGTTTACCTTTTATCGGCGATGCCTGGACCATACAATTGTCCTTTTAATTCAACATTCTCTTGCTCTTCTTCTTTTCTGGAAGGTGTAGGGAAAAAATGCAAAAAAAAAATTACAAGGGTATATGCCCCCTTAAGAAAAAGCTTAT
This sequence comes from Ophion obscuratus, assembly GCA_964007375.1. NCBI lineage: Eukaryota > Metazoa > Arthropoda > Insecta > Hymenoptera > Ichneumonidae > Ophion > Ophion obscuratus. The sequence continues at coordinate 26,051,584 of OZ023324.1, read as the reverse complement.
TAAAAAAATTGCATATAAATTGTTTTCTACTTTTTAATCTTTGATTGATTTTACTAGAGCTCTGAAATTTTTGCAAAGAAGGATTAATCATTGCAAACGAACCGGTGTTTTTATTGGTTGCTTGTCAGGAGAAATCCTGGAGAACTGTGACAGGTGGCATCTATCATAGATGTTGGCTCGCCACCTATTAGACCTTGCCTTTTAACCCATTTCACCTATTGGACCCTTTTAACGATTGTGCGATCCGAGAGCACTTAGCGCTAATTCATAAGTTCTCATGCACTTACAATGTATTGTCACCTCCTAGATGCCTGTGTGCAAAATTTCAAAGTTCTAAGTAGTCGGGAAGTGGGTGAAATATCGATTTTCCGTTTTGCGTCTCACATAAAGTCGTTTAATTTTTATTTTTAAAGTTGAACCATGCATTGTCACCTCTTACATTTAGATGCATCTTTTCAAAATTTTAGAGCTCTAAGTAGTCGGGAAGTGGGTGAAATATCGATTTTCAGTTTTGCATCTCACATAAAGTCGTTTAATTTTTATTTTTAAAGTTGAACCATGCATTGTCACCTCTTACATTGTGAGGAAGTGGGTGAAACATCAATTTTCCGTTTTGCATCTCACAGAAAGTCGTTTTGTTTTTGATTTTTAAAGTTGGATCATGCATTGTCACCTCTTAAATTTAGATGCATCTTTTCAAAATTTTAGAGCTCTAAGTAGTCGGGAGGTGGGTGAAATATCGATTTTACGATTTGCATCTCACAGAAAGTCGTTTAATTTTTATTTTAAAAGTTGAATCATGCATTGTCACCTCTTACATTTAGATGCATCTTTTAAAAATTTTAGAGCTCTAAGTAGTCGGAATCTGGGTGAAATATCGATTTTCCATTTTGCATCTCACAGAAAGTCGTTTTTATTATTATTTTGAAAGTTGAATCATGCATTGTCACCTCTTACATTTATATGCATCTTTTCAAAATTTTAGAGCTCTAAGTAGTCAGGAGGTGGGTAAAATATCGATTTTCCGTTTTGCATCTCACAGAAAGTCATTTATTATTTATTTTTAACGTTGAACCATGCATTGTCACCTCTTACATTTAGATGCATCTTTTCAAAGTTTTAGATCTCTAAGTAGTCGGGAAGTGGGTGAACTATCGATTTTCCGTTTTGTGTCTCACAGAAAGTCGTTTAATTTTTATTTTTAAAGTTGAATAATGCATTGTCACCTCTTACATTTAGATGCATCTTTTCAAAATTTTAGAGCTTTAAGTAGTCGGGAAGTGGGTGAAATATTGCTTTTCAGTTTTGTATCTCACATAAAGTCGTTTAATTTTTATTTTTAAAGTTGAACCATACATAATCACCTCTTACATTGTAATGCACTTTAAAAAAATGTAGAGCTCTAAGTAGTCGGGAAGTGGGTGAAATATCAATTTTCCGTTTTGCATCTCACTGAAGGTCGTTTTGTTTTTAATTTTTAAAGTTGAATCATGCATTGTCACCTCTCAAATTTAGATGCATCTTTTCAAAATTTTAGAGCTCTAAATAGGCGGGAGGTGGATGAAATATCGATTTTACGTTTTGCATCTCACAGAAAGTCGTTTAATTTTTATTTTAAAAGTTGAATCATGCATTGTCACCTCTTACATTTAGATGCATCTTTTAAAAATTTTAGAGCTCTAAGTAGTCGGAAAGTGGGTGAAATATCGATTTTCCGTTTTGCATCTCACAGAAAGTCGTTTTTATTTTTATTTTGAAAGTTGAATCATGCATTGTCACCTCTTACATTTAGATGCATCTTTTCAAAATTTTAGAGCTCTAAGTAGTCGGGAAGTGGGTAAAATATCGATTTTCCGTTTTGCATCTCACACAAATTCGTTTTCTTTTCTCAAAGTTGAATCATGCATTGTCACCTTTTACATTTAGATGCATCTTTTCAAAATTTTAGAGCGCCAAGTACTCGGGAAGTTGGTGAAATATCGATTTTCCGTTTTGCATCTCGCAGAAAGTCGTTTTTTTTATTTTTAGCGTTGAATCATGCATTGTCACCTCTTGCAATTAGATGGATCTTTTCAAAATTATAGAGCTCTAAGTAGTCGGGAAGTGGGTGAAATATCGATATTCCGTTTTGCATCTCACAGAGAGACGTTTTTTTTTTTAAGTTGAATCATGCATTGTCACCTCTTATATTTAGATGCATCTTTTCAAAATTTTAGAGCTCCAAGTAGTCGGGAAGTGGGTGAAATATCGATTTTCCGTCTTGCATCTCACGCCAAGTCAAGTTGGATAAAAGCTTGTAAAAAAGGTAAGAAGAAAAATCTGCCTCGTTGAGTCATTGAGGGGGATCACCGCAGTCTAGAGCCTCGGAAAAATGCAAAATATCGACAATATTTGGATGGACAACCGATTGATACAATGAAAATTTCGTTCCGTGGCGTTCATTATACGTACCTTCGAGTATCTGTGCAATTTTTTCCACGCGATTTTGGAACTTAATGGCTGCGCTGAAGCTGCATAAAGCGAGTCACCTTTGTCCGATGATGTCCTGCGGCTGGCAGCATTACATCGCCAATTCCTCACCGATTTACTTGACATAATTTTTTTCGAACCTCGTAACATTTTACATCAAAGTACGCAGGGAGTTTTTGATACTTTAGAAAAAAGTCTCGACTTGTTTTCGGGTTTTTTTGTTTACCGAGAACCATTTTTTTCACACATGCACCGTTTTATCAAAAATCGATATTTCTCGATTTTCCTACGGACTTCGAACATGAATCTTATCTAGAACTCGAGTTATTTTGAATTTCCATTTCAGGTAACAAAATGGGAGAATTCTTGTCGGCATTGTCAGACAGAGGTGACTTGCTTCATCTACCTTTAGCGGCGCAATTTTTTATCAAAATCCTGCCAAAAAAATTGTAAGGTTACTCGAAGATATGCAGAACAAAGGCCACCGAGTAGAATTTTTATTCTATCAATTGGACGTCCGTAAAAAAGGTCGAAATTCACTTGTTTCTGGCTGTAGGGTGGCAGTCCCCCTTAATTCCGCCGACAATTTTTCCTCGATGGGGAGATGTTCCGGTCCATAGAATTGCGAAACTGATATACAGCTCCGTGACGCGCAATGTACGAGGATTGCACCATCCCTAATGAGATCTCAGTCGTTAAATGAGATAAAGCTCGTTTGTGAAAGAAGGAAAAAAAGTAGCGAACGAGATTTGGGTCGTTTAACCCATTAACGTTCCGAACGAGCGCGCGAGTTGGTTTTGCTCTCTCTCTCTCTCTCTCTCTCTCTCTCTCTCTCTCTCTCTCTCTCTCTCTCTCTCTCTCTCTCTCTCCCTCCCCCTCTCTCTTCGAGCGTCTGTCAATAACGTTGTCTGTCGCGCGCTGCTTGGTGGCGCTGCTATTCTCCAACGTTCTTTGTTCCGTCACCACGTAGTTTTTTTTTCCTTCATGTGGACGGCCGTGAGAGCTTGCTGCGCTGCGAAGATTAAATCGATACCTGACGAGAAACTACTTTTCCCTTGCTGACCGAGAATCGTTCTCGTCGTGTGAACTTTAACGCTTGCTTTCCCAGCTTATTTACGCGAACGAGCATTCACGAAAAAAAAAACGAAAGCACTCCGTTTTGGAGCACAGCCATCGTAAGCAACGTTGCGAAATTATTTATTGCTAAGTTCTACATATTTTCCATTAATTCATCGTGTCAATCAATTTATTCAAGAAGTATCCATTTTTCGGGATTTATTTCATCCTTAAGAAGACTCCTTCGTATAACGCTCGAAAAGAAACAAAAAATGATCAAGTTGAAAAACCCCATGTACCCAAGGGATTAGAAATGAAGAATATAATATCCGTGACCATTAGCCAAAAAATTTCAAAGAATCCCAACACGCCAGGCGCGAAACCCCAATAAATCGAAATGATACGGAAAACGTGAGAAATTAGGTGAAACCTGAACACAGCCAAATAATATGAGATCATTGAATCACGTAAAAATATGGAAAACGCGAAATGCTTGAAAAAATAAAGGATTTGAACGGTGAAAAATGAGAACAATAAATTCCGAAGAAAAACAAAATGGCAAAAAGCTGTTGAAGTATGCAGTACTTACGACATCGATGAGTTGTGACAGTCGCAGTCCCATTTTGACGGTAAGTCGATCGCTGTTATTGCCAACTGGTCGTATAAGCCGATTGTAGTTGGACAGAAGATCGTCGTAGAGGCGTTTTGCGTCGGGATTGGCCGAGGCGCCCGGAAGTATCGTGACGAAACAGGAAAAGGCCACCGCCATCGCCAACAATCCGCCCAACCTGGACCACCACCGCCACCAGCCTTTCCCACCGTCGTCCGTCCAAGCATCCCTGACCATCGTACGCCGTGTCCACCCCTGCAACCCAGAAACACAATTTTATGAATAGCTTCATAGTACGAACGGCAGCTGAAGGAACCTAAGCTGATATAAAAATCTCCAGGACCCGTGTTAGAAAATCAGCCGAAAGTTGGTTTAGTGTCATCAACGATGAGTCCATTTGTTCAAGTCATCAGCCCTCCTCATAGAAGTCAATAGCAGTTCGCGGTAACCCAAACAAGTCTAGGGAAATGAAACTGACACAGGAAATGGTCACCTGCCACCTCCCAATTCCCTTCCCAGTACAGCTGAAGAACCGCCAAGCCAATGCCCAAAATCTCATAGTCACATGTGAAAAAAATCAGCCCAAACTTTTCTCCCATGCCATCAACGAACAGTCCATTCTGCGGAGTTTGTCAAACGAGGCAATACCGCTTAGGAAGATATTCCCATAAGGAACCTCATGGTTGTGGGAAGACCACACTATCAACGTACTTTAATTGATATCATCATTCAAACACAGCCTTCATCATACGTTCGGCTGCCACCGCATATTGGGTGTGCGGTTGATCCTCCCCCAGATGGTTTGATAGAGTTGTTCGAAAGGACGAATCTCCACGGGCTTCGGGAATCGCCGCGCAGACCAACATCCCCTGAGGGACCTGGATGCTCCCCCATTGTAGGTGGCAGGACGTCGTCACAACGGAACTGCTTCACTACGACTTTGAGTCCGGACACAACAAGTGACCCAGTCTATGCATACAAGACTCACGCCGATCGATTTTATGTTCACCACCAACATTCAACCCGGTGGATACCCTGTCCATTGTCCAGGTAATCTATGGCGAGGTCTTTCTCCCCTTATTTTATGGACTGGCCGACCGCCATGTGGAGTCTTTCACCGATGCGATCTTGAATTACGTGAAGATGATTCAGCATTCTCTGGTGACTTTTATTCCGTCATCGTGGAACCGTCAAAAGACCATCTTTGGCTTGACTGATTGGAAACGGACTCCGGAAGCGGCTGGATATAACCCGATTCGTAATAGTCATCCTACACGAATGCCTTCATGGAGCCATAATAGTTTGTAGCTGCATATGATGGGCCTCTTATGTTCCAGAATTCCAGATAATGGAACTATGATGTGCTGTCGCTTTATACGATGAAGCCATGCTGTAACGTGGCCCCACATCATGAAGCCATAATGGTATATGGGTCCAAATAATCGGACCATCATGTTCCAGGACTTTCTATCATCGGGTCGTAATGTTCTGTGGCTTTGTCGCGACGCCATCACCTGCCATTACTCTCTATATCAGCCCTATGTTGTTCCATGGTTCGATAACGCCTGGAACATTTTGGCACCTTGATCCCAGAAGTTAAGGAGCCGCTGCAAATCTGCCCAATCATGGCCCTTTCCTACAATTGGAATTTCATTCATATCTGCAGGTCTGTATCCCGCTGAGAAAAGAGCCGGGAGACTGCTAATTCATCACTTCCGCAACATCTAAATTGGTAGCCATTCCTATATCGATCAATCCCTCAATCCAATTGCCTTCAGTGTGGTAATACTTTGCGGGTGGGAGCATCGAATCCTCGCATTAGGTGGTGCAGTACCAGACCACAGAGGGATAGAGAGCGAGGGGGGGAAACGCCGTTGAAGAATTTGAATGCTCGACAATGTTGGCCTCGCATGGACCATTCTCGGAAATTGGCTCGGGGCTTTGTAGAGGGAATTCGATGGGATTCCAACGCGGCTATGTTTCGAATAAATCGTGGTCTTCCGTTGTCAACCGTTTTCCGGGAGCCGTCTAGATAGTTCTGGATCCCGGAAGCTACCAACCTTCGTGGATTGGTTGGAAACATGAGTTGGTATGAGGCTGAAGTAGCGCATATGTCGGTTCTATAGCGGTCTATTCTATAAGCGCGCCGTTCCAAGCCCAGCTGTCCGTGCCATCGAGCCCCGTAGCCTCAATTGTGGTCGACAAAGTATCGTCCCATGTACACGGCAACCTGGGCCGAGCGGGGGTTGGAGGGTAGTTTGGAACGCGGATATCTAATGACACGCGTTCGTTCAACAACTCTCCTGCGACATTCTCCCAAGAATAATCGGATTATGCCGGATGCCCTGGCAAACATCCACCCGAGGACTCTGCATTCCGTTTCAAGTGAAGTTTTCTGGCGTATGACGCATCAATTGGGAAAGGGAGGCGGGTCTTACGCGACTCTCGGACCGGGTGAGTCTCCAGTGCTGGATGAAACTCGTGGTTGTGGTTGGGAAAGCTCCGTGATCATGATTGTCCCACTGGATAAATGTAAACGTTTTCTTCGTCGCGACCACTATCCCGCTGCTTCATGACCACTGGTCTGCAAGGTAGTCACGACCACGGGAATGACCACTCTCCTGCTGGGTTAATATGATCGCTGACCTGCTGGGTAGCCACGACCCCAAGCCTTACGGGATATCCGTAACCACTGCCAGGACCAATGTCCTGTTTAGTAGTCATGATCAGTTACTTGCTCGGTAGTCATGACCACTTTCCTACTGGGTAGTCTTGACCACCGCCCTGCTGGTTGGTCATGGCAGGTTTTCCACTGGGCAATCACCACTGCCTTGTTAGGCGACTATCGCTATTGCCATGTCCGCAGACTTGTAGGACAGCCATGAGGATTGCCAGGACCAATGGCCTGCCGGATAGTCATCGTCACTGACCTGCTGCTTGGTCATTGTCACTTTTCGGCTGGTTAATCATGATCATGGCCCTGCTAGGTAGTCATCATCACTGACCTGCTGGTTGGCCATTGCCACTTTTCAGCTGGGTAATCATGATCATGGCCCTGCTAGATAGGCACTATCGCTAGTCTGCTGGATAATCGTGACTACTTTCCTACTGGGCAATCACGATCACTGACCTGCCACGATCACGGACTGCTGGCTGGTCGTGATCACTTTCCAGCTGATCATCGATAATCACTATTTTGTCGGATGGTTGCGATCACCCAGTCACCGGCTTTTTTATACTTCCGGGGCATCCATCGTGCTAAACGGGCAGATGAGCCTGACCATACATCAGACGAGGGACGCATCGATGCGTTAGTAAAGTTGTGATACCAAAGGGACCAAATGGAATTGGGTTTCCGAGCTGAACGATGAAATATCGCCCGGATGGATAACTGGCCAGCAAAAAAACAGCAGACTCGAATCCCAACGGTGCTGTACCCTCCGAATGTGCACTTTCCCGAATCACGTAACGTTAATTTTCTCAAAGCTGGTCCCGACTTGACGGGGGGGAGTTAAGGGTAGAACCAAGTGGCGAAGCTGTACATGTCTCAGGGCGCTGATGGCGCTCACCCTTTTTCCTAACCCTTCTCTCGTATATTCGTGTCACGTTGACACGTACTCTTCCCGCGCGTAAAGTGGTCGAGTACGTGAGCGCGAATTTTTACTGCATCTCAAGGCTTTCAGGTGGCGAGTTAGTTGAGTGCGAGTGGCCCGGTTGTGGGAGGTTCGAGGGGGAAAAAAAACGAGCGATCACGTGAGCAATTGGAGGAGATCGGGAGAAGGCAAGAAAATGGCTGACGATGGTTTCGACCGTGGAACGTTTCTTTCCCCTTCTGGAAAAAGATTTCGGCCAAGGAAGAAGATTCATCCTCTTCGTATACGTAACTATATTTCCCTTTTATTCTTTCATTCTTCTTCCCACCCCACCGTGACCACACATTCATGTGTGTTTTTTTCCCTCCTTACGTTCTCGCCTTTTTATCCCCGTACCTCCCTCAACTGCCTTCCACCCTTTCCCTCTCCCTCGCTCTCTCTTTCTCTCTCCGTAGTTCCGAGCACTCTCTTCTGGCACTCGCCCAGGTCTTTCGGCGTCACGCTTCGCAAAACCGAGGTCCAAGGTGATCGGGAATGAAGAGCAGCCAGGCTTTAACGTCCGGTATCCTCGTTTACGTGTTTTTTCTTGCATCTTTTGCCAAACTTCTTTTTTCTTCGCTCTTTTTGTCCGGCGGGAAACCTCATTTTTTCAGCCAACGGGAATTCTAAGATGCCTTCGTCTGCTCGTTCGTAGTTCTATCCAGGTGGATTTGATCGAGAGCTCCTTTGGCAGCCTGAAACATACAAATGACCCTGGACCAGATAATTTTACGGGTTGAGAAAAAAAACCCGAAATGACCCGGCTCCGGTAACGCTTCCCATTATACTCTTTCAGTCGTGGTTTCTTTTCAGTGAGCGAGATACACAGTGACGCGCCGTTGAGAGGCCACGAACGACTTCGTTAACAATTTTATGGCCTCCTTCCTCGCGAGGAAAGGGCAGGGAGCGAAGTGCGCGAGAATCATGTGGAGAAAAGAAGACAAACTGTCTAAAGGAGTGTATACCTGGCATAATTACTACGACTTTTTTTCCGTGCGCTTGAGAGAAAATAGAAAGAAGACAAATTTAAGCTCGCTGCTAGCTCTACCTCTCTCTCTCTCTCTCTCTCTCTCTCTCTCTCTCTCTCTCTCTCTCTCTGGCTCACGGTATTCCACGTCTTAAGGAGCTTAACAAAGAATAAACCTCTCCCGTGTTTGTCCAACCGACTCCAACCCGGAGAAGGTCCAATATTTCTATAGAGTTCAGACTTTTTCCTGAATTATGGCTCTTCTCAACGCTACCTCGTTTTCCACCGTGCCCTCAAAGCGCCATCCCATTTATCCCCCGTACTATTTATATTCGTTTCATTCCTTCCACTCGATTTTACAAGCTTGAACTTCTCCTATTTTCTCCATTTTTATTCGAAACCGAAAAAACGTCTCCGTCCAAAAACCGTCGAACCCCCGTAATCAGTCGATGGTAACTATGCACCTCCAATACCGTTGTGTGCAGTAACCCAACGTTATTCGGTAATCGTACAGTAATCTTAGAATGACAGGGGAATGAAAAAATACGCGATAAGTGCAGTACCGGAAAACAGTACACCAACGGTCCAGAAAGGATACCGTGAGTATACATTAATTCGACAGTACACAGTAATCGCGTAGTAATTCTGCAGTAAAGGGGCAACAAAGGCATACAAGTAGTGACGGTAACTATGAACAGTGCGATCATAATGTAGCAAAAGCACGGTAATCGTAAAGTAACGTTGCAGTAGCGGTACAAACTAATCCCCGTATCGTACAGTAACGTCGTGAGTACCAAACAGTAACCCATCTTTGTATTGTGATCGTACAGAAATACTAGAGCGATGGTGTTGATAAAACTACGCCAATAGGGTAGTAACGGAAAACAGTCCAGTAAAAAAAATATAAGAAACAGTAACCGAACAGTAACGCCACTATAAAAATGTAATACAGGCACACAAGTAGTACGGGTAGCCCAAAGCAGTACAGTCACGATGTAGCGGTATCCTAGTGACGGTACGGTAACGGCGCAATAATACTGCAGTAACCTCCATATTAACGGTACAGTAACCTCCACAGTAACGGCACAGTAACCTCCACAGTAATAGTACAATACAGTTCACAGTAATGGTACAATACACTTCACAGTAATAGTACAGTAACCTCGATAGTAACGGTACAGTAACCTTGACAGTAACAATACAGTCATATTTAGAGCAACTGTACAGTAAACTCCACAGTACCGTCACAATAACCTCGACAGTAACGATACAGTAATCTTCACAGCATCGGTACAGTAACCTCCACAGTAACAGCATAGTAACCTCGACAGTACGATATGAAACACAGTTCGAAAACGGTTTCTTGTCAGAATATTTTCTGCAATTTGGGACCGTTACAATAACGATTCCAGTTCATCACCAGTATCGATGCCTTAACAGTGAAAAACAGGGTCTCGAACGGCCTTACTAATAACCAGGGTGCAGTAACGATAACCGTACAGTAACAACGGTTACCCCGATGAAGGTACAGTAATCTCCACAGTAACAGTACAGTAACCTCCACATTAACGGTACAATACAGTTTACAGTAATGGTACAGTAACCTCCACAGTAACGGTACAATACACTTTACAGTAATGGTACAGTAACCTCCACAGTAACGGTACAATACACTTCACAGTAATGGTACAGTAACCTCCACAGTAACGACACAATACACTTCTCAGTAATGGAACAGTAACCTTGATAGTAACGGTACAGTAACCTTGACAGTAACAATACAATCATCTTTAGAGCAACTGTACCGTAAACTCCACAGTACCGTCACAATAACCTCGACAGTAACGATACAGTAATCTCCTCAGCATCGGTACAGTGACCTCCGCAGTACGATATGCAACACAGTTCGAAAACGGTTCCTTGTCAGGATATTTTCTGCAATTTAGGACCGTTATACTAACGATTCCAGTCCATCACCAGTATCGATGCCTTAACAGTGAAAAACAGGGTCTCGAACGGCCTTATTAATAACCAGGCTGCAGTAACGATAACCGTACAGTAACAACCGTTACCCCGATGAAGGACCCTTATGCTACGTGTCCTTCAAAGCTCTCTAGCAAGTCCAACGTCGATTCGGTGCTGCAGCGATACGGGAAAATATTTTCGACCCTTCCATGTAGGAATTGAGGAGTTGCGAAGCCACCCAAGTGGAGGTTGAAGACCCCCGAGATCGGAGAGTCACGTCTCGATGACCGAAATGTATGAGGGGAGATTGGCGAACGCGAAGGAAGGTCATCCAAAGCGATTGAACGTCGAATAGGACGAGTTCAGTGGATTATCGGGGGCTAGGGGAATTCCCCGAGGTAAAGTTTTCATCGGAGAACAGCCATGCTGGTAACCCATTGCGAGTATATTATGTCCCTCTCGATAATTCAATAGAGGACTACATAAAGGATGATGTTGGATAACGTACAAATGGTAAAGTATACCCCCGTGGTTGCTAAGATAAGAATTCGATGGTTTGTTTCTACGATCTTTCTCGATGATTTTTTAAGGCATCCAAAATTTGATCAAACAAGTTCAAAAGTTCTCAAATCCTTGACTTAATAATGTTTTAAGTAAAATAATAGAAATTCGCACGCTCCCACGTTCGTTGATAATTTACGACTTTACTGTTGTGAATTAATTCAATTGTCACCGCGAATACCATGTATCAATTTTTTACTCGACTAAAAGCTACGAGCAGTTCTGCGTTACATGAATTTCTTAGATGGATTTTAATCGTGAATTATCTTAAAAACATTAAGAACAAGACTTGGGTATATTTATTATTATTATTGACTATTGCTCATAATGTGATAAACCTTACCAATCGTAAAATATCGATAATTATTAATGATAATGTAGTAATTATTAATAATAGAGTCATAAGTATTAACGATGATATGATCATTATTATTAATAACAATCATAATATTAATGAGCAATATTATTGTTGTCCTAAAATTATGAATGATCATGCAGTAATCTACGACAAACGTTTTTCATTCACAATTCTACGATAATTCGCGAAAGAATCCGATATATTATGATTTGTAACTTATTACCTCAAGATATATATCATAACTTCATAAAAAAATCGTACAATTGACGCCTCATTTAAAAAATGAGTTTCAAACTCCTCAATTTATTTCCTTTGCTTCAAATATAATCTTACCTACGATCGGTGTGTGATGTTTTTTGGGAATTCAAAATTTCCCCAAATCAACTTAAGGGGTTAGGCCACTCTAGAAATTTCGATTTTTTCAACGGTCCCCTAGGACCTCAAAAACGATGTCCCAAAAGATTATGGCCGGAAAAAATCTCTAAAAACTCGGTTTTTGACTTTTAGTACACAAGGCCGCCAGGTCCGCAGCGAGACTATTCAAAACTTCAAACGCTTCATTCAAACGCTTTTCATATCTTGAAAAATACATTATCTATGGAAGTACGTGGGATTTTTTTTATATTGCATAGTTCATTTGTTATTAACAATTATCGGACGATTTTTTAGGCAAATTTTTCACTTTCCACTGTAGAAGTGTGTCATTTGGCCAAAAATCAATTTATCGTAAAAATCCTACGTCCTTCTATAGCAGTTATATATAATCGAAAAAAATTCATTGGCTCATTATAATTCAACAATTACAGGAGCTGTTTGTCCGGCCGTGGACCCTGGAAAAACGGCCATCGGAGGTCATCGCAAAAACGCTGTACAGCTGCCATTTTGAAATTAATCGCTTCGAAAAAAATGTTGTATGCAGTCACTGATATGTTCGATAAACACCTTTTTGTGATCTCGATTTATTTTGTAGTTTTTCTAAAAAAAAAACCCAAAAAGCCTATTTTTTCGGCGTCAAACCCTTACTTAAATTATGTTTCCAATTGGAAAAAGAAAGTTGTAAACTCCTCAGCGTTCGTCAATTATTTACGTATTTTTTGTTGCGAATTAATTCTCTTATCACTACACGGGTGCCATTCGCTTGTCAGGCTTTTCTCCTCGCGCTTAATTTCCTCTTTTCGTCTCGCTCACTCGGTTAATTGGCTACGAAATGTTCTCCTGACACAGGAATATCGACTTGATTTACAAGTTCTTGGCACAGTGTTACTCCTTATCGTCAAACACGTCTAAATAATAATAATAATAATAAATGACAGAAATGTTTTCGTGGGTGGGTGAGTCAAGCTTGGCGAAGACAAAGGCCGCGAAGGTAATACGATATCGGAAAATCGACGTTGTAATACCGCGTGCTGTACGCTCGGTTGGGAATTCAACGGTAAAGATACATCGCCCGTATAAGCCGCCTCGGTACACCAACAACAATCGATTTCATATTTCAACTCGTCCACCTTTTTTTTCGTTTTTTTTTCTTCCAATTTCTTTTTCTTTTTTTCAAATCGATAGAACGTTTCTACATCTCAACCTACGACGCAGATTGTGGATATTGAAATTCCAAATTATTTCAAAGAGGCAATTCTTCTTGCCGCCATTTAAAAATGATTCCGAAAATTGCCACCTGGTGTAGAATCCCACACTTGTAGAAAATACCAAATCAACATTACATATTTCTTTATTAAAAACATTATAAAATAAGCTGAATAATAAATTAATTAACTCTGTAATAATTATTTTATAAAAATCCTACTTTATCGAATTTTATTCGATAAAGTAGGATTTAAATTTTAATTTTTTAAATTTAAAATTTTAATTTTAATTTTTTATTTAAATTTTTTTCCCGTAATAAATTACTTCTCCTTTATCAATTGTATCAATAGGTTGCGTGAAAATATGCAAAAAATGAACGCACGATTATTCGTTGACCGTCACTCTTGCTATCGTAATGACCATTTAAATTTTTTTAGTCGAAACATTATGAACTATTTAAAAGGAAAACGTGTTTCTCTTGGAGAAAATAATTAAATGGCCATTGCGATAGAACACTGACGTTCACTAAAAGAATAAACGTAAATTGATTTTTTTGCACATATCAATACAAATGATACAAAATTAATAGATTTCTGCATTAAAAAAATTTCAATAGTCATTACACTTAGAAAATTCCGTTCGCTAAAAGAATACACCAACTTTAATTTCTTCGCACATATTCGCGCAACACTAATTTCAAAAAATCCCAAACTGTAATAAAATATCAATAAAAATCCTTTTATATTCAAATGGACACGATATTCGCTAAAGTCTTGAATAAAAATTGACTTAAATATACCACTGACGTGAAATAATTTGAGTGTTTGTTCAATGTTGGTCTGTAGAGTGAACATTTTTGGTGCGACTTTCAGCAACACTAAATTTACCACAATTCAATTTCGATCGAATTTATGAGAATTTTTGTCCTCGCAGAAACGTGCTGTAAAGTACGGTAAGAAATGTAGTGCAGAGCGTATAATCGAATTAAATTCTATAGCGTCTTATTTTGCACATATATATATATATATGTACCCAACAGTTTGAAAGCAATGTCTGGGCAGGGCTGCAAGTGAAACTCGCCGTAACGTTATATCCTTGAAATTATGCAATTTTTTACCCTCTCCCCCCTGCCCTGCTATTCCGGGCAGCTTGGGAACGAGGGAGAAACGTGCGGCATGCAAGAAAGGAGGAAACGTCAAGAAAGGAAACCTCGAATCTTACTGCCACTGCGCAGGAGCTTCTTATACTTGGCTGGTTCAGGACGGGCGTTTTCTCAGAGACTGTGCGAGAAAAAATTATCTTTTAAACGGTGCTTCACCAATTTTCAAGAAATTAGTAACTTTTTGAAGTTGATCAATTATTTTAATCACTTCAAATCAAAGCAGGGTGGAATTATGCGTTGTGTAGAATTTTCTAGATAGAATTCGATCGTGAATCATCGTAAAATAAAAAAGGATATTGTTAATTATTATTGGTTACTGATAATATCATAACGAACGATATCGATGGCAACAGATCGATAATTATTAATAGTAATACAATTATTATAATCGACTTTACGTTGGATCGGTGTGCGTGCGTTTTTTTTCCTTTGGTTGTGAACATTTACCATTAAGGGGTTAGGCCACAGTAACGGACATAAAATCATGTGCTAATATAACAATTTTTTGCCTATGAAACGTGATTCACTCATAAAATTAATTACACATCTATTTAGTATGAATACCAAGCTATTAGAAAATATATATATTTTTTTCGATGTGCAAAATGGCCGACTACCAATATTTTATTTTGTTATCTTTTTTTTAAGCGCTCCGCGGCGTGACATTTAGCATTCACAATTTTTGACCTAGAACAAAAAAAAATTCTCGTCAATCTACATTAGAATACCTACAGAAGTACGTACGGAATTAAAAAAATATTCAGAAATATTCAAAATATTTCTAGGTGGAAATTAAAAAATGAATTTTCAGTCAAAAATTTCGTTATAACGGCTCATAAACTGCTCATAAAATGAAAAGGTTTTCGATTAATCAGAAATTCCGTACGTACTTCTCTGCGAAATGCAATTTGGAACATTACTTTAAAATTTGGAGTAAATCGAGTGAAAATTGTTGGAGTTATTTGTCACGCCAATTGGAAAAAAGCTGTTTCGAGAAGTTTCGAGTAGTCACCATTTTGTACATCGAAACAAAAATATATATTTTCTAACAGCTTGATATTCATACTAAATAGATGTGTAATTAATTTTATGAGTGAATCACTTTTTCGTACGAAAAAAATTGTTAAATTCGCACATGATTTTATGCCCGTTACTGTGGCCTAACCCCTTAAAGTTCGAATCGACGCGTAGGTTTTTGTTATTCCAAGCCGCGCTATTCAGCGCTCCAGCCGCATCCCGAGAGATTAAACATTAAAAAAAATTGATGAAAATCGGAAAGCAACCGTGAGGATATGCGGAGAACATATGCAAATCACGAGAGGAATGAAAGGCCAAGAGGAGGGACGGTGGGTGAGGGGTGGGGTGAGGGGTAGGGGGCCGTAGGATGCTGGAAGGAGAGAGAAAGAGAGCTCGACATGCCACAAAGTCAGAGAAATCCTGGAGCGCGAGAGTATTTCGAGCACATAAAGCCAGCGTGTACTCTTCTGGTCCGTAGTTGAGTGCAACGTCCTCTGGCCGACCTCGCAAACGAGAAGAGTCTAGTAGTGTCGCACCAAACACCCATCCACGTACACACCTATCAAAATGCACACGTGTGCACAGTTTGGCTGGGCTGGAGAGAGAGAGAGAGAGAGAGAGAGAGAGAGAGAGAGAGAGAGAGAGAGAGAGAGAGAGAGAGAAAGATGGCGAGATAAAGAGATAGGGAGGAGAGAGAAAGTGAGTGAGAGACCCTCGAAACGATGTCATATATCATATCCAGTATGCATGTACCCTGGCAAACGAGAGAGAAGAGACAGAACCAGCCATTCCCTAACCCAGCCTCCCCCGCCCTTGTCCGGAAGCGCATCGACGTCCATTTACTTCTTCAAAGACGTACTCTACGCACGCATGTTGCCGGGGAAATATATACATCGAGGGCAACATGCCCTCGACACACGACCAACAAACACGTACCTCACACATATACACCCTTCCCTGCATATACTTTGCAATAAAAATGCAGCATGGACTGCATAGGCAGACATTTTTCTGCAGAAATCGATACGCGAATTCGTAGAAATTCTACTGCAATGCGGAATGGTCGGTGTAAAGATACACCGGCAGGGTAATACAACTTGAGATGAGAATTACACGATGTAAAACGTGCCGTGGGTGTAGAATTACTGTGACTGTACCGTTGACATTACTGTACTGTCGATGCGGTTATCGAACTGTATCCGTTACTGTCCTGGTCTCCGTTGAGGCTGTCCGCGTTCGTTGAGGTTGCATTTATTCCACTATAGCTACTGCTTTTCAGAGTTACTGTACTGTTACTTTGGAGTTACTGGATACGCTACTGTACCCTGAGAGATGACTAAACTCCGTGTTTTTCGGACTGTTGGTGTAGTACTTGTGATTACTGTACCGTAAAGTAATACTGCAGTTTCACTGTAGTATTACTGTAGTCATCAAATATTACTTCACTGTCATTGAATATTACTTCACTGCAGTATGACTGTACTACAATACTATTACTGTACGGTAGTACAGTAATGCGGTACCGTAGAACGGTATGTACGGTAGTAATATTACTGTAGTAAATTTACCTCACTGCAACATTATTGTACTACAGTAGTATTGCTGTACGCTAGTACAGTAATAAATACGGTGATAATAAGGTAGTACAGTTATACTTCAGTGAAGTAATATTTTATGACAGTTATAATAGTTGATAAAGAGTGAAGTAACATTTGAATGTAATACTGCAGCATTACACTACTACCGTACAGTAATACTGTAGTTTCACTGTAGTATCACTGTACGGTTACTGTACGCTTGTGTTTGATTACTGTACGCCAGCAATTTTTTCCCCGCGTTTTCCGGATCGTGTACTGCTGGTATAGTTTTGTTGCAGTGTAATTGTAGTATTATTGTGCGACGACCGCACGACATTCGGTTACTGTGACGGACGTACTACTGTACTCGATTGGGATCATTTTTGTACTGACAGTGAACTGTTGAGCATATTCGACTATGACTGGCATTCTTCTGCTATAAAACTGTCTTTAAATTACGACTATTATTGAATTTTCAAAGTTACTGTACCATTTCTGTACCGTTCTGGTAGCGTTACTGTACGATTACTCCGCAACGTTTCATTACTGTTTCTATTTTTCGAGTCATTCATTATGTACTGTTTGCAGCTACTGCACTACTTCAGTACTTTTATTACATCGTTGCTCCACTATTACTGTACGATTACTGTATACTCACGATATTTCTTCCACACTGTTAATGTACTTCTGGTTACTGCACTACTCGTGTACTCTTATCATACTTCCGATCTAGGTTCACTCTACAATTAATGTACACCGTTGATTTACTGTGCACTCGCGATGATGCTGCATTGTTATTGTCAGTGTTCGGCGGCTTCGAGGCACTATTGTTGTATTGTAGTTCTATACTTACAGTATTGTTCTTATACTGTACCGTTCCTTCGGGCATACGTAGGCGGCTACGTTTTCTTGGCCGCCACTTCAATGCACTAAGGATGGTTGTACTATCACTATAAAAGTAACTATTCCTCTACCGTAACTATTACTGTACGGTAATTATCCCTGTACTATAATAATCATTGTACGGTAATATGACTGTACGAAAACCATTATTTTGTATATTACTGTACGGTAACTATTACTAAACGGCAACTATTAGCGCAATATTACTGTACGGTATGATAGCAATGGGTAACTGAACGGCAACTATTACTGCAATATTACTGTACGGTAACTATTACTGAACGGCAACTATTACTGCACCGCAACCATTACTGTACGCCAACTGCCATCAACGATATATCGTCTCGTCGGATTATCCCGGCCCCATTCAGCAACAGCTCAGTGCCCGTGTAACTTTTTATTTACCTGTCCGAAGGCGGGTGAGGTGATGCTAACGAGGTATCGGGAGAACCGGGACGACCCTCGAAGCGTTTACGATATCTCGCATCGACGGTCATAGAAAAAACCGATCGAACCGTACCATTCTGTTTTCTCTTCCTCCAACGTCCGCCGGGAAGCGTTAACGGGATTATTTCCAGTTTCACAAATTTTCTGGTAACGTTGCAATCAAAATGTGCGGTTCGCTGTACCAACGTGCTGCAAACGCTCGAATGAACGTGGCTGTGTGAATACACTGCGCGAGAGAAGAATCCGCGTGCCGAAAAGCTGTTTGTATTCAGAGCGTAAACAAATCGTCGGTAGAGAGGGGGCTCTTTTGTCCATATACCGTTGTACGACTATATCACGTGTTAGTTTTGTAAACTGTCAAGCGAAGGTCGTGCTTTTTCTGGGAGATAATAGGAAATATTGGTCGCCCAAAATTATATCCGATTGGACGGATGAAGATCGTGTAAATCCCGATGAAAATCTTTTCATCCCGACGAAAATCCAAACAAAGGGAAACGAACTACTTCTTCTGTATAACACGTAGAATCGTGTATGCTGGATAGCGACTATGTGCATGCCTCGAATTGTCACGTGTCCGAGCTTTATGCATATTACGTGTAAAACCCGATGGGCGTTAAGGCAAGGCGAGAATTACCGGAGCTCACCTCGTTTCGCACTTCGTTATTACACGATCTCAACTACCGTGGTCGAAAAAAAGAATCCTCCGTAACAGCTGACGGCGCAATTAGCAATGCCGTTGAAGTTTGTTCTCGGGGTGGAAATGAAGTACGAAATGAGGGTAAAGTGAGGTCAAACGGAAAGCCAAAACAAAAAAACAATTGCAAATGTTTAGAAACGAATTGTTAGAACACTATAGTGCAGTTTATTTGTTTTGTTTTTTTTTTGGCGCTTTCTACTACCAAATTACTTGTAGTTATTGTTACTACATTGTTACTTTGGTGTTACTGTACGATAATTGCAAAACGATTGATTGCTGTACAATTACGTTGCTGCGCGATTGGCAGTATACTGTACGTCGTACAGTAATAGTAAAGTAATGTTACTACTGCACTATCAGTATAGTACACCACGACGTACAGTAACAGTAAAGTAACGTTGCTACTGCACTATCAATACTGTACTGCATGTCGTACAGTAATAGTAAGGAGGTTACTAAAGTATTAATAGTGCACCGTAATGTACATCGTGCAGTCATAATACTGTAACGCCGCTTACTGCACTATTAGTATTATACCGTACTGTTGTTTCTGTAAATTATTGTACTGACATTACTGTACGTTTGTATACTATCACCGCACTGTTATTACTGTGCGTTACTGTACTGTTACCGTACTCTACTGTACTGTCACTACACTGCCTTTACTGTAATATTAGTGTAATGTTGTTACTATACGTCACTGTACTATCACTATACTGCCATTACTGTACTATTTGTGTAATGTTGTTACTGTACGTTGCCGTACTGTTACTATACTGCCATTACTGTACTATTAGTGGAATGGTGTTACTGTACATTACTGTACTGTTACTATACTGCCATTATTGTACAATTAGTGTAATGCTGTTACTGTACGTTACTGTACTGTTACTATACTGATATTACTGTACTATTAGTGTAATGTTGTTACTGTACGTTATTGTGCTGTTAGTATACTGTTATCACTGTACTATTATCACGTTATCAACCGTTATCACGTTACCGTACTATTATTGTACGTTACGTGTATTACTGTTATAAGTGATCATAACTGTAATGTTATGACTGTACATTACTGACTGTACTGTTATTTCTATACGTTACGGTACTGTTATTACTGTACGTTACTGTACATTACTGTGCTGTTATTAATGTGCGTTACTGTGCTGTTATTACTGTGCGTTACTGTACTGTTATTCCTTTACGTTACTTTGACGCTATTACTACACGTTACTGTACTGGTATTACGGTACTTTACTGTACGTTACTTTACTATTACTCTACTGTTATTACTGGGCGTAACTGTACCGCAGTAGCATCGTACAGTACTCATACAATATAGAAAATACTACTAGCCTAAAAAAGGAGTTTCAGGACAGGCAGTACTAACGAACGAAGTGTCTGAGATCGAGAATTTTGCGCGAAGGGGTGACACTTCGCAAAACAATCGTTCATCCCACTCCGTGCCCCTCGCGTCACGCCTCCTTTCGACCGAGATCAACGATTTTCCGGCACACGGTTGAGACAATATTTTCGCCATTATTGGATTTGTTTCCTCACTCCGAGATTGCCACTGAATGCCGATCCCCCTGACTTATTAGCTTCGCCGTGCCCTGGACGACGGAAGCCGCCTCGAATCATCCATCCACGTAGCACAAACTTCCTAGATAGGGTGACTGGAGTCAATCTTCCACAGAATTAATCATGGCCCTCGCATTACCGTACGACCAAGATTCTAGGCGACTGCACAAACTCGAGGCGGGGTCAACTTCGGGCACGATCCAGCGCGTCCCTCAATGCCAAGCGGAAAGTAAACACGCCCGGGACGAGCAACATTACGAGGAACTTTGGGTCTGATAGCATCTACTTCGGGCGGCGATCCGGAGAGTTTGGAATATTCGGCTACAGCCATAAACTCGCCGACCCATTGCCATCACATCGTGGTCGCGACAATGCGGAGGAGGTTAGTCCAGTGGAGGAACGCCGGCGACAAGGACATGGCAGGGTCGATTAATCAGCACTGAAGTTCAACAGTGTTAATCTCCCCTTAAGAAACGAGGCATCACACCTTCCCCTCCCAGTTTTCCTCGTGCATTGATCAATTTACGAATGTAGCGCGTTGTTTATTCGAGAGCAACGGCAGATCAGTATCGCTAGGCAAAGGAATCGATGAAGCAAATTATTCGCTGGAAATTAGCGCCAGTGAGCCGGAAGTGAGAGCGTCGGGAGTGAGTTACGGCAATTGCAGAGGAAAACTGGCGTGGAGTCGGCGTGGTGGGAGGGTTGAAGGAAAGAAACTGGCGCGCCAACCGGTCCCATCGATCCATCGGGAAACCCCTTTGGGTTCAGCCAACGCATCATTCCCGCGTTCGAGTACTTGCCAGGCCAACTGTTCCTTTTTGTTTTTTTTTTCTTCTTTCAATTCTACCACTATTGGGCCAACAGCGTTGGGCGCCTTGGGGGTTGGGGATTCGGGGATCAAGGGGTTGGGCCGCTTCGAGCTACGACCGTTCCCGTGGCCTGTGAAACTCCAATCACCGGAAAAGCTTCGACATCCCTGTCAGAATCGCGTCGAGATACGAGAGCCGATGAATAAGAGAACGAAAAAAAAAAAAAAAATGAAAAAGTTGCGAGCGTACGTGCGTGCCCGGGCAACGCTGGATTATCGCTCGGAAAATCCTATCACGAAATTAGAAAATGGACGCAATTAGGGGCGAATTTTCGACAGTGCCTTTTAGGGATTTTTACGGTGGAGCATCGTTTTTTTCCCTTCAGTACTTGGTTTTTTCGTTCGCCGTTTCCGAATTGTGAAACTCTTTGTTTCAATGGTCTAAAATAATTAAGGCCTTAGGCCACTCTAGAGGCCGAAAAAATAGAGTTTTTGGGGATTTTATTTCAGAAAAACTAATAAATAAATCGGGAATACAAAAAAGGGTGTTTACCATAGATATCAGTGACTGTATACAATAATTTTTTTGAAGCGATTAATTTCAAAATTGCGGCTGTGCAGCGTTTATCTCAAAACTGCATTTTTTAAGTTGGCCGGAAACATAACTCAGACAATTTCCAACCGATCCACTTGAAATGTTGAATATATCTTAAAAAATACATTGTCTATGGAAGTACGTGGGATTTTTTTTTATATTGCATAGTTCATTTGTTATTAACAATTATCTGACGATTTTTTCGGCAAATTTTTGAAAAGTGTAAAGTTTGCCTAAAAAATCGTCAGATAATTGTTAATAACAAATCAACTATGCAATATAAAAGAAAAAATCCGACGTACTTCCACAGACAATGTATTTTTCAAGATATACTCAAGATTTCAAGTAAATCGGTTAAAATAGCTGAGTTGTGTTTCCGACCAACTTAAAAAATGCAGTTTTGAAATGAACGCTGCATAGCCGCGATTTTTAAATTGATCGCTTCAAAAAAATTATTGTGTACAGTCGCTGATATGTATGATAAACACCCTTTTTGTAATCTCGATTTATTTAGTAGTTTTTCTGAGATAAAAAAACCCAAAAAGCCTATTTTTTCGACATCTCGAGTGGCCTAACCCCTTAATTATGTTAGCGGTTAGTGACAACCTCAGAGAAAATGTTTTGCAATTAATTTGACAAAAAAATTAGCTTTGGAGAAATAGAACTGTTTTTTACTTGACAGCCTTCGTTGGAAAGTGGAGCTCGTGGAATGAGTCGGAGGACCGCCGGATAATCGATGCTTGCAACGCACGGTGCATTATCTGGTATTCCAAACTTTTAATTATTTCTGCCCAACAGTTTTCATTTTATTTTTATTTTTTTACTCATGCACATTCGTGCAACGATCTGAGGAATTCGCGGCAATAATTTGCAGCGGAGAATTTACGTGGCTCGAACTTTGGATTTACGAGCGTTGTCGAATTGTCGAGAAACATTCCTCGATGTTGACGCGACATTGATATCGATCGAGGGCAATAGACCAAAATACGGAACAAACACTTTGGTCGCGAGAAATTATGTGTTTCATTTGAAAGGAAAATACCAGAAAAATAACAAAATAATATAAGAATTAAAAACAGATTGAGCCGCCGCGGCCACCCGGGGTCAAAATGACCCCAAGCGCAACTTTAAGCCAAAATTACGACTCTGATTGTTGGCGGCCAAGGTGACTGGCCTGCCTTCTAACGGTGCTTTTGTGTACCTTTTGTAAGTACAAACTAGGGTAAGACGTGAAGCATTTTTGTCCTTAAAATATTTCCCATCATGAAGCTATTTTTTTCCTTAAACTATCATATCTCAAGACTATCACCCTCAAATTGTATGAACAAATATTGAAAATTGCTATAGATATGATTTTCTCGGTAAAAAAGGCTTTTTTTGCGCTTGACCCCTCACGATTTTTTTCCCTTATTTTGAAATTCGATAAAAATATAATACCGAAAATTCCACATTCTAGAATGTTTAAACTAATGTCCTGAATTTTTATGAGTCATTCGGAATAATACAGTCAACGCAGCAATCGTTTGAAACATGGCCGGGGTCATTGTGACCCCCTGTGACCAGCGTGTTATAGCCAGAACGTGCGACCACGGAGGGTTAATTAAAAAGAATAGGAAAACAATTTTTACAAAGACAATAAGTATACAAATAAAACAAAATTATATGTTTAACAACAAAATTGAACAAATATTTTTAAGAAAGCAAAGAAGATGGAAATATATTTCAAACGAACCCAAACGCAAAAAAAAAGAAAAAATGTAATCAATAAATATATATCAATAAGAATATAAATAAATTACATATATGCATATATATATAAACGCATTTAGAAGACCAACTCTTTGTTTTCGTATCAAATATTGGGCTTCGAATATGTACGGATATAAAATGAAAAATAAAATAATATATTGAAAATTCAAAATTTCTCGACAGATTATTAAAAAATCTCGTTCCGCGCAAAAAAAAGGATTAAAGAATATAACGACCTGTTCAAGTTGTGTAGATCGTCTCGAAATTGTGTTCGTATTTATTTAAGGGGCTATACAAGTCTGAACGCTGAAAATTTGGGTGATTTTCGTGAATTTTTTGGAAGAAAAGTACTCAATAAAATGTTTCGGAAAATTAAGAATATATTTGGCTATATTTGTATATTACATAATTTTTTTCATAGAAAAATATCCAAGCGACCTATGCGCTGCCTTCGGAGGCGCCAAATAAAGTCCCTCCACTGCTGACATGATTCCGGCTGATTGAGTAGCTGAAACCGAAAAAGGAAAAAATGTTCAACTGGAAGGTATTTCCTGTACAATGACGTAGGATTTTCGAAAAATATAAAAATCTAAAAAATTGCGTAGTTATGACAAAAAAGTCTGTTTTCTTGCCTATAAAATGGTCGTTTTTTTCAATGCCAAATCGTCAATTTTCATCCAATCAAAAATATCCTACGTCAATATAGTGTAAATATATTCAAGAGCACTCAGTTCAAATTTCAAGTCAATCGGATAATTGCTCATTGGGTTACAATGTCAGCAAATTAAAAAAATCTTATTTAGAGAAAAACAAGATAAAAACAAGATAATTTGCAAGATAAAATGATTAGAGATACGGCCTTGAAATTTTTACAGGATATTCTTGAAAGTATAAACTGTCGAAAAAGGCAAAAAAAAATAGATTTTTTAAAAGTGTCACACTGGTATAGCCCCTTAATAATGCATTCAGACCTAAACATTTTATTCAGACCAAATTATGGATCGGTGCATACTGATCTTAATAAGCACCCCCCCCCCCCCCCCCCACCAAAGTGGTTACTCGTTTGGCAAAGCCCCAGAAGTCGAAAGTACCGCGGGATCGTTTACGGTCACGTACGCTGAGTTTGTACGTCCGTCAAACGCGTATTAAATGCGAGCGTATCGCGACAAGTCCGAGCATTTTCCCGGCTTTAATTTGTAATTATCCACGACATGTTTATTCCGGGTAATTAGCCTAACGCTTGAACCTCCCGCAAGCCCCCATCATAGCACGTCATTCATTGCACCCTATAATCCCCCTCCTGCCCGAGCGCCCGGGGGCTCTGGGGGGGTGACCCCCCATCGGTGGTGGACTCCTCCACCCCCTCTCCAATTCATCACGGATATATGCTGGTGCCAATCTGTATGTTCCACTCGTGAAATAAGCCTGCCACCGGTTAACTCGGATAAAGAGTGGCTCTCGTCCATATATCGGAGTACCATCGGAAAAAAGTTCGTTAAAATTATTCGCTCGATTGTCAGGCCAAGGCACTCACGAGCACTCTCGAATGCCGCGAACCAATCGAGATGGAAAAGATTCCTTTTTCGTTTTCATTTTTTTCACTTCAATTTTTACTTTAACAATGTTCGGATAAAGTTTCGAAAAGGACATGCCGCCGATTGATTTGGAATTTTAGGTACCCATGTATTTTTACTCGCTGATCACGAATCCCCCATGGGAATTTATGTATGTAAAATATATGCAGAAAATATATGCTACATATATGTGTGTATATATATATATATATATATATATATATATATATATATATATATATATATATAAATATATATATATATATATATCGGCACATATTTTTTTTGGTCAGAAAAATATATCGAAAATATATGGGTCATAAATGCGTCATGTATTTGGTGCATATATACTTAATATATAAGTATTATTCTATTTTTCGTCACTATATATGCGACCGATATATATATATATATATGTGTGTGTGTGTGTGTGTGTGTGTGTGTGTGTGTGTGTGTGTGTGTGTGTGTGTATATATATCAGCATATATTTTTTTGGTCAGAAAAATATATCGAAAGTATATGGGTCATAAATGCGTCAAATATTTGGTGCATATATACTCAATATATAAGTATTATTCTATTTTTCGTCACTATATATGCGACCGATATATATATATATATTATGCAAAACAAAACAAAAATCGGTATCCCTCCCTCGATTGATATTGCTGTCGCGTCAACATCGAGGAATGTTTCTCGATAATTTGACAAGGCCCGTAAATCCGGAGTTCGAGGCGCGTAAATTATTCCTTACAGATATGTCAGCTAATTTAATAAATATATATTTATATATTAATAGATATTAAGTTTATTAATTGATTTAACATTTAATATGTATATACATTTAATTTCTTTTATTTATTGTTTTCTATATTTATTTTGTTATTTGTATATATTAATATCGACATCAATATAAATTTAACGAATACTTTTTATCTGTTAATATTTAATTTGAGGTGCACATTAAATTCGCCATTAGTATTATTGAACGAACAGTATTATCGATATTATAGTGAAAATTCAAAACAAATGATAATCAAAGATTTCGAAAATTGCAATTGTTAAAAAATTTGTTTTCGAAATTCTCAATTTTGCCAAAAAACATGACCTGTTTTCCTCTTTGTATCTTTCTCCCCAAAAAGCCCTCGATCTTTCGACGGGGACATTTGTCAGGCTGGAGAAACAGTGTCGAAATGCGTCGTACGTGCGAATGTTTGGCCGCTTTGGCCCTTCCGGCAATTGCGTTATCGAGACTCACCCAAAGAAAAGGGAAAAAGGGGAGAGGGGGGAAAAAATAAAGGGCCGGGCGTTCCGAGGCGTCTCGGAGACGTGAGACGTACGCTATATCGTTCTCAATTTGTAGACGTTTCCGGGCAGTCGAGTGCCGTGAGGATACCAAGGGATATATACCGTCGCTCGTTGCCACGAGCCAGGGGCTGTGGGAGCATGAACGCCCGAGGGGAAGAAAAATAAATGAGCGAAGAAAATACGAGGGGTGAAGAAATGGAGTAGGAGATGGAAGGGAGAACGACAGAGAAAGAGAGAGAGAGAGAGAGAGACCATCGAGTTTTCGAGGTTATTTAAGGGCGAGGTGCTGCTTCTGTTGAGTCGTTACCCTACTGAACCTCCTCTCTCGTGAATATTGCGTTTAAGGCGTTACCCCCACTTGTAGCGCAAAAAAGGCCTTTTTCATGAATTTTTTTAAAGAAAACTACAAAAAAAATTTAATCGATCAATATACCTTCTTAAAGAACACATCTTGAAGAACTTTCAGTAATTTTTTTATTGAAAAATATTACATTGTTTAGTGGCAAATGGCCGTCAATGAAATAATGTTTTTATATACACGGTTAGCGGTGACCAACATTGCGGCGAAGTGGATCATCTGAAGAAAAAAAATGAGGATGGATTTAGTCAAATATAAGTATAAACTAGTCTTTAATCGAAGGATTTTAAAAAATATTCATTTTTCACAAAATGGCGGACAGTCAAAGTTAATGGTTCGATTTTAACGAAAAAAACGGCCGTTTTTCGCTATAAAACGGCCATTTTTTTCGAAAAAAAAAAAAATCGAACGATTAAAGACTACATTTGTATGTATTAAATAAGCCTGCAAAATTTCAAGAAGATCGGTTCATTAGTGTTCGAGTAATCTTGATCACCGACTTCAGAAATGCCATTTTGAGAAAAACGCGTTTAAAGTTTCAATTAGCCGGTCGTTTACACAACGGATTCTTCTCTTTCAACGCTCATATCTCAGTCAATTTTGTTCGGATCGACTTGAAATCTTCAGGACATATTCTCAGATACTTATACTTCAAAAAAATGCAATAAAAAAAATCGATTTTTTCAAAATCGCAAGTGGGGGTAACCCCTTAAGGCGGGATATACATTTAGACAAGAAAAAAATTAGCGGTATTGAAGGATTTTCCAAACTAAGAAATAATTATTCTGCAATTATCAAACTTTATGTACACTTTAATAGTATATTTAAGGGGTTAGTCCACTCAAGAGACCGAAAAAAATAGGCTTTTTGGAGATTTTTTTTTCAGAAAAACTACAAAATGAATCGAGATTGCAAAAAGGGTGTTTATCATACATATCAGTGACTGTATACAATAATTTTTTTGAAGCGATCAATTTAAAAATGGCGGCTGTGCAGCGTTTATCTCAAAACTGCAATTTTTAAGTTGGCCTGAAATATAACTCAGACAATTTTCAACCGACTCACTTGAAATGTTGAATATATCTTGATAAATACATTGCCTATGGAAGTACGTAAGATTTTTTTTTATATTGCACAGTTCATTTGTTATTAACAATTATCTGATGATTTTTTAGGCAAATTTTTCACTTTCCAAAAATTCGTCTAAAAAATCGTCAGAGAATTGTTGTGAAAAAAATAAAAATAGTGAGCAAAAACTGCGAAATTTTTTGAAAAAAACAAACTTCCTTCCGAACGCTCACTTTTTTTATTTTTCATGTTTTCTTCTTGATACTAGGTCAACTTGAACGCAATATTGTACAAAGTAAAATTATGTTTGATTTTTTGCTTCAGGTCACCTGTCCGGGACTCAGGACTTCCGCAAGCGAATAATGTCATCGCCCGCGCACCGACATACGTGGCTTCTCCCGCCACTATGTTTTGTCAAACTTTAAAAAATATTTTGATGTTCAGTAAAGACCGCTCAGTCGGCATACCAAATATCAACATTCTATATTTAATACTTTTTGCATAAAAATTGATGAAAAATCGAACATTCTTTGGCGCAACAAGGCAGAAACATCCCTTAATTGGTCACCACTAAATTTTTTTGTGAGAAACATAAACATTTAAAAAATGGCGGCTAGAATTTGCAAAACATCGAAAAACGGATGACATTTGTTGTAATAGCAATAATAATCAATTGATTTTTTTACATAGACGTCGTTTTATTTCGTGGAGAAAGTTGATATCTTCATTTAAAGAAAAAATCAACGCGATATCTTCAATCGCTCTTGGATTATTGCGACGAAACTAGTACAAAATGCGGTTACGAGAAAAACGCGTTAAAGTTTTGGCGCAGTACTACGGCAGAAAAATTGCAATTTACGTTCGTTAAAAATTTCCGGCGCTGTAAAAGGACTTCTTGAGTTCAGTTTTTGATATACATTAATATAGACTTTAATATACACTCTTACTATTACAATATAACATAATATAACTCAACAAAAAATATAACATAACATAGCATTAATAATACAATAATAAACTAATAATATAACAAAATATCATATAACTTAAAAAATAATATGACAAAGTCTACCATAACTCAACGTAGTAACCAATTGATTAATTAATTTACCAAATTAACAATAATTTCTGAATCCCAACAGCTTTACTTTTCTCCAAACAAAAAAAACAAAGCACCTCGCGCAGGAACTTCGAAATGAATCCTTCAAGATTCATTTCAATTAAATGTCAATTCAGTCGATTGAAATTCACCCATATCTGGGTCAATAAAAAAAATACCTCCCTTAAACTGAATGAAACTCTGTGTGAAATGAACTGGCTGAAACTGAATGAAACTCTGAATGAAATGAACTGGCTGAAACTCTCGAGCCTTCTTCACGCCAAGTGCAACACACAAGCCTCCGAAACAATTTTATTTGTTTTATTTGTTTCAAAAACAATCAGCGTATCAATAAAGAAAACACGAAGCCTTAGGTCCTGGGCGAGTCAATTCTGCAGAAGCTCATGCTCTTCTTTTTCTCCAAATGCGAAGCATCTGCGAGAAAAATTGATTCGAAAATGTTAAGCTGAAGCTCTTGCTCGCGCTTGTACGTCACGCGAATTCCGTCTGCGGTACGTCGCACACGTGATTTGCGCGAGAGATGAAATATGCTCCGACAATGGGCGGGAAAGCGAGGAAAAGAACGAGGAGAAAGGGAGAAAAGCCCTCGGTGTGTTCTTTCTGTGATCTTGCGGACGTCGCGCTCGTACGAGCTTAACTGTGACGCTCCGGATGTTCCTCACATGTGTGTCTCGAATATATATATATATGTGTGTGTGTGTGTGTGTGTGTGTGTATGTGTGTATATATATACATATAGATGTATATATACACACATGTATATATATATATATATATATATATATATATATATATATATATATATATATATATATATATATATATACACTCCCCAGAGAGCATCCGAAAATAACTTGTTCGTGTTAGAGATGTGGGGGATGAAACGAGATCCGAGAAAAAATATAAAGACTTCCGGTGCCGTTTTCCCGGCGTTGTTCTGTCAGTTTTCGATATATTAAGTACGAGAGCGGAGTATTATGTTCGTAGATCATGATACAACGCCGAACACGAACGGAAAAAAGGCTCCTGATTACTTTTCTCCGCTTCCCTTAACGAAAGAACAAAGAGATTTGTCCGCGCCCGAAAAGCTTTCGTATCACGTATTAAATTCACTAAACGTCTCCGTTATTTCATGGCAGCGTTTTTTTGTCGTTACTTGAGCAAAGTCACTCTGCATTCGCAATTTTTTCGATAGATTCGGCGGGTTATTTTTTATGTAAAAGGTCATTTAGTAATACAATGTAATCTAATATAATATAATATAGTATAATATAATATAATATAATATAATATAATATAATATAATATAATATAATATAATATAATATAATATAATATAATATAATATAATATAATATGATATGATATGATATGATATGATATAATATAATATGATATAATATAATCCTGCAAAAACCGTTTCACGACAACGAATAAATTAACGTGAATTTTCGGCAAAAAACCGAGAATCGAAATAAAGAAATTTTAACCTTGACGGGGTCTCGGGCCCACCTGTGGAAATGCCTGAAATCGAATCAAAGCCGTGCTCGGGATTTATATCCGCCCGTTGCAACCGATACATACATTTTTCAACGTGTATCCATATTTGCCATTTTTTTTTAGACCGTCTAGACGCTTCGAGCAACGTCACTCGATTATTCACTCGTGCTATTGAATTATTATAACGGAAACGCGCTACATGGCCTTCCTCCGTCGCAATTGAGACGACGCGATCTCGAAAATTCAACTTTTCGTCGGATCACACGCGAGAGAGTATTGAAAAAAAAAACTACTAAATCGATCGTTTGTCCCCAAAAACGAAATACTCGCTGTGACGGAAGAAAAGTGGACGTTTTTGTAAACTTCGAGTTTTAAGGGTGAAGGGGTTGAAAGGGGTGGATTTGTGTACCTACCACCTCCCCCCGGGATAAGGTTCCGACCCCCCCCCCTCCATCGAGCTGAAATTTTGCACAAGCCTTCCTTCTGATATTTGAAGTCAACCCCTAAAGAAATTTATGGCGACTTGCACTAGTTCGTGAGATATTTTTTTTTTAGTTTTTCTATTTTATTTTAACAAATGTTGATCGTAGAGAAAAATGTTTTCTACGAAAGTTGTAGCCCATCAAAAGACTGATAATTTATGTTCTATACAAATTTTGTTTAAAATAATTATTTTCCAAGAAAAATGGGATAATTTTCCAATAAGTATATTTTCCTAAACTCCATTAGTTTTGATATTATCTACTTACGCACTTTACTGCATATGGGCCTAAATAAACTCAAATAAAACGAACACAAAACAGCAATCAAAACAAATCCAAATAAACTCGGGTTTGTTGAATCGTGGAGTGCGTAGTTCACTGGGGTGGGCGCAGGGCACCTCGGATAGGTGTGTGGAATCGCGGGGTGCGTAGATCACTGGCGTGAGTTCGTTGGGCACTTTGGATGGGTGCGTGGAATCGCGGGGTGCGTAGATCATCGGGGTGAGTTCGTTGGGCACTCTGGATGGGTGCGTGGAGTCGTGGGGTGCGTAGATCACTGGGGTGAGTTTGTTGGGCACTTTGGATGGGTGCGTGGAATCGCGGGGTGCGTAGATCACTGGGGTGTGTTCGTTGGGCACCTCGGATAGGTGTGTGGAATCGCGGGGTGCGTAGATCACTGGGGTGTGTTCGTTGGGCACTCTGGATGGGTGCGTGGAGTCGTGGAGTGCGTAGATCACTGGGTTGGGTTTGTTGGGCACCTCGGATGGGTGTGTGGAATCGTGGGGTGCGTAGATCACTGGGGTGAGTTCGTTGGGCACTTTGGATGGGTGCGTGGAATCGCGGGGTGCGTAGATCACTGGGGTGAGTTCGTTGGGCACTTTGGATGGGTGCGTGGAGTCGTGGGGTGCGTAGATCACTGGGGTGGATTTGTTGGGCACCTCGGATGGGTGTGTGGAACCGTGGGGTGCGTAGAACACTGGGGTGGGCGGCGGGCACCTCAGATGGGTGTGTGGAATCTTGGGGTGCGTACAACACTGGGGTGGTTGCAGAGCATGTTTACCATTCTTTTCTCTTTCGCCAATTTGTAATTTTTTCGTATATTCACGAATTATTTCGTACGTCAAGAATATTTCATTTTTTTGGGCTCTTTGGAGTTGGTAGACAAAATTCCAAATTAATCACTGTTATGTGCTTTTCGAAACTTAAGCCTCCAAACAATACACGTCTACATATACCTATACAACGTAAAATGCACATGCCCAAACAGCACATCCACCCGCTATTCGAAAGTGCTGCCTTTGTTTCTTGCGACTAGAATCCCATTTTGCTTGGAAAATAATGGTTTCAGGCGAAACCTGTATAGAACGTAAAATATCCGTCTTTTAATAGGCTACAACTTTTGTGGAAGACATTTTTCTCTAAGATCAATATTTGTTAAAATAAAATAGAAATACTACAAAAAAAGCCGTTTTCTTAAGTTTTGACCTTGAAAATAAAATTTGGGTATTTTCACTATCATGTTCGTGATCAGCGAGTTAAAATACATAAGTACACGTAGTTCTAAATTATTCGGAGGTGTGGGCTTTTCGGAAATGCACCCAAAGGAAGGTCTCTGCAAAATTTCAGCTCGATCAGAGGTTGGGGGTTTTCGGAACCTAACCCTCCACCCGTGGGGGTTGATCCGTCAAGAGTACTACCGTACTGCAACAGTCATTGCAGTAATAATACTACGACGGTACACCAGTAACGAGGTCGAGGGGGCCGAGGCAGTGGCTGCTGGGGCGTGGGGGGGGGGGGGGGGGGGGGGGTGGCGTGGCAAGGGATTTCTCGTTGAAATACGGACGTGTATAAAGCGTACGGATATTTCGCTAATCTACAACATCAATATTAGCGTTGAGCCTTAGACACCGAGCGCTTGATTGACCGGACACATGGTACCCCGTGATAGAGACCAGCACCCTCGTTAGTAGTCACTCTCTTCGACATGTCTCGTGCAGCCGCAATCCGAATGAGAATCACGAATAGCGCGCACGTCGCATTGGAGCCCGAAACGTTTTTTGCTTTCTTTTTTCAATTTTTTTTTCGTCTGTAAATTCGACAGAAATTTTGTAATCCAAATGTTGCAGGATTTATAGAGCAGAAAAATAAAATTGTTGGCACATTTCTTTTATTTATACATTTTGTTTTTTTTTGCGCTTTTATTGTATTTGTTTTTTCGTTTGGTCGTTATTTTCGTTTCCTCGTTTATTCTTAATTGTTATTTGTTTATTTATTTATTTATTTGTATGGTTGTTTTTTGTTTTTTTTTTAAATTATATTTATTTGTAGCTTATTCACTTATTTGATAAATTACTTATTTCTGAGATATTCGAAGATGAGTAATAGTTTATTGGATATCTAATGGTTGAAGTAATTATTCATTCTTAACACTTATTTTGGTCGCTATTGTTTTTCGGTCGTTGCACGAGCAGGAAAGTTTACGGAAAAATATTGTTGGCGTATTTTATTTGTTTATTTGTTGCTACACTTGTTTATTCGCTTATTTATTTAATTACGGCGTCGTCAGTTTATTCGGTTGTTTATTTGCTCGGTTCACAGATGTTTAACGATCGATAATAATGTATGTAAACCGTATGGCGCGACTGACAGAATTATTGATTCAGTTAATATTAACTCTATTCTCATTTTTCCCATATACACTAGGCAAAAGAATTGAAGGATATTGAAAAAGTCCACCAATTTTAGGGTCATTTTTTTCGATTTTTTTTCAGTTAATTTTCTTTTCTTCATTAAACAAAAAAAAATTCCCGTTGTTCAACAATCAACATTTTTAGCACCGGAAATTCGGAGCAGTGCCAAAAAAAATTGTGATTCTCAAAATACGAATAAAAGGTGGTAGATTTAGCCTTTAATCGATTTTTGGCAAAAACCACAATTTCGATCATTCGGAACACAATGAAAAAAAATCGCAGAGGTTTAAACTTTTGAGGGCTTTTTTAGGATACTTTGAGGTCATAAAAAACCGATTTCTTTTTTATCTATACAATTCTGGCAAAATAATCCTTAGTTAAAAGAATATTCGTAAATATGCCATTTTCACGTTTTTTAAAATCCATTTTCCCGCATAAAAAAATCCTGATAAAAAAATGATAAAAGCATCTTATAGAGAATACTTCAAAGTTTCCAAAACCCTCTGGTTTTTTTTTCTGTGCGACCATAAGTCTCCGAGTAATCACTCATCAAAGTCAAAAGTGTCATTTTTGCTTTGAACATCAATAACTCAGCGAGAAAAAATCGTACAGAGCTTTCCCACCGCTCAAATTAAAGGGGAAGAATCCAGCTAGACGATCTTCTTAATCCGATCATTCAAAAAAATGTATTAAAGTCCGTGCAGACTGTGAAAGATGAGCAAAAATTAAAAAAAAATTTTACTTTGGTTTTTCGATGGCTACTAAAAATCGGCTGATGCAAAAAAATGTTGAGCTCAAGATCTTTAAACTAGAGATTCACACCTTTAATTTTTATTTTTTTATTTTGCTATACGACCATTTTTCGAGGAGTTACAGCTATTTGAAAATGACCCTAAAATTGGCGGACTTTTTTAATATTCTTTAATTCTTTTGCCTAGTGTAGTTTTATTATAATTTTTTTCTTAGTATTTTTGTTGCAGCTCTTTCTCCATTCGAATTATTTTTAGTCATATTTTGTTTATACAGTTTCAATTTTCATTTATTTATCTACATATAAATCGAGCAAATTAATGGTTTATTGATTCTCGTTAGATATTATTTTCTAGATCATCGACAATATTTGATGGCTCATTGACGAGATACCCTCGTTAAGGGGGAAGATACCTTTAGACAAGGAAAAAATCTACTGATTTTCGTGAATATTGTTTAAGCAAAGATTTTTTTACAATTTTTTACACTTGGTGTATGCTTCATGACTAACTTTTGTGTAACAGCCAAAAGTAGTAATAAAACATACTCTAAGTCTCAAAAATAGTGAAGAAATGTTTCCTTTATAAAAAAGTCATGAAAATCAGCAATCTTTTCCTAGCCTAAAGATTAATAATTTAAAAAAAATATAATCTAACAGCCAAGCGTAGTAATAAAACATACGCTAAGTCTCAAAAGTGTCGAAGAAATCGTTCCTCAAAAAAAAAAAAAAGAATCATAAAAATCAACAATTTTTTTCTTGCTTAAAGGTATCTTTACCTTAAAATTACGCCCCTTAAAATAATAATAAATCCATTAAACGTTCTTTCATGATTATTTATTTTTTGCACTCATCGAACCGGACATAACGAACGGCGTTTTCGTAGGTCCGACGGACGCGTTCGGATAAGGGATGCTCCCTCGTAGAATGATTTTTTTTTCTTTTCCGGGGGTTGATGCCAGGCGGGCTCGTAACGTTCGGACGTATATCCAGGACCTTTCGTGAGCCCGGCTGGTCGTGGAAAATGGACCGTAACGCCAGATAAGGGCACACAGACATGCACACACGCGCGGAATTTTCTCATTTTTTCATCCCTTCATCCCTCTTCTGTTCAACCCCCTGTGCTGTGCCCGGGCGGTTTGCCGACGAACGGGAATGAGAGGAAAAAAATAACGAGGTCAGCACATTTTCGGATCTGATCCAGACGATGCGGAACATGGCCTATCAAATTCTCATATCAGTTCTCACCGCACAACCAAACATCGAGTACAAATGTTGTCAATTTGTTGATTGACGAATTCTCGCGAGCGAATAAATACGGAATAATTTTTTTCGTTGGAAAAGCATACAACAGAGAGTTTTCAAAAATAATGAGAAAGCATTTTTTTGCTGCAAAGAACAGTTTCAATAAAGGGAATCAATTTTTTTTTTACGAAAACGAGGGGTTTAAAAAAAACATCTTTTTAGAGGGAAGGGAAATTAATTGAAAAAACAGAATGGTATTGTCTCGAAAAGAAAAAACTTCGCTTATGAGCACATTATCATTCTAATGATTATAATAACAATTACAACAATAACAACGACAAAAATAAAATTAAAACTATCATTATGACAATAAAAGTCAGAATAACAGCAACAACAATATTGGTTGCTATTTTTGGTTGCTATTATTTTTTGTATTATTATTATTATAACAATTTCAATAGCGATAATAATAATATCATGATAACATCAAGACCAGTAATTACGGAACAAGAAATAATAATAATAACAACAACAACTGATTAGACAATATGCATATTTTCCGATTTTTACACGAATGGGATAAAAGGGATTTTTCGCGAAAATGCTTTTTTTTTTAAATAGCTATATTTTCGTATAAAGAGAACTGGTTATTACGGAGACTTTGCTGGAAAATGTAAAGAAGAAGAAGTGAAAAGAAGCAACAGTGTTGAAAAGCAGGGACGACGATATCCGGTAGGGTTTGTAATTAGGTGTCTTAGGTGCATCCCTCTCATGCCATTCAAGCCACCCCAAAACATTGCCCAGACCCACAACCACCAAAGCCCTTTGGGTTTTTCATTTTTTTTTTTTTTCAATCCCAGAATATAATGGACGAAGGCGCCGGATTTTTTGTGCGTTTCGTATTTTCCTTTGTCTGGTGCGGTGTGTTTGAGTCTGCGGTTTTTTCTTTTTTTTTTTTTGCGAGTCGGTATCACAAAAGTTCCCAGGAGAGGGCTTAGCTCGATCCTTTGTCCAACTTTTCTCTCCCCCTCTGTCCCTTTCTCTTCTTGTCTTGCTCACTTTTCGTTAGTCACAAGACTCGCCCGGGATCTTATCAACCCTCAACGCGCAAAGTCAAACACCCCCGTGCTGATTAATCAATTTTCCAGCGTGGATTTTGTGGAGCGAGAAAGGCGGAGCTCGCGGAAAAATTCTACCCTCATACCCACGAGGGTGAATGCCGAATTGATATTCGTTCGGCTTAGTCATCCTGAATACAACGACAATTAAAAAGTTCGTTGTGTGGCTGCGCATTTCAATGGAAAAGCTTCAATGTCACTGATCCACGAATCAATGAATGAATTCGATACTTTACGCAGAACAAACAAATGACGAGAATTTTCCAAGAAAGTATTTTTAAAAAATGAAACAAATGACAAATCAAAAATTGTAAAAAAAAAATAAATATATGAAATTGAATGAATTGTCAAATAAACTATTGTCAAGAAAAAGAAAAGCGTATAGTAAAAAAAATATTGAACAAGAGTTGTGATATTTTTCGAAGTATACAAAAAAAACTAAATCAAATGACAAATCAAAAATTGTGAAAAAAGAAATGCGTCAAGTAAAAAAAAATTTTAATCAGGAGTGGTAAAATAAAACTTAAACTGTAATAAATTACGAAACAACAAATTGTCGATTTAAAAACAATATATAAAACCAAATAAATTGTTTTGAAAAATCCAATAAACAAAACACAAAATCGAATAAATGCTCGAATGATAAAATTGTGAAAAAAGGCAAAAGAAAATTATCAAATAAGCGATTCCCAACCTTAGAAAATACATAAAATCAATAAGTTTCCAAGCAAAAAAGTGTAAAAAAACTAATGTTAATGGTCGAATAAAAAATTGTAAAAACAAAATCAAATAAACAAAAAAAGCATCTCCGAAATTGTAAAAACATCAAATCAAATAAGCCTAAAAAAGAATCATCGAAATTGCATTTCAGATATTCATAGCCCAGGCCTGTGACGTTTTTCTTTCTTTTTTTCATGCAAGCCGAACGTGCGCGTTCCTCGGGACATTGAGGTGTAAGGAGGTCAAGGGTTTGGTTGGGTGTGAAGACATCTGTGCTCGTGAGATAATGACGTAAGTACGAGTCGCTGCGAAGGGATGAGAAAGTGTCTGGTCTCGTTGGGGTTGGGGATCTCGGAGGAGAACGAGAG
Organism: Ophion obscuratus; assembly: GCA_964007375.1. Taxonomy (NCBI): domain Eukaryota; kingdom Metazoa; phylum Arthropoda; class Insecta; order Hymenoptera; family Ichneumonidae; genus Ophion; species Ophion obscuratus. The sequence goes on along the minus strand of OZ023324.1, from coordinate 26,013,550 downwards.
CGCAAGGAGCTTCGGGACGAAGGACAAAGGGCAAGGATAAAGCATTGCTTGTTAAGACGACAGGGATAATCCTGAGACCCCGAGAGATTGTGGCTCCTTTGACTGACTGGCATAGACGAGAGGAAACAGGACGAGAATAATTTCACGCGAGGCAATTTCTTGTCACCTGTGCAACTGCCTCGACACTGATAACATTCGTAGGGCGAACAATCCAAACCCCTCCTTCGAGACGCCCTCAAGCAAAAAGTTTTTCATTTCCAAGCCACCAACGACAAATTTTTTCCTCACCTCAATTATTTTTCAAACTTCATCGCAATATTCTCAAGCTGTCCGGATAAAACTGCAAGTCCAATGCCCTCCAGAGTACGAACTGCCGGTCAAGGTCATTGGCAGCTCTGGTCCAAACGACCTTGGCTGTCAACGCTACCGGCAGTTTTTTTTCACATTTCACCGCAACATTCTCAAGCTCTTCGGACAAAAGTGCAAGTACAATGCCCTCCCGAGTACGAACTGTCAGTCAAGGTCATTGGCAGCTCCGGTCCAAACGACCTTGACTGTCAACGCTGCCGGCAGTTTTTTTTTCACATTTCACCGCAACATTCTCAAGCTCTCCAGACAAAAGTGCAAGTACAATGCCCTCCCGAGTACGAACTGCCAGTCAAGGTCATTGGCAGCTCCGGTCCAAACGACCTTGACTGTCAACGCTGCCGGGAGTTTGTTATTCAAATTTCACCGCAACATTCTCAAGTTCTCCGGACAAAACTGCAAGTCTAATGACCTCCAGAGTACGAACTGCCAGTCAAGGTCATTGGCAGCTCCGGTCCAAACGACCTTGACTGTCAACGCTGCCGGCAGCTTTTTTTTCACATTTCACCGCAACATTCTCAAGCTCTCCGGACAAACTGCAAGTCCAATGCCCTCCAGAGTCGAACTGCCTGCATTGAGAAAAAAAAATCATTGAGCCAATATCATTGGTGTTATTGAATGAAATTTCGTTGATTCAATTGTAAAATTGTTGATGTAAATAATCGGATTTATTAGTCCAAACAAAACGCTATTAACTCTAATAACATTATAAAATTAAAAAAAAATTCATTCAAAAGATATATAATTAGCCGAAAACAATATATTATTGAAACTATCTAAAAAATTATCGCGAACAAATTTTGTAGTTTTGAATGCATTTTCTGCAACGAAGAAAAAAAAAGCGTTTCAATTAATAACACGAATATTGTTGATTCGAGTACACAAGAAAATTTGAAATTCGCTTGTTTGATTCAGATAAAATTTCTGTTGAGTAAATATGTTATTTTATTTTTTTCACCATATCCGATATTGATTTCCAAGTGCATTATTCGTTAAAATATTAATATTTTATTTTGATTGAAAAATATTAAGTGAATGTCTGAATTGGTTAAAAAATTATGCGAAAATAATATTTGTTTCTTGCACATTTAGTTGAGACAATTCAACCAAATCATGGCCAAGCGCCACCGAAATTATAGGTGTAAGGAAACCTATAGTTCTCGGAGTAACCGCTAGAAGCCGCACGCGCGCTCGTTTCTCGTAAGCGTAGCGCGAACCGAAAATCTACTTAAACGCCGAACAAGCTCTAAAGAGTATCGCATCTTGGCCTGTGGCTAATATCAAAGTGTAGTATTTTTTCTTATCAGTTGAATGTCTGATATTGTCTCCGTGGATATTCCATTGGATATCTGATATTCTCTCCACGATTATCGTGTATGATCATTCTAATGCTCACTTTTTATTTAAGATTTAAAACAAATTGAACAACTTACGGCCCATGGCATATTCGTTTCGATGCAGTAAAGAAACAATTTGTTCTATTGATTATATTTTTGTAAAAAATAAACATTGTTGTACCAACCGCTTAATTATTTCATCCAATACGTCTACGGATTGTATATAGAATGATTTCAATAGAATATAATTTTATTTGAATGATAATGTAGATATTCAGAGAACAGAAGAGCTTTTTCCAATAAAATATTATGTTATTTATATCGATCACATTTTCCAATATTTAATAGTATTGTAACAATCTCATATATCGGTGGCACTCCGCAGCAGCACATTCATTTGGATCAACCAATATATTTTTTGGCTTCAATTGTTTTTTTTCTCAGTGTGTCAATGTCATTGGCAGCTCCGGTCCAAGCGACCTTGACTACCAACGCTGCGGGCAGTTTGACCCTTGGGCCTGTGCAAAAATAAGAATGACAAACCCTGCCCGAATGGATGTCCCCTGGAGCCGTTGACACTCAACTTCCGGGCCTACTTCCGATGGATTTGGGGCAGAAAATTCCTCAAAGGGCAACGAAGGCCGACTTTTGCAAAAAAATTTCTTTTCCTTCTTGTTCTTCTTTTCATATTCACTTATACAGACACTAGGTCGAAAAAGCTCGCTCTCCAACTCCCCTAGAAGTTGGAAGATCCTCGAAGAGTTGGGGTACAGCCTGCTCCCGAGTGTTCCAGCTGGTCCGCAGCCTCCTCCGATTAAATCAGCTGCATACATATATTGCGTGCATACATATGTATGTCTGCTGATATATATATATATATATATATATATATATATATATATATATATATATATATATACGTATACATTCTTTAGTGGAGCTTTCCGCGTTTTCCGCTTTTTTTTTCCTCCCTGCTCTTGAGAATGGTACGCTCGGCTCGGCAAGCCCATTCGAACGTAATTTAGAATGCTTTTAGTCGCGACCGGGTTGGCAGAGGCCGAGAAAAGTCCCTCTCCCTTTTTCCTCCCTGCCGCTCCCTCGCCATTTCCCTCCCCTACTCCCTCTGCCCCTTTACGGGAAGCATTTTCGCCGTAAGCGTTCGTCACCCTCAGGAACAGGGTGGACCGGTGCAAATGTTGCCTGACAACCAAAGTATCCTACCCCAGGGTGTTGAGCTTTTACCCCCCCGGAAAGGGAGCTTGCAGGCAGTCACGCACAGTTTTGCAAAAATCCCAAGCGTTTTTGTTGTCAAAGAGGCCTGGGGGGCGTGTGAGCTTTCGGCATTCGAATCATGCTTGCGAAAGCTCCAACGTCCGTGAGATCAGCGAATTCCATCCCCTTTTGTCCAGCAGCTGGAAGTCGAAGTCCAATGTGCGCCAGTGGGAGCTAGCGTGAGCGCATTCAAAATTGATCCTGGACGCGAGACATTTGATGTAGGGGTCACTTTGCCTCGTTGCGGATGTCATTTGTGACAGGGGGGGGGGATGCCCCAGGGATGTGGGGAGATTTGAGAAGAGTCTTCTTTACGACGTGGCGGAAATGCGGCAACAAGGCCAGCTCATTTATTCATGGTGGATGTACGGGTGATAGTTGAAAACGAGTTGGAGGCTACACCCCCTCGCGGATGCACTGCGAGATGTTAAAATCTTAACGAAAATCTCCAGACGGACTTTTTTACGTGAGAATTCCTGGCGCGACACCTGGGGAACACTCGACCCAAGATTTAAAGCTTTCACGGGCCACTAAAGGTGTTGGATCGTTCGTGCAGACACGTGGAATAGCGAACTACCATTGATCACGCGGTGTCCAACGCTTTCGGTGGATAAATTAAGCAATGAAAGCTGGTGACCTCATTTCATCGCAGATCGTATTTGGCTTGACCTGAAATATGCAAGACTCAAAGCCAAATCGAAGATTCAAAGCTTCAAGATCCAATGAAATTGCGCCAGCTGGCTGGTGAAGACACCTGGAATAGCAAACTACCATTGATGACAGGGTAGGCTCTCTCAGTGGTGGAAGTATTCCAGTGACCTGGAATGCACTGGACTTGACGGCAAACAACCCTAAGATCCGAAGCTCCAATATCTAATGTGTGCAATGAGTATCCGACTGACATTGATGACATCATGAGCTTAAACCCAACCCTTGGCCTGGTTGCCTCAGCAATGGCAATTTCCAAACCACTTGATTGACAATGAAACACAATTTTCCTTGAAGCACATCACAAGATTCTCGCCAGAGTGGCTCACCGATGAAGAGGATTCGCAACCAGACAGCTGATCTAAGGGACATCATGTACAGGTTCCTCCAGATAGGAAAAATCAACGCAATTCCGCTATTGAGGAAAAAGGAAAGATGACACTGAGGAAGGGAAAGAACACCCCTGAATAACTGCTATCCGCGTCCAAATTGCCCACGACGTGGCAGCCTCGTTTGAAGGACTCCAAACCAGTTACCCCCTGGATGTAACCGAGCGCAGAAGACCATTAAAGCACATCCTCAAGTAGCTTCATTGTCATGGCGAAACTTCTGACGCACGTCCTTGCGCAAGGTGAATCGAGTGGCTGTGTGATGCAATTACAAAAGTTTGCAGGCGGCAGTGCGTTCGCTAGTTGGTCGTCGTATCCGTTTCCAAGTCTCGTCGAAGCTTCGCCGACTGCTCCGGTTGACGCGGCTCCTCAGGCATTGTGAGCTAGCGCGACCCAGGGCGAAAAGAGGGCATGGGGGTTGGAACTTGGAAGTTAAGAAGTGATCACCGGATACGTCTGGAGCAACTTTTCTCAGATCGAGAGTAAATTATGTATACAAGCGAAGCTCCACTATCATCCCGTTTATCCACGTGAATTTATTCTCGGAGCTCATCGGTGGGTACGGTTCCAGCTGGCGGCTCCAATTCTAACTGCATCCGCGACTGTTGGGCAGCCCTACTACTGACGAATCGTATAAGCTCGGTAGGGAAATGGCTGTCGGACGTAGCAGATATTTACGAGGCTGGAGTGTTGCACCAAGCGCAATAACTCCGTTACGTTACAACGCCTGCTGCTGCTCCCCCGTCAGCCTTTGCCTCTCTGAATTGCCCCCCCCCCTCTCTCTCCGTCAGGCACTTCAAAACTCTCCTCCGTTTGCTTCTACTAAAGTTTCACCGCCAAGCCCACGACCAAGGCGACCTGGTAACAGCCAAGGAAACAGCAAGACCATCTGAGAAGAACCGAGGGCGGTTCAACGTTTTAGTTCCTCCTTGGAGGTATGTTGGGTTAAGCAGACTGTATTGCTAGCCTGGTATGTTGTCAGTGATACAAGGCCTGAGGAAAATATCAACATGTCCGCAACAACCTACCATCATCTCAGCTATCAGCCACTAGAGACTTGTCGTATTTGTGATGTCGAGAAGGCACCAAAGTTGGTCTGTTGAATGAGCGCCTTGATGGGATCATGGATACGTATTGGCAGGTGTTCGGCAGGTGCCTGGATACTTACCAAAAGAAACTTGTCGAGGCCTAGGACCTCAGTGGGCGCTGTCATGAGGGAGAATGTTGGAGTCTAGATTACCCGAGAGATTCTCGTCGACAGCTTCTGTGATGAAGCAAGATCAATGAAGGTCACGGCGTCAAAAGTCTTGAAGGCGCCTTAATCATTTTGATCCAGGTCCTTTGGACGGTAACAGCTTAAATGATTTCTGGGCAGAGACGTTCCAGGTATGTATCGTCGAGGTTAAGCCACCACCCACTATGCTGCGTCGAGAACATTAAATTTCCGGTCACGGTTTATAGCTGTACTCCACAGGGGCGTGGAATAGATCCGTGGGGTGGGCTTTCGGTGCGGGTCATGCTCCAAGTTTGTTGTATGCTTACCCAGTCGCCGTTACAAGCCAGCAACCCTGGTATGAGTGTGTAGGTATTTTTAGGTTTTTAAGTACTTTAACGATGTATATCAGTTAAATTGGCCTTTGGGCTGGTTCAACATTGGGTAATTCTTTTCAGAGTACACCACTGGTATATTAGCCAGGAGGGTGCGGTGTAAAAAGTGTTTGGCGGTATAGAAAGAAATGGCATTCTCGTGAATATCCGCCACCGTTTTACCGGAAAACCGAGCGGGAGACAACCCATATTGATCTACCGTAGTGGCGCACTCCAACCAGGCGAATCTCTCGCGGAAAGATGATCCATATTGGCAATAAGCTTGAAGCTACTTGGAACGAGACTTACGAGTCGTGGGAGCGATTTGTTATCCCCGAAGATCTACAGATATACCGAAAGCCGAAGCTAAGAATTCTTACCAAGCGAGTGATGGATCTAGTTTCGGAGCGTGAACTTTCAACAGACCCACTCGAGACCCTTACAAGCGATCCTAATCCGTAGAGTGGATGTGGCGCGTTTGACACACACTATCGAGCCCAGCGATGCGAGTCGAATACTTCGGCTTACGCTCCTCGGCTATGTGCGGATTCATGTGCCTTGAAATAACAAAAATCCTGATGTAGGGACATAATCGAAGGCTTGAATCGAGCGAAGTGATTTTATGTATATAAAGGTTAGATAGATCGCAACATTCCGAGGAGAAAAGTTCTCATCCATTTTTCTCTAAAGTGCACTGTTGCTTAGATATCAAGCACCTAACGACAGCTAATCCGATGCGCTGACGTACTGAGAGGGCGGGGCGCGATCTCTCATTGCGCGCCGACCGCCCCCCACTCACTACAATCCACTTCAAAGGCGCGCGCGTATTGGCTACAACTGATTAACCGATATCTCAACAACGATGCATCGCAGATAAATACGGATGAGGACTTTTCTCTTCAGAATTTCATTATCTGTCGAACCTGCATACGCGAGACGCAGCTTTTGTGACATTCTGTATTACATTCCCCAAAGTACCCCGCTAGCTTTTGGGAAATACAATACCGCGTTATGGTCTCTTAATCGAATATCAGCCACTCATTTGGGGGAGGGGAGGGGGTTACCGGATAACAGAACGACGAAGATTGATACATCACTCAGAGCAGTGAATAGGGTCATCTGGCCTGTTGAGTGGCCTCATCCACGTGAGGCACGCCCCCGCTCTCCGCAACCTACTACTGTAGCAGGTCACGCTGGCCAGTTTTTAAATGTTTAGCCCTTTTGGTGGTCTCCCGCCATCGAACGTTTCCTCGCACATCCACTAATCCACGATCTCCGAGGAATTCGATGAAACGCCTTTACTATGGGGCCAGTGCAATGTTTCACTTGAACCTCACAACAATTTGATGATATTGATTTTCAATCGCCATCATTTGCACCTACTTCACTTTCTGCAATCACCAAAGTAGCATTTCTGTAAGGGTCCTAAACATCCTCAAGGCTCGTAGAAGTAAACTTGAGGTAGATTTTGAGGGTTGAATTTTTCGGTGACAGATTTGACGATTTCTGACTTGACGATTTTACGATTTTTTACGAAAATTGACTTGATGAATTCGAAGACTTTTCGTGCTAACATGTAAGAAGGCTTGTCTTCCTGGAGGATAATCGAAGGTCCTGACAACCATTGGAAATTGTAGAGGGCTTCGTCGGGTGCAATGCACCATACATAGCACACCATGTTATGCATCATACGCCCCAGTAAGATATATATATATATAAATTTGAGTAGGTGAAGACAAGGAGAGCAATAGAGCAGTACTATAGGCAAGCATTGAGAGGGTTGACGTTATCGATGAATAATACACGATTGATTGGTTTCTGCAGCAGACGACGTGTGGCCCAACGCGCCCATACATCATCGGAATATGCACTTTAATGATGGAATTAATGCGTATTCGGTTGCGCTGCTGAATTTCCTGCAGCTGTACTCGGCCCACGTCGAGTATTACAATGTATCGTTGGTCAATGTTGATAGGGGGGGGGGGGGGGGGGTGAAGACGAGATCGAAATTGCGGGATGCTGGCTGATCAAAGCAGCTGTTTAAACCTCAATTAAAAGCGTTGCCTCGACGAGCCATTTACGGGAAAAAATAACAACGAAATATCCAACATCCAAGCAATACCTCAGTGTTGTTTTCACGCAATTACCTAAATAATAACGAACCATAAAAAATATAAATAATCGTAATGGAACATTAACAGACAAAAATTATCAAGATACACTTGTCTTTTGAAAAATTGTTTAATTAAGTAAAAAGAAAAATCTTCCTTAATTTGTTAGCAAAATGACTTTTACGCATGCCACATCGTACTCGTAATCTACCAACAAAAATACCGTCGCCTCGTACGCTTTTTGTGCAACGTGCGAAAAAAGCAAGCACCCTGAACGCAATTAAAATTCTATATGCATTCATACCATTTCACGGCCCATGTTATGACAATTAAAAAAAAACACTGTTCAGATAATTAACAAAAGTTCACGCTCTCTTATCCACCCACGTGTCCGTAATAAAGTCCCTAATATATATACATCTGTTTGCATAAATATATATATGTGTATATATATATATATATATATATATATATATATATATATAAATCTGTTTGCATAAATATATATATATATATGCAAACAGATTTATATATACGTACACAGCCCAGTTCTCGAGTACTTGTGATCCGTGCGCGAGCGACTAAAAAAACATGAATATGGATTTTTTCCAGATACACACTCGAGCTCTCGGTGCGTGCACGTCGAGGATCGTTCAAGCCCCGAAAACTCCGCGATAACGAACATAAAAAGAAAATAAAACGAACTTAAGAGTTGCGGCGAAAAGGCATGCCGTTCCGATCTTTCGGCAAATGGCAAATTGATTTTACGAAAGACGATTAGCGATGTTGGATATTGGCACCAAGTCACGCAAGATTATTTGCAATTTATTTTTGTTCTTCCTTTTCCTCATCTTCCATGAGCACGAACTTCTTTATTCGATCAGTTTCATTTTTTGTAGGAAAATAAATTCAACGTTCTTTTCTCTTTTTAGTTTTTTATTGCTACTTTTTTTATGATGTTTTTCCCCTGACTATTGATATTGTTTATAATTATTGTTATTTGTCTTGTATTTAAAAAAAATTGGGAATTAAACAAATATATTACTAATGATCACTTATCATATAACAATAATATTAATATATTGCATTATATATATATATATATATATATATATATAATAAAAACAATATTTTTATATTATTTCACACATTACAATCTACTTTACTATATATTTTATATAATACTATTATTATAATACAAATATGATTTATTATAATTTATTCGATACTTTGTTTTATATATATGTATCATACATTAATAAATATGATTGCAGAAAAAAAACTACAAATATCATCGTCTCAAAAAAAATTGATGACAACTTACAACATTTTTCAAAGATTCACCGAATTTTTTAAATTATTTTCCGAAGGAATTGGAGTATTACATTTCTTCTGTACTTTTTTATTGCTGGATGGAATATATAAAAAAAATATATAGGCATTTTAGTAGCTTGGCGTTCTTTTTTTAGTTTTCAAAATTGTTTATAAGAGATTACATTTACGCCGAGTATTATCCGTTGCTGGATGAAAATTAAATTATTTTGTTATTACGCCGAGTGTAACAGTAGATATAATCACTTTTCGGTGATATAGGCACCGACAATTCGCCACTCGTTATCATTGTTTATACGCCCGGATATATGATTTACGTCTCTTCCCGTGAATCATCATATCGCCTCCTACATTTCGAGAACCGCTTGATCGCCGAATAATTACGTTTAATAGGCTCGAATCGCACTCGGCTATCTATTGTTGTCAATTTCGCTAAATCGTGGGGCACCGTTCTGCCTCGTAAACCACGAGATATCCGGTCGTATACGTCACTGGAAATTTTGGAGGGCCTTTCTCGTCCTGGAAACTCGTTGTACCTTTGGGCGAAATGCCCTTTGACCCTTTCTTCGTGCCCGAGTCAATTTTAATAGGTTCTCGAAAAAAAAACGTGGAGAATAATATTAATTAAAAATAGAGAAAAAAACAAGGCGATGATTTTTTTTGCTATATAGATAAAATTATTTTCAAAATAATGGGTAGCATTATTGGGTAAAATGAAAAGTATTTTCCAACAATGAGAAATTTTGTTGGATATAATTAGAATGATTTTTCAAAAATTGTAATTTTTTTCGATAAATTAAAAATAATATTTCAAAGAATTGTGAATTTCTGAATTGATTTTACAGGATAAAATTTGGTTTCCGAATAATGGTGAATTTGATGACATGAAATTGAAATGACTTTCTAAAAAATTGTGTATACAATGCAATTAAAATACAATAATGTTCTCAAAAAATTGTGAAGTTTATTTGATAAAATCACAATCATTTTGTTGGATAAAATTAGAGTTATTTTATTGAATAAAATTAGAGCTATTTCGTTGGATAAAATTAGAGTAATTTTATTGGAAAAATTAGTATTATTTGACGAATAATTGCGAATTTGATTCGGACGAATTGGAAGAATTTTTCAAAAAATTATCATCCTTATATCGTAAAATCGGAATAATTCTCCAAAAAAATTGTAAATCTTTTTCGATAAAATGAATGCAATTTTCCGAAAAACTGTAAATTCGATTGGACCAAATTAAAGTAGTTTTCCAAAAACATGGCTCTTTTTCCGTCCGAAAGCTCTGCACTCGCTCGACCGGAAGTTCACGAGCTATCGCGACCGAATCCTCTCCGACTCTCAATATTTCAACCGTCTGCTCACGAGCTCGTGAAAGAAAAGGAGAGCAAAAAAATTGGGATTGCCACGGTCCATTTTCCTCTCGGTTCATCTGGCTTCGTATTTTTCGTGAATAAAGAAAAAGGAAAATGCGCAGGAGCTTTCTCGAGGTCCAACACGGCCGCGGATGCCTCGACGATAAATCCAGTAGGATTGCTTCGAGAAACGAAGCTCCCCCCTCCCTCGAGAACGGATAGGCCGCAAGTAAAGACGAAAAAGAACAATTTCGTTTTCTGGCAGCCAAAAGCTTCGTTACAAATGGACCACCATTAGCTGGCCAGTCGAAAAAGGCCTAAGACCCTCGTGAAATTCTCTCTTCAGTTTCGACACCCCCCTTCCCCCATTTCCGCCCCTCCCTCAGCAAGGTAAACATAATGAAAAAAGGCTTTGAAATTTTCCAATTTTTCATCTTGCCAAATTTTCGAGACTATCCGAAAAATCATAAAAAGGTTTGTAAAATGTTAAAAAAAAATTGATAATCCAATTTATGGGAAATTTGTCAAAATTGATTGTTGAACAATATTGCCCCCAACACACGGTATTGGCTCAAATACATTTAGAAACTTTGCCCAACCAATAAAATTCAATAAATAATAATAAGCAATGTTCAATAAATAAAAGGTCAATTGCGAAAAGCGCTGCGATTTAATTCATGGTTCACTAAATGATAAAATCATTATCAAGCAGCAACGTTTTATCAATAAACAAAAATTGCAACATCAAAGATAAACATTGGTCTTGACCCTTCGTGGAGAAGATTCAAACAAAAAATAAAGAAAGATTCTGAAAGTCGATGAAGTCAACCCCAATGAACGACGATTTTTTTGCTTTATGAGACAGAAGAAAAAAATTACAACGGGGTGTAAGGTGAAGGGTCGAGAGGAGGTGGGAAAAAAACATTTAGGGATAACGACGTTTTCTCTCTCCCTCAAGCCAAAATCGACATACCTGTGAGTAGCTGAAACTCGACCCCACCCCCCTCCAGAGCTTGCAACCCCCATTTGCGGCCCTTTCACCCTTAACATCCGCATTCTCGCAAAAAGTACAGAAACGCGGAAGAGGATAAGAAGACAAGGAAAGCGCAAGCCCTTGGGAAACTACCCTCGAGCGTTTCCCACCCCTTTTTAACCCCCTCGGGCCCCTCGCGTAAGCAGCCCTTTTCCCAACCCTTTTTTCTACCCGGCTTTTCGGCACACGATCATTTTGACCTCGTCGGCAAACGCACCAAACCCTTTCAACCCCCACCCCCTGCAAGCTTCATCCCCCAACCTTACCCGACCCTCCCCTCCAGAGCTTGCAACCCCCGTTCGCGGTCCCTTTACCCTTAACGTCCGCGTTCTCGCAAAAAGTAGAATGACGTGGACGAGGATAAGAAGACAAGCCAGTAAGCACAAGCCTTCGGGAAACTACCCTGGCTTTTCCCACCCCTTTTCAACCCCTCGGGCCCCTCGCGAGAGCAACCCTTTTCTCTACGTGGCTTTTCGGCTCACGATCATTTTGGCCTCATCGGCAATCGCACCAAACCCTTCCAATCCCCACCCCCTGCAAGCTTCATTCCCCAACCTTACTCGACCCCCCCCCCCTTCAGAGCATGCAACCCTCGTTCGCGGTCCCTTTACCCTTAACGTCCGCGTACTCGCAAAAAAGTAGAGAAACGCGGAAGAGGATAAGAATACAAGGAAAGCGCAAGCCCGCGGGAAACTACCCCCGAGCGTTTTCCACCCCTTTTTAACCCCCTCGGGCCCCTCGCGTAAGCAGCCCTTTTCCCAACCCTTTTTTCTACCTGGCTTTTCGGCACACGGTCTATTCGGCCTCATCGGCAAACGCACCAAGCCCTTCCAACCTCCACCCCCTGTAAGCTTCATCCCCCAACCTTACCCGACCCCCCCAGAGCTTGCAACCCCCGTTCGCGGTCCCTTTATCCTTAACGTCCGCGTTCTCGCAAAAAGTAGAATGACGTAGACGAGGATAAGAGGACAAGCCAGTAAGCACAAGCCTTCGGGAAACTACCCTGGCTTTTCCCACCCCTTTTCAACCCCTCGGGCCCCTCGCGAGAGCAACCCTTTTCTCTACGTGGCTTTTCGGCTCACGATCATTTTGGCCTCATCGGCAATTGCACCAAGCCCTTCCCACCCCCACCCCCTGCAAGCTTCATTCCTCAACCTTACTCGACCCCCCCCCCCTTCAGAGCATGCAACCCCCGTTCGCGGTCCCTTTACCCTTAACGTCCGCGTACTCGCAAAAAAGTAGAGAAACACGGAAGAGGATAAGAAGACAAGGAAGCGCAAGCCCTTGGGAAACTCCCCTCAAGCGTTTCCCACCCCTTTTTAACCCCCTCGGGCGCCTCGCGTAAGCAACCCTTTTCCCAACCCTTTTTTCTACCTGGCTTTTAGGCACACGATCATTTTCGCCTCATCAGCAATCGCAACAAACCCTTTCAAACCCCACCCCCTGCAAGCTTCATCCCCCAACCTTACCCGACCCCCCCCCCCCCCCAGAGCTTGCAATCCCCGTTCGTAGGCAAAGTAGAGAAACGCGGAAGAGGATAAAAAGACAAGGAAAGCGCAAGCCCGCGGGAAACTACCCTCGGGCGTTTCCCACCCTTTTTCAACCCCCTCGGGCCCCTTACGCAAGCAACCCTTTTTCCAACGCTTTTCTCTACCTGGCTTTTCAGCACACGATCCATTCGGCCTCATCAGCAATCGCACCAAGCCCTTCCAATCTCCACCCCCTGCAAGCTTCGTCCCCCAATCCCCGTCTCGTCGTTGAGGCAAATACGATGGCAGGTAAGTTATCGCGTGTTTCGCTAATTAGCATCATTGATTAATCAGGACGCGATACAACCGTGAATGCATCCTCTCACCCTTACGACCCCCTCCGCCCCTCTTCAACCCCTGATGCTTTTCATCCCTCTCTTTGCACTCCCTTCGAGGCCTCGCTTTATTTGACCAACTTAATATTTTATACTCGCCCTCGGGCTGCAGAGGAGTACAAGGGGTGGCCGAGGCGCCATTACGATCCTAACGAGGGGTCGAAAGGGGGTGCAACAAAGTTGACACGAAACAGTGAGAAAGATGGCCTCGGAGTGGCAGCGGTGCTCGTAGTGGATGCCTTCGGGTTTCTCAGGTGTACGACGAATTGTCGGCGTCCTCCCAGGGTTGACAGAGACGGGGAACAAAGGCGAAAGGGAATGGGGACAAAAGAAGTAGTTACAGTGCCCCTGGCAGGGAGCACCGAGTTTCTTTTTTTTTTCGCGTCTTTGTCTCGTTGCTTCTCCTTGTTTCTCTTGCTCAACCTCTCTCTCTCTCTCTCTCTCTCTCTCTCTCTCTCTCTCTCTCTCTCTCTCTCTCTCTCTCTCTCTCTCTCTCTCTCTCTCTCCTCTGCAGAATATATGACCGAGTCATAATTAACTCGTTAATTAATGAGTCAACCACTCATTTTCACATACCCTTCATTTTTCACCCTTCGCCACATTTTTTCTCATTATATTCACTCAAAACATATTTTTTCGTCTTTGATTTTATTAATTTCGTTGTTATCCTCTTTATAATTTCGCATTTCTATGTTTTTCACTCTATATTCTTTTTTCTCTCTTTGTTATTTGTATTTTTTATTGAGCTCGTTACTTTTACATGCTTTTATTGTACTCTTAATTTTTATTATTCGTACACTGCGTTTATTTGGATTTATATTGATTATTTTTTTAATCCGGGTGATATTTGTTTTGCCATCGACCTTATTTTCATTTTCTCTCTCTCCATCTCTCTTTTTCAGAGAGCATATGGCGGAGTCATGTTTGAGTCGTTAATTAATGAGTCAAGCACTCATCTTCACACACCCTTCATTTTTCACCCTTCTCATAAATCAAAACACATTTTCGTTTCAGATTTTGTTTATTTTCATTTTTATCATCTTTATAATGTATCACTTTTGTTTTTTTTGTTTCATTTTGTATTTTTTTTCTTTCCTTTCATTGTTTATATTCTTTATTTACCCCGTTACTTCTACGTTTTTTATTGATCCATTCATTTTAATTAATTTCACACTGTTTTTTTTTTTTTTGGATTTACGACAATTATTTTTTACATCCTGGTTACACTTTTCTTTTTTACAATCGATCTTATTTTCGTTTCCTCTGTACCCTCACTCTCTGTCTCTCCTCTTTACAGAGCATATGACCGAGTCATAATTAAGTCATTAATTAATGAGTCAGGCACTTATTTTCCCATGCCCCTAATTTTTTTCATTTCTCCCTACTTTTTCACTCATTTTATTAATTCGAAACGTATCTTTTCGTTTTCGATTTTATTATTTTTATTTATATCCTTTTTATGATTTATTATTTATTATATTTTATTATATTTTTCTCCTTTTGTTACTTGTATTCTTTATTTACCTCGTTACTTAAAAAAAAAACGAGTTAAAAAAGAGTACAAATTTATTGCACTCTTAGTTTTTGTTATTTTCACACTGTGTTTATTTGGATTTATAATAATTTTTTTTTAAATCCGGATTATACTTGTTTATTTTTTTTTAATCTACCTCATTTTCGCCCCCTCCTTTCATCTTACTCGCTCTTGACATTCTTCTTCCCAGACACCCTCGGCTGCTCCAACCCCCAAAAATTGTCGAGTCCGCACCCTCCTCGATCGTATTTCGTCTACTCAAGGGACGAGACGAATCGTTCGGGCGACCCCACACAGGCCTTAGGATGATACGGTTCAACTTTTTTTCATTCTCAACCCCTCACCCACCCTCGAATCCAACCAAGCTTCCGATCTACCCAATAACGATGTAGAGAGAGAGAGAGAGAGAGAGAGGGAGACGCAGAAGGGAAGGGCCAGACAAAGTTGACTTTTGCGGGACGAATAGCCCGTTTTTCGCCTCGGTGCTTTTTTTAACGCGCGCAAAAGTGCTGATTAAATATTTTTCCCGGGGCTTTAACAAGACTTGGGAAATTCAAAACGAGTGTCTCCGAAAGCCCGAAGGGGATGGAAACTCACGGGGGTGGAAACAAAAAGGGAAAAATAAATTCATCGAGGCCAAAGGCGACAAGGTAATCAATATTTTGTGGCGTGAAGCAAATGGAAAAATCATCTTTAAGTTTCAAAAACATTATTTTTGTTATTTAATAGTTTCACAGTCCAGGGTCTTAACTTTAACTTCCAACCAAAATTTTGTGAAAAATCGAAAAATTCAGCGAGTCATTATTTTTGTACATGCTCCCAAAATCTATTGTAGTTTCTTTTTCAATTAATTGAAGCCAGAGAAAAAATCAGCTTTAAATTGCAAAAACACATTTTTTTTATAGCTTCATAGTCTTAAGGCGTTAAGCCACTCTAGAGGCCGAAAAAATATACTTTTTGGGGATTTTTTTTCCAGAAAAACTACAAAATAAATCGAGATTACAAAAAAGGTTGTTTATCGTACATATCAGGGACTGTATACAATAATTTTTTTGAAGCGATTGATTTCCAAATGGCGGCTGTGCAGCGTTTATGTCAAAACTGCATTTTTTTAAGTTGGCCGGAAACTTAACTCAGACTTAACCATTATCTGACGATGTTTTAGGCAAATTTTTGGATAGTGAAAAATTATCGCCAGATAATTGTAATTTTATGACGGGAAAAAATTTTCAATTCGTTACTAAGAAATGATTAAAGGTGTATTTTTTTTCTCGAAAATCAAACTTTTTTCTACACCTTGATATTTTCGTAATTTTTCGTAAAAAAAAAACAAATTTAGTTAAAAAAATATATTGGTTGATGCAAATAAATGTCTGGGCGCGGAGAGCTACCGATATATGAGATCGTTACAAAACTATAAAATATTGGAATATGTGATTGATTCAAATAACATATTATTTTATTTGAAAATGTCTTTTGTTCTCAGAATATCTAGATTATCCTTCAAATAAAATTATATTCTATTGAAATCACACTATATACAATCCGTAGATGTTTGGATGAAATAATTAAACGGTTGCTACAACTTTTTTATTTCGTACAAAAATATAATCAATAGAATGAATTATTTATTTACTACATCGAAACGAATATGCCATGAGACGTAACATTCTCGTACTCCGTACAATTTTAAAAGTGCAATATCACGCAACTAGTATGAAATAGAGACAAGTGTATATCATGATTGAAATATCAACAATTTGCCACAAAGCACAGGTGTTATCTGCAGCAACGCATTTAGTCTCTGGTAGAGAAAAATATAATATTCGATGAAATTAATCTTCATTGCAATCAGAAGAATACATTTGTGAATTCGAGAAGTCATGTTTTCAATATGATTCTATGTGCACTTGCAAACATTTCTTGATTGTTAGTTCAAAGTAAATGTACACTCACGAGAATTGCTGAAAATATTTGAACAATCGCATGCAGTTCTTTGGAATTGGATAGAATTGTCACAATGAAGTGTTTGATCGAGTTCGTTTGATTAAAAAAAATTGAAAGTTTGTCAATTTTTTTAAATCTTAAATGAAAAGTGAGCATCAGAGTGACCATTCATGATAATAGTGGAGAGAATATCACATATCCAATGGAATATCCATGGAGAGAATATTAGATATTCAACTGATAAGAACAGATGCTACACTTTGATCTTAGCCACAGGCCAAGAAGCGATACTCTTTAGAGTTTCTCCGACGTTTAAGGGGTTACCCCCACTTGCGATTTTGGAAAAATCGATTTTTTTTATTGCATTTTTTTGAAGTATAACTATCTGAGAATACGTGCTGAAAATGTCAAGTCGATCCGAACAAAATTGACTGAGATATGAGCGTTGAAAGAGAAGAATCCGTTGTGTAAGCGACCGGCTAATCGAAACTTTAAACGCGTTTTTCTCAAAATGGCATTTCTGAAGTCGGTGACCAAGATTACTGGAACACTAATGAACCGATCTTCTTGAAATTTTGCAGGCTTATTTAATACATAAAAATGTAGTCTTTAATCGTTCGATTTTTTTTCGAAAAAAATGGCCGTTTTATAGCCAAAAAACGGCCGTTTTTTTTCGTTAAAATCGAACCATTAACTTTGACTATCCGCCATTTTGTGAAAAATGAATATTTTTTAAAATCCTTCGATTAAAGACTAGTTTATACTTATATTTGACTAAATCCATCTGCATTTTTTTTCAGATGATCCACTTCGCCGCAATGTTGGTCACCGCAAACCGTGTATATAAAAACATTATTTCATTGACGGCCATTTGCCACTAAACAATGTAATATTTTTCAATGAAAAAATTAC
The DNA here is from genome assembly GCA_964007375.1 of Ophion obscuratus. Classification (NCBI taxonomy): domain Eukaryota; kingdom Metazoa; phylum Arthropoda; class Insecta; order Hymenoptera; family Ichneumonidae; genus Ophion; species Ophion obscuratus. The sequence continues at coordinate 25,995,797 of OZ023324.1, read as the reverse complement.
TGAAAGTTCTTCAAGATGTGTTCTTTAAGATGGTATGTTGATCGATTAAAAAAGTTTTGTAGTTTTCTTTAAAAAAATTCATGAAAAAGGCCTTTTTTGCGCTACAAGTGGGGGGTAAGGCCTTAAGTATATTTTCGGTGCGCGCTACGCTTACGAGAAACGAGCGCGCGTGCGGCTTCTAGCGGTTACGCCGAGAACTATGGGTTTCCTCACACCGATAATTTCGGTGGCGCTTGGTCATGATTCGGTCGAATTTTTTCAACCAAATGCGCAAGAAACTATTTTTATTTTCGCATCATTTTTTTACCAATTCAGACATTTGCTTAATATTTTTCAGTCAAAATAAAATATTAATATTTCAACGAATAATGTACTTGAAAATCAATATCGGATATGGGGGAAAAAAAAAATAACATATTAACTGAATAGAAATTTTATCTGAATCAAACGAGCGAAATTCGATTTTTCTTGTGTACTCGAATCAACAATATTCATGTTATGAATTGAAACGCTTTTTTTGTTCGTTGCAGAAAATGCATTCAAAACTATATAATTTATTCGCGATAATTTTTTAGATATTTTCAATAATAAATTGTTCTTAGCTAACGATATATCTTTTGAATGAAAAAAAAAAAACTTTTAATTTCATCATGTTATCAAAGTCAATAGCATTTTGTTTAGACTAATAAATCCGATTATTTACACCTACAATTTTATAATTGAATCAACGAAATTTCATTCAATAACACCAATGATATTGGATCAATGATTTTTTTCCCCAGTGTGACCATTAAATATTCATTGGCCGGCTGGACCTTTCTCGAGCTTGACCCTTAACACAGGCGTTTTTAAATTGTTATAAAGAATAAAATAATGCATTGGGCGATATGAAAAAAATAGTGAGGTATAATTTCAACCTTATTTAATACAACGATATTGGTTAGAAATCAAAAATTAAATTTTAAATATGCAAAAAAAATTAGGCAAAAAAACGTGAGAAAATACTTTTTTTACAAAAATTGCTGTGACTCTTGTAACTATTGACAGAAAAAATAAAGAAATGGTTTTATAATCTGGAAACAATGTACTTTGAAATAGACATGGCGATTTCGGTGGACTTTTCAAAAAGTATTATTTATTTCATCCAACGCAGGTGCGATTTAGAATTATAAAAAAATGTATGTTTTATTGGAAAAAAAGTTGTACGGCATCAAAATAATTTGTTTGGGTCCCGCGGACCCGGTGTGACTATTAAGGGCGGGGTAAAGTATTAAAAATTTTTTTTCACTTTTTTTTAATTTTTTAAATGAATGTTAAATAAATTTTTAAAATCATAATATATCAAGAATATTGTGTTAAAATTTCAAGTCGATCGGAGTAAAATTGACGAAGTTATGAGTATTTGAGCGTCTATTGTTCCATGCCGTTCTCTTCTCTTCTGCGTTTTTCAAATCGTTTTTCTGAGACTTGTCATATTTGAAGTCCGTGTGCACGATAACTCAAAATCTACTGGACCAATCGCTTTGAAATTTTGCACAGTACTTCTTCACATAATTCACCAGGTATTGTCGAGAGCTTTTTTGTTTTTTTTTAATAATTACTAATTTTTCAACAACAAATTAGCCGATTTTTTTAGCGAAAATCGGGTTTTTGGCTCCCAAGTGCTACGAAAAATCGAAAAATCGAAAAAAAAAATCCTCCCGTCATTACCTCGAGAAACATCTCCTTTAACAAATGCATTTTGATTTTTTTGTTTCAAATGATTCTGTTGCGAGTTATGGTGCACACCGCAAACCAACTTTTTTTCGAGGCGCCTCCGGGGTTTAATTTTCACTCGCTCAATTTTGAATATTTTGCAATGCAAATTTAGGAGAATGTTGTTCAAATGTTACTTTATTATATGTAAATTTTTCAATAAACGAACACTATTCGTTACGCCAAAAAAAATCTTAAATACATGCCTTTTTTTGCCGAATTAACTTTACCCGGCCGTTAAGGGTTAATTTAAAAATGATAAAGCGTGAAATTCACGGGTGAAATTTGAACGAAAAAAAATCGATTTTTCAATAAAATCTTGAATTTTCGCCAAGCTTGAGCGACCTCCAAATATTTTTTGACCGCTCGCAGCTTTCTCGACAATTTTTTTCTTTCTCCAACAAGGATAATTGGATGGTGAGAAGAAGGGAAAAAAATAGAGTTCAAAATTGTGCCACCCTAATGTACACAGCCATGAAAGGAGGCGAACGAACCGTGAGGGTTGAAAAAAAGGGGGTAAGGCAACGTGGAGAAGAAAATGGAGCGTCACGGAACGCTTGGCTTAGCCCTTGAGTGGTACGTCAACGCCTCAATCGGAAGCCCGCGGATGGGGTCAATTCCACCACTTAAAAGCATATCACATCTCCCCATAGCTGCGGGACGTCGGCCGTGTTTTACGCCATACGATCTACACGGCATTATACACGGCAGAATTTTATCGATGAAAGATCCGGGGCCCCGTTGGTGCGTCCAGCCGCGAATCATCGCTCGAAATACACACACGAATGATTCTCCTGTCACTGCGAGCTAGTCAGCAAAATCTTCTCTTTTTTTTTTACTCCGTCTTCGTCCTTCTCGTTTCTGCGTTTTTTTTTCCTGCGCCGTGACGACCGCGGGTTCGTTCAACTTTTTCCCCCGTGCGCTTCCCTTTTTTTGCGTAATCTTTTGTTTTTTTTTGTTTTTTTTTTTCATTCTCCTTTTTCATCCCCCGTTGCGAGGGGGATGGAGAAGAAAAATGGTTGGCCGGCGTCCAGCAATCTCCAGTGACACTCGGCCTGGCTGACCGAAAAATAAAAGAGGGAAAAAGGGACAAAGAGAGTTTAGTCGGTGTTAGCCAAGATGGCGCGAAAACTCGTTTTGCAACCCCCCACCCCCAGCCCCCCTAAAGGGCCAAAACACAAACGCGAGCTTGCAAAATTATTTCTCTCTCTCTCTCTCGCTTTTATGAGAAACATTTTTGACACTGCTGGTTCCGAAAAAAAGCAACGAAAATGTTCGCTATTAGGAAATAGTTATTCATCGCAGAAACAATTATTATGCGTCGTCGTAACACTCCGAAACTTAAAAAGCAAAAAATCGTCTTTCTTCCTCCCTACAATGGAATTATTTTTAATTTTTTCCTCAAGTCAATAATTCAAAGGAAATACCACGCAATTCTCGTTTTGTTTTCTTTATTTTTCGCCTCAATTGAGCTTAAAGTTGATAATAATGGTTATTTATTGTTTACAAAAAATATATCTATATATATGCTATTTATATTTTTTTTATATTATTTGTATCATCAACATATATATATATATATATATTTTTCCGCGTCGTTCTTTTTCTCTACAATGCAATTATTTTTTTTATTTATGGGAAAATTGGGGAAACAAAAGTTACTTTTATTGGGGAATTTTTACTTGGAGGAACAAAAAGAGTACTCTTTTCGTTTTCTTTCTTTTTCGCCGCAATCGAGCTTAAAGTTGAAAGAAAGGAATATTTATTCTTTTCAAATATATATATATATAGACAATGTTTATATTTATTTTGATCTTTTTCTATATTTTTTGTATCATAAATGTATATCCATATATTATCCTCGTCCTTATTTTTCCCTAGAGTGCAATTATGTTTAACTTTTTCCTCACACAAAAATTCAAGCCAAATACCATGCAATTCTCTTTTTGTTTTTTCTCTTTTTTGACTCAATCGAGCTTAAAAATGAAAATGGAAATATTTATTTTTTTCACCAAAAATATATAAGGTGTTTCAAGTGTTTTCGAACCGCCTCTAAGCCTCACCTTCTTCAATCTTTGTCAAAGTTCGTGATGTTTTTGTATCATATATTTTAAGTACGTGGCATTTTTCTTCAGATTTTTATTTGCTCACTAACTCGGCTAACTCGGGGACAAGATTTTACACGTGATAAAGTTTCAAATGATCGTATCGCAGTGATTTTCTCGTCGTACGAAAAAATGTCCTCTACAAAAAAAAGATGCGTTTTGCTATGAACTATTTTTTTTTAATTCAACATTTTCTAACTACTACGACACTAAAGAAAAAAACATTTTTAATTTTTTAATTTTTTAACCCCAATGACGAGGTTGATCCTGCTGAAATTTACACTGAATTTTCTTTCGTTCGTGTCAAACAACATGTGTAAGTTTCATTCTGGGCTGGGCTTGCGTTCAGTTAATATCGTCGTCTTAAATTTAATGGGAAATCGTTTTTGTTGAATAACACGGCGATTTACAATTTTTAAGTAAAAATAGTAATGACTAAACTTGTAGGAAATCGAGTGCTTTACAACTTTGGTTATTACAGTTTTTTCTCTACCATCGATATTTTTCGAATTAAACCTAAAAAAAGAGGCTATTGCATTATCTCGTTTATTTTCATCTTTAAGGCATAAACGAACATGAAGGAACTTGTAGAGAATATATATACATACATACATACATACATATATATATATATATATATATATATATATATATATATATATATACACATATATATTTCATGAGAATAAAAATAATTTCAAAAAAAATATAAAGAACAAAACAAAAATTGTACACAACGTTCGAGAAAGTATCAAACCTGCAATTGAATATTTCCTCCGAATATATTTGTTTTCTCTTACCCCTCGTCGTCTCATTCTGCCCTAGCGTTATTTATTGGCGGCTGAGGGGATGGTAAAAGAGGGCCGAAAAACAAAGCAAGAATGTAAGGGGAAGAAACGGATGTTGCTTGCGCGTCCCGTTCGCCCACGTCGCAAGGCATCCCCGTTTTTCATAAGTAAAAAGTTGCCTGGCTGGAACAACTTTCGCGTAGTCAGGCTTGGAGCTTAGTGTGTGTGTGTGTGTATGCGAATTTTTCTCGCAGCCCTCTTCCCTAACCAACCTACGGTTCTTCAGCCACCAAGGGCGGCCGAACGAGATAGAGGGCAGGGGGGGGGGAGCAGTGCAATTTGACCGACTTTCTACTGCTGCATTTACGTGCGATCATATGTACACACCCACGCACACACACACAGATATACACATACTACATAAAAAGCTCCTCGCTTACATACGCAGGTTTGGCCATTTTTTTACTCGACACTTTTTCATACTCTACCCTCCCACAGTTCGTGAAAATGCGCTCGACATGAAAAAGAAAAGGAAATAACGTATTTTCGTACCATCAAAAATATTAAAGTTCATAGTTTTATCATCGGGATCAATTTTATGACGTGCTGTTCGAAAAAAAATCACTGTTTTTATAAACAAATATATATATATATATATACACTGTAAAAAATGATATGAAATTTACAATACATTTAAGATACAAAGGAATTGAATTTTACGAACTCAGTAGATGAAATTAAATTTGAAACACTTGTACCGTAAATTTAAAATAGGAACATGAAATTCTAACGTGGATATAGAATTTAATAGATGCAACATGGAATTTCAAAGACAAGTTTGTAAATTTGAGGAAAATGTATTGCATTAACCCGTGTCTTCATTAAAAAATTACTACAGATGTATAATAAATGAACTATAAAAAAACAGAGCATTGAAAATACAAAACAAGTTGGAAATTTATTTACAGCAGCTTGAAAAATATATGTGAAACTGAATTTTACGATACGTACAATGCACGATCACAACAGATTTATCTAAAAGTGCGAAACTGGAATTGAAAAAAAAACATGAATAAACGCTGATGAAAATCACATGAAACAATGTGAAAATTATATTAAGTTTACACTGCATTTAAGGCACAAAAAAATTGAATTTTACGAACTTAATATACGAATGAATTTTCTATACACTCTTATATTTATATGAGCAAATGGTTCTTAATTTCAATATACATGGATGTGAACATTTTTTTACACGTGCATTATTTTTCAAACGCACAAGTATATTAATATTACGGAGCTACAGTTTTATTTTTTAAATAACCTTCTTTGGATTTTCAAAATATTATTCGAAATTTTATAAACGGCGTCCGCATAAAAACATCATACACTTGTGTATTAATTTTTACACGGAAGCTTTTTGCTGGTACATTAAAGGTAATACTTTGTTTCCGTGAAATTAATACACACCCGTATGGTGATTTAGCAAATGGTTGTTGAATTTAATATACACTCGTATTTTGATATCAGCAAATGGTTCTTGATTTCAATATACTTGGATGTGATTATTTCTTTACACGTGCATTATTTTTCAAACGCACAAGTATATTACATATTACGGAGCTACACTTTCATTTTTGAAATAATCTATTTTGGTTTTTCAAAATCGTATCTGAAATTTCATAAGCGGTATCCGCATAAAAACTTCCTACACTTGTGTATTAATTTTTATACAGAATTTTTTTACAGTATATATATATATATATATATATATATATATATATATATATATATATATATACACACACATACATATATACACACACACACACATATGTACATATATATATATATATATATATATATATATATATATATATATATACACATATATATCTAGCAATTTATGCATTTGTTTATTTATAACTTATTATCTATATTATGTATACAGACTGTGGGTGAATCAACTTCCCTTTGAATTCTTGTTTTTTAGTACAGTCGTGCTGTATATTGGAATCGGAAAAAATTAGAAGAAGGCTAGTTTTTTGACAGATGATTTTATAGGTGCCGCGGGTGCTAAATCCAAGTTTGCCTAAAAATCGGGGTATGGGATTTTTTAGGGGATGAAAGGGGATGGGACTGGATTAATCCCAAACTACAGCCCCCACGAGGTCAGCGCCGGAAGACAAAATGTTCAGAAAAATCCGGGCTTCATTTTTGTTCACAGGGTTTAAGTCGTGGAAGTTCATTTTGGGGTGAAATTTTGAAAAATCAGTCTTCATTCGATGACTCTTTAGGAAAAATGCATACAATTTTTGTTCAAATGGGAACGTTATAGCCCTCGAAAAAACACGTCGATCGGGTATTTGATCAATCCCCCCCAAAATATCTTCATCCCCAAAAGAATTGTTGAAGTATAAAAAAAAAATTGTTTATTGAATAACTCAAAAACAATCGTTTTTTTCGGGGATGGTTTAAATGTACGAAATGTAGAGAATAATTTTCTCTATATTGACGTTCCTATGGACCACTCTTGAATTTTGCCTTTTCGAACCCCTCTCAGAGGTTGAAAATTCAAAATGAAATTCCAGGACAACTGTTGACCGAAAATAAAAAGACACGAGTTTGGCGCTCTGGACAAAAATGTAGCTGAGGATTCAATCTACAAATTCTTCCACAACGCCGAATTCGTGGGGTCAATAGTTTTCCCAGAATTTTATTTCGAATTTCCAACCCCCGAGGGGGGTTAGAAAATCAAAATTCAAGGGTGGTCCATGAAAACGAAAATGTAGAGAAAATTATTCTCTACATTTCGTACATTTGAACCATACCCGAAAGATCGATTGTTTTTTAATAATTATTCAATGAACAATTTTTTGTTGGTATTTCAATCATTTTTTGGGGTGTGAAGGTATTACCGGAGAGTGATGATCAAATACTTGATCGACGCGTCTTTTCAAGGGCTACAACGTTCCCATTTGAGCAAAAAGTGTACGAATTTTTTCTAAAGAGTTATTGAATTAAAACCGATTTTTCAAAATTTCACCACACTTTTTCACCCCCAAAATGAACTTTCACGACTTCGGCGCTCTGGACACAATTGAAGCCCGGATTTTTCTGCACATTTTGTCTCACGGCGCCGACCTCGTAGGGGTTGTAGTTTGGCATTAATCCACCCTCATCCCCTAAAAAAACACTAAACCCCGATTTTTAGGCAAACTTGGATTCAGCACCCGCGGCAATTACAAAATCACCTGTCAAAAAATTAGCCTTCTTCTAATTTTTTCCGATTAATTTGATTTTCAGCGATAGCACGACTGTACTATGTGTCTTTTTACACAATTTTTTCCTTAAGTAACTAAAATTTATTTATTTATATTTTATCCTTATAGTAACTGAAAAATGAAATAAATCGTCATCAATTCTGAAGAAAGGGGAAAAATGAAACAACCACCACTATGATTATCGTCAGCTCGCTCTCGTCGGGGCTAACTCCGAAAGGATTCTTTTTCCATATATAATTTTTGCTCCATGCCACCACGCCTCCCGGCGATTTGGAAAAACGAAAGAAAATCGATAAAACGATGAGCGCGAGTAATTTTTTCGTCGGCCCGCTCACCAGCCACGCGAGAAGCAATATGAATAATTTTTCGCCCCGTCATGGCGACCTGGAGCGATTTCCGTGTGGCCAAAAGAAAAAAAAAACAAAAAAACAATAGAGAACGAAGAAAAAAAAACAAGCAACAAAATATCTCTCGGGCGAAAATAAATCACGAGGGATAGCAGAGATTTCCATTTTACGCGAGGGGGAAGAAAACTTTGCGAGCTTTCCATCAACGGCTGCTCGCACGAGGAGAAAGAAGGGACGAAGAAAAAGAGAGAGAAAAAAGAAGACGACTGTCAAACAATGAACAACATCTCCGAGACCCCAATCCTATGAAAACTTTGCGAAAAAAGGGCGGGGGAGAGTGGGAGGGGTATTCCTAGAATCATCAGTTATAGTCCTCGGTCTCCCAAAGAAGTACCATTAGAAAATAGCCCCCAGGCAGTTTTCAGCTTTTCGGAAGAAAAAAAAGCCCGCAGGTTTTTGCGTGACGAGCACTTGGAACTCGGGCAGTGATAACGGGGACCAAGAAACAAGAAGAGACCAAGAGAGAGAGCAAAAGGAGAAGAAAAGTAAAAAAAACGTCATTCTAAACAAAGATAAAAGGTCATACAGAGGACAAAAACGAGGACCCACAAGGACACTCGAAGCGGAGCTTCTCGCTGTGTATTCCGGAATTAAATAATTCTTTGTAGACACACTGATTGCGAGAATACGTGAAAAGACAGTGAAAAGTGAGGGAACTTTTACTCTTCGGGGACAAAAGCCTGCCTCAACGAGGAACCTCCAAATCTTCCCCGAAGAGAAATGCCTGAAACTTTCCCAACAAGACATTTCCAACGAGAAATGCCCAAACCTCCCCAAATTTCCCCCAACAAGACATACACTAACTTACCCCAAGGAGAAACTTCCATACGTTCCCTAAGGAGAAATTCTCAGACCTCCCTAATAAAAAATCTTCAAACGACTCTAAGCCTTCCGAAACGAGGAACGCCTACCCGAACGAAAAATCCCGGAAACCTCCCAGCGAGAAATCCCCAAACCCCCAAAGCCCCTCCCCCCGTGAGAAAACCCCAGACCTCCCTCAACGGGAAATCCCCAAACCGTGCTCAACAAAAATTTCTCAAACCTCTTCCCACGAGGAATCTTCCCAACGAAGAATCCCAAACCACCCTCCAACGAACCCCCCCCCCCCCCAAATACGGAATCCCAAAATCGCCCCCAACGAAAAATCCCCCAACCCCCCAACGCGGAATCCCCAAACCTCCCTCCAACGAGAACCCCCCCAACACGGAATCCCCAAATCTCCCCCAACGAAAAATCTCCCAACCCCCCAACGCGGAATCCCCAACCCTCCCCCAACAAATACGGAATCCCAAAATCGCCCCCAACGAAAAGTCCCCCAACCCCCCAACGCGGAATCCCCAAACCTCCCCCAACGAAAAATCCCCCAACCCCCCAACGCGGAATTCCCAAACCTCCCCAACGACAAATCCCCGCACATCCCTCCCAACACGGAATCCCCAAATCTCCCCCAATAAAAAACCTCCCAACCCCCCAATGCGGAATCCCCAACCCTCCCCCAACGACAAATCCCCGCAACACGGAATCCCCAAATGTCCCCCAATGAAAAATTCCCCAACCCCCCAACGCGGAATCCCCAAACCTCCCCCAACGGGACCCTCACCCCCTCCCCAACGAGAATATCCTGAACTTCCAACTACAACAAGATGAGATTTGGTCCAGCAGGATCACATCAACCTTTCGCTTTCTCTTTGCTTTTGCTTTTGCTTTTGCTTTTCGAAAGTTACGAAATACTTACGTTGCGTTGCCGGCGGATGGGCACATTGCCCAGGGGCGTCGTTGAGAGAGAAGAATGAAGTAGTTCGAGCTACCGGACTCCTCCTGTCCCGATGAGGCTCGAGCACATTATTGTTGCCCACCAACGACAACGATTCCACTTGGAGTCGCGCACGAATTCGCAAAATATGTGACGCCCGACACGAGGTACGCGGTGCCTCTTACGTCCGATCGCGAAGGTGATCGTCTCGTTGAAACGGCACGCGAAGCCGTCCAACTGTCGCGCCAACATTGCCCAAGCTGGTTCGCCCGAGGCCGAGTATACCCGGCAAGCAAGGTAAAGAGCCGAGATTTCCGGCTGTTGAACGCCGCGCTGGGCCCGTACCTGGGGACTGTCAGCAAAAAGTGCCACCAACGAGTCCTTCTCAGGGGCGATTCGATGCCCTCGAGTCCTTCACCTCGTGACTAACCAGCAGATCACGTGACCATCCGAAAAAAAATGCTGACCTTCAAAACCGGTTTGCGGTCCCGCGGTACCAGCCGAGCAGCCTAAAAGACCCCGTTGGCCGACGTTTGGCCGTTGATTGTTTCGACAGATCCGGAAGTACGAAAGCAACGCGGCCGATCTCTGATCACGATTGTCGCAGGTAGTAGTCACGTCGAAGTAGTCTCCGGGCTTCTCGCCATTCGGCAATCTCGTCGCAATGGCCGAATACCCGCAGGGGGCGCGTCAATGACTTCGGTATTGGGGTAATCGGCCCAATTCGATGCTCCACTCTTCGTCAGCTGATTCAACGTACATTTACCAACCGGTTGGTCAATCGTCCACGCGCCCATCATGGGTGGCCTAGCCACCTGGCCTCCAATTGTCCTCCTCGGCTCCCTTTCCAGCAACCTGGGGACCCTCTTCGCGTAACGGGTCTCACTCGTTTCTCGAAATCTCCGCGGTCGACCTGTTGTCCTCGCGTTCCTAATCTTCTTTCTTCCCCCGTGGTGGCTCGTCCTCGTCGCCTCCACTAACATCGTCCCTCAGCCAAACGACGCCACCGACGAGTTCCCGCGTTCTCCGGGTTCGACGCCAGGACCACGTCCACGCGAACCATGCGAGCAACCTCTTTGCACCGAGGTATCGGGGAGAAATTGACCGATCGGCTTCAACGACCCGGAGCGCTGCGAGGAAGCTCAAGAGAAACCACTCGCCCGTGTCACCCGTTAGCACTGGCCGGCAACGATCGAGCACACGTCCCCAAACTTGATTCACAAGCGACAGGCGGTCGTAACGAGGGTGCAAAGCTACCCGGACACGATGATCGGCACCAGGTGATCCGCAACAGCTGCAGCAGTTGACACCGTATATTCAATGGGGTGTCGGGACGTCGGATCGGTCACGCGCAAACATGGGCCAATGACAACAACGCGCCTGGCTGGATCACGCCTTTTGCATTCCCTAAGCCCTGATGGATCATACCTCCACGACACCCTAACCTCATCGTGCAATGGACTCGGAACCTTGGAAGTTGGCAACCAGGAGGCTGCTTTTCCTCCTGTGCTTCCTGATACGCCACATCAATTCGCCCCTAAGTCCACAAAGTCACCAAAAGTCCTAATGATTCGCCTAGAGTGACCGAGTCTTCCGATGAGGGCAAGACAGGTTAGCAGATCCGTATTATCAAGAAATCTTGGGCGGTTGGTACACAGCTACGTCACGTCGCACGCACACACACACACACACCCACAAATACACCACCACACCGGACACTCTCCAACCCCTGGCTACTTGCACGTATATGTGGTTCACTGTTTGTGTACACGCACGCACACCCAAGTGCTCTGCTACCCTAGGGGTGCAGTATCCGCGCTCACCCCCTACGGCACCGCTGCTCTCGCACACTCACTGCTAAGTGACGCTAAAGGCTAGACGCACCAACACCACCAGTACTCTTCAACAGTTACTTGCAGCCTTCAACACGAACGGTGTACTCGTTGACTCCTTCTCCGTACGAGAACAACCCCCTAGTGAATGACTACAGCGTCGTGCCTCCCGGTTCGAATCTCCAATCCAGTACTACCATGACCTCCAACAAGCCTCCAATAAGCCGTGTGCTGTTTTATCCTTGCTGTCTTTTCCTTCCTCCTTCCTAGCTATCTCTCCGGCTGATTCGGCCCCTCCTTGATCAACACGTTCACTTCCTGGCGCAGTCTTTTTACACCCCTCCTCCGCGCTTAAGCCAGCAGAGTCACTTGTCACTGTCGAAGATCACTGATTCACTGTCCCCGGACACTGGGGTCACCGGAACTTCGCACTAGTGATCCGGCAGCTCTTCTGGAGCGATGCCACGAAGTTGGAATGACGTCGGTCCGGGTTGATAAGCGCAGTTGATCGTCACCGGAAGTCCAGACTCCTCTCCACGTCGCGTTGTTGTCTTTTACGGCCGATCACCAATCAACGGATGGACAAGGCTTTTTGGAGGAAGCGAACAGTAGTGGAGGTTCCGGAACCGCTGAGAACGATGTTGGTGACGGTGAAAGGGCACTCCCCGGACATAGCTGGAAAAACCGGCCGCAGACCGTCAGTCCTGGCCGCCCTTCTTAGTACTGACGCTGCCCGTTTTGGGGCTGTTGTGCCGCGCCGTGTAGCCGTTGACGCCGCCGCCGCCGCCTCCTCCAACTAACACCACCACCATCACCACTATCCCACTTTCGTTTCCCGACTGCACGTTTCCTCCCTTCCGTAGCATCCCCACCCAAACGGCAACTTACCCCTCAACGGCTGCCGCTATCACAGCCATACCATCCCTGCCCCCGCATCCACCCCTCGCTTGCAGATCCACCCCAATGTGCGCTACCTCGTCGTCGTCGTTGACGGCGTCGCCACCGCTGCTGCTACCGGCGCTGCTGATGCCGTCGGCCTCCCTCCTTTCACCCTTGGCTCTCCATATTTTCCACCCTCGCGCTCGCAATTCCAATCTTCGGCAACTCTCTCTCTCTCTCTCTCTCTCTCTCTCTCTCTCGGCTCTCTGCCATCGAGCTGTGTTCCTGAATGTTCGTGTATCGGGAGGCTATTTCCCCGCCGCACTATCCTCATCCCGGGGAGCCAATACCGAGCCATGTGGAAGAGCCCCGCGACGCTAGACGTCGGGCGATGAGTCGCGAATCCGTCCGAAGCCGACCGAAAGCGTCTGGGCGCGCACCCATCTTCCCACCTATGGCGCTTCCCCTCACCTCCCCCATCTGAAAAACCACCCCCAACACCGCACCCCTGACGAGAACGTACACCCGACACTCGCCACTGCTGCGCCGCGACGATGCCGATGCTCCGTGGCCACGGGTGAGGAGTACAAGGGTGATTGTACTCACTCCTGCGGAATACACCCCGAAGAGACACGACGCTCGGCCGCCACTCCACGCGCGGTCCCTGCCACCGGGATGACCACGTGCAGCTGAAATCTTCCCGGGATGACACTCGCATACGGACAAATCGACGGCGTAACCTGAAATTCTCGAGGACAACGCGCTTTTGAGGAACGAGACGAGTTCGAGGAGACTCTAAACTCATGGACGCAGGACCTAAGACTCGGCTTTTTTCCTAGAACCAACATAGCTTTGGGGTAAAGCACAAAAACTGCCTAAATTTGAGGAACAACATGCTTTCGTCGTCTTTTTTAATCCTAATCGCAAATTCGAAACGGTACGTTTTTTTATAGTGTTCGCCACGAGCCTAAAAATCTCCGAGACGCGTCGCTTTTAAGGGATAAAACAAGCTTCCGTAGACTAACAATTAATAAACGCAGGACCTAAGACTCCGATTATATCCCAAAACCAACCCGTTGCTGGGGAATTTCTCAAAAACTTTCCGGATTCAGGAAACTCGCTACTCTGCCTGCTGTCTCCTCTTATTTATTTTTTGTTTTCGCAAATTGTGACGTGACGTAACTTTTTTTTTTGTTCTTCGAAATTGGGAGAAGTTGGTGCTGTTCTTTCCCGTTATAATACAGTTAAGGGGGTATACCAGTGTGACACTTTCAAAAAATCGATTTTTTTTGCCTTTTTCGGAAGTTTATACTTTTAAGAATATCATTATCATTTATATCAATATAATTTTATCTTGCAAAAATCGATAGTTGAATCTTTTAACGCGTTTTTTTCTCGAAATGAGGTTTTTCAAATTTTCTGACATTGTAACTCAAAGAACAATCATTCGATTGACTTGAAATTTGAACTGAGTACTCTTGAATCTATTTACTCTATAATGACGTAGGATATTTTTGATTGGATGAAAATTGACAATTTGACATGGAAAAAAACGACCATTTTATAGGCAAGAAAACAGACTTTTTTTCATAACTACGCCATTTTGTTAGATTTTGATATTTTTCGAAAATTCTGCGTCATTCTACAGGAAATACCTTCCAGTTTAACGACATTTTTTTCTTTTTCAGTTTCAGCTACTCAATCGGCCGGAATCATGTCAGCAGTGGAGGAACTTTTTTTTAGCGCCTCCGAAGGCAGCGCATAAGTCGCTTGGATCTCAATATTTTTCTGTGAACAAATTATGTAACATAGGTCAAATATAGCCAAATATATTCTTTATTTTCCGAAACATTCAATTAAGTATTTTTCTTCCAAAAAATCCCGAAAATCACCAAAATTTTCAGCGTTCACACTGGTGTAGCCCCTTAAATCCACTGGATTTGATTTGCTTTTGTCAGATTCAGAAAATATCAAACTCGCTTGGGGATCCTACGATGACAACGATGGACATTGCAACGGAGAGAATAATAAGTGTACTAGCCATTCACTGCAAGAAAAAAAGGGTAAGGACCTTAAGAAAGACTATATATATATATATATATATATATATATATATATATATATAATGGGTCAGGCAACTTTACACCATTACGCACACGCCGCGTTATCGACTGATTAATCGTACAGGCGGCTACCCCTTTTACCCAGCTAACCCTCTGCTTCCCTCGCCCTTTCGTTCCCTTCCCTCGCGCACCACGAAAAACTCGAATCCATTGAATCGTGGATAATTCGCTCGCTTTCGCTACTGTAAATCATTTTTCTCAGCCCGACAAGAAATGTCGAGTCTGGTTGGACGTGGAAAAATGTTCAACATATATAGTACTCGCAAATGAAAAAAATTCTCCTTCCAAAAATTAATTTGAAAATTCAATGTAGAATTATTTATTTGTTGCGATTTTACACAACACTAAACATCGTGCAATAATTTCTCCCTCACAATAAACATAAGTTTTATTAGAAATCATTTATATGTATAGACATGTATACATAAATATATTTATATATTCATGAGTTTTTTGTTAATTATAAAATACTTTCACTGCATATTTATTTAAGGCATGGTCTTTTAATTATTCGTTCATAGTTTTTATACGCGATCTTAGAATGCAATGCACATCTATATTCACGCATTGATCAAGAATTTTTATGAATATTTGTTAAAATTGATTTTTTTATTATTTTACTTCTTGCCATCTCACACACCGAAAAATTGCAGTGCAAACTCGCAAGGTTAAAAAAAATTAATAAATCATGAGAATATTTTAGGATTATTGACCAAACCCCCAAAAAATTACATTACAAAAATTAAGCATTTTCTGTACATTACTATAGTTGTACATTGTTTTACTTTCAAGTAATCAATACAAAGTATTTCATCGCAGTAAAATGAGTGTTTTGTGAAACACCAATTTTAAATATATCGAAAGATCGATATAATCCCGCCAATTCCTTGCGGCGCTGTCGGCGCTGTTGACGCTTATCCGCGAGAAACAGGTCACGTTTTTTTTTTTTTTTTTTTTTTTTTCATCCATGTGAGAATTGCCGGCTGTGTTTTGTTCCGCGGCTGTATGATTTTTAATGAAAACGAGCCGATGCGACGCGCACATATGGAAAAGTTAACAACACATTCTTTATTTTCCCAGGCGTATACAAGAGATATTGTCGAGCCGAAAAAATGTTTGAGGTTATGTTCATCGCGTTTGTAACTGATGGCGGATATTTTAGACTCGCAAAATGGCAGAAAAAATGATAATTCTCGAAGAAAAGACCTTTTCTCACAATCCGATAAAAAATGGCGTAGTTGAGTAATTGATATATATGACAGTATCGAGTCAACGTAATTTCAGGTTAGAAAAAATTTAAGGTTATGCGAATTAGCCTCTTTTTCACATCGCGTCGTAGTAGCCATACAAGGCAGTTGTTTCGAATTGTAGGTTATGTTCGTCGTTTCGTGTAGTTGGGGCCTAGTAACAATTATTTTGGCATATTTGGCAACGTTTGGTAACTATTGCGTCCCACTTCACTGTACGCCCAAGTAAGCCGAATAAATGTGGACCTATCGGATACTCAGCGTGGCGCACATAACCTCAAATTCTTTCTTTCTTTCTCTCTCTCTCTCTCTCTGTCCGCGATACCGCGCAATGTCCACGAAATTCCCCAAAGTATTGGGTGCTACGGCACGAAATATTTTGGCAGTAACAGTATCGCGGCGATTGTACCGCACCTCAACGATCGCGTGTATTCTCAACCGATCGAACGCCCGCATATACGTATACATACATACGTTTTCCAAATTCCCCGCTGCTCCGGGGATTCCCCGTTCGGGATTTCGCGGAACCATACGAAACGAGCGAGTGTACCAACTGCTGAAAAAAAAGTTTCGCTACATATTTGACGGAGAATTTTTACTTTTTTCACTCTTTTTCGCGCTCGATTCGAAAATAAAAAAAAAAATTATTAAATCCTCTTTCAACCATTACTTTTCCAAAACTTTCACTACATATTAAAGCGAATTTTGTTCTTTTTTGACCCAATTAAAAACCCCATTCGGAAAAAAATCTATTAAGGCCTTAGGCCGCAAAAATAGGCTTTTTGGGGATTTTTTTTCAGAAAAACTACAAAATAAATCGAGTTTACAAAAAAGGGTGTTTATCATACATATCAGTGACTGTATATAATAATTTGTTTGAAGCAATTAATTTCAAAATTCAAAAATATTTAAAGTTGGCCGGAAACATGATTCAAACATTTTTCAACCGATTCATTGAAATGTTGAATATATCTTGAACAATAAATTGTCTATGGAAGTACGAGGGATTTTTTTTTATATTACATAGCTAATTTGTTATTAACAATTACCTGACGATTTCTAGGCAAATTTTTTACTTTCCACTTTAGAATTGCGCTATTTGGCCAATTATCAATATATCGAAAAAATCCTACGCACTTCTATAGCAGTTATTATACGTAATCGAAAAAAATTAATTGGCTCATTATAATTCAAAAATTACAGGAGCTGTTCCTCTGGTCGTGGACCCTGGAAAAACGGACACGTCATCGCAAAAAGGCGGCACATTTTGAAATTAATTGCCCTTTATTAATTAACTAATAAACACCCTTTTTTGTAATCTCGATTTATGTTGTAGTTTTTCTGAAAAAAATCCTCAAAAAGCCTATTTTTTTACCTCTAGAGTGGCCTAACCCCTTAATCCTTACTTTACCGTAACTTGATACATATTTGACCGAGCATTTTTCCATCTTGTACTTATTTCACGCCTGATTTGTAAATAATTTTTTTCAAAGTTCCTCGTGCTTTTTCTGACGGCCATTACAAAATGTCGGACAGCAACATTACGACGACAGTTTCCTACTCCACGAGTTTCCTTACTAACACTGAGAAAATATTTTCACTTTATTATTATTATTGATCTATATATATATACATACATACATACACACACACACACACATATATATATATATATATATATATATATATATATATATATATATATATATATATATATATATATAATTCTTAATTCTCTAATATATACTATATATATAACTCGATGGCCACCAGCCAAAATCGACTCTCCCCTACACCGGAAGGGTCACGAGAGAGATTAACGATAATGGCAATTCGAAAAAAGCGTTCGACACCGAATCACCATGATTTTTATCCCCTTTTCATAATTCCCAATATTTCAAAAAGATATCTCCCGCAATATCTCAGAAATGTTCGTTTTCCCTCGCGAATGGCACTTCGAGAGCGATTCTATGTAACCAACCGCGACGAAGCGAGCGACGACTTCTTATGCCCCTAAAAACGAATGCGAAATACCGTACTAATTAATATTCGAAGGGGCTGCAGAGAAAAAACAGCGTTAGAAATTATGAAAAAATTGTGCCAAAAGTCAATTATTTTTTCCACGCGAAAAAAAGGCGACCACTTTTATAAAAAAAATTAAAAAAAAAACAAAATGGCGCAGCTTGCTATTATTTTTCGGAAAATAAAAAATTGCCACTAGGTGTTTAAAAATAATTGCAACGATCGAGATTTTTCTCAATCTTCGTAGCAAAAAAAAATATGCGTTTTTTTTCTGCAAAAAAAATAATATAGAATTGCCATTCGGTCATGAATTTCTTTTTTTGTTTAACCGTAATTCCTACTGGTGCGGTACGTCACTTGGGGTGGGCCGACGAAACAGGGAGGTGGACAGTTGGCACGAAAAGTGTCAAAAAATTGTCGCCCTCACAATTTTTGTTTTCACACATAAATATTGAAGCTCAACAGAAGACGTATCGTTTCAAAGTCTCTCGCTCTCTCGCGAAAAGGCAAAAGGGGAGGCCGGGCAACAAAAGCACGAAAAAGTCGAGGCAGGATAAGAAGTGCCACAAGCCGTTTTCATGACGGTTGAATGGAAATGCATCGCCCGTAAAGAGGTTTCAAGAGCGAATCTCAAGACAGCGGAACAAGCTGGTAACATCTCCCTTCCCTCCCGACCCACCCATGCCCCCCCCCCTGAACCTCCGCCTTTACGTCTTCAATAGGTTCAGCTCCGAACGTATACGTACACAAGATATTCCAAGCTTTTCGAACCATCTACCACCACTCACAAGAGAAGCCTAGTTGTTCCAAATGATATGTCATTATTGTTAACATTTCTATCAACTCGTAAAACCAGCGTATCGTTTTTAGAGATCTTCTGTCGTATTTCCATTTACATTTATGCACACACACACACACACACGTGTGTATATATATACATACATATTAGGGTGTTTCAAAAAAAAAAAAATTTTTTAATTTTCTTTCAAACAGGTTTAAAAGTTTCATATAGGTATACAAAGACGCCAATTAAAATTTAAGATTTTAATATTGACATTAAGGGGTGGCGCATCGCACTTTTCGATTTCCTATAAGAATAACATAGGAAACATTGTCTTTGCTGCTTCTGATTTTTATAACTAGCTAACAAAGCATCGTACCAAAAATCTCAATACATATTTTTATAGGAAATTGAACGCTCTGCAAAAAAGGTCTCTTGTCAAAATTTCGTAAAACTAACTGTGTCAAAGTTACAGCCTGTCAAAAGTTGAGTTACCTATAATTTGACCTTTTTTAAAAATATTACAGCGAATGCAGGTCTTATAAATAAAGTGGACATGAGTTTCGTTGTAAAGCATGCATTTTACTATGAATAGATGATCACTAATAATTCTATTTTGCAATAATGAAACAAAATTTCAGTGTTTTTCAAATTTTTTAAATTTGCTCTGCAATTTTTCAATTTTATTTATTTTGAAAAAAAAAAATTATTTTATATAAAATAAATCAATAAAATAAATCAATAAAACGATAAAAACATTTCCCGACCAAATTTCTATTGAAAAATTGTTTCATTGTTGCTGTAATTATAAGTGATCATTTATTCATAGTAAAATGCATGCTTTACAATGAAACTCATGTCCACTTTATTTATAAGACCTGCATTCGCTGTAATATTTAAAAAAAGGTCAAATTATAGGTAACTCAACTTTTGACAGGCTGTAACTTTGATACAGTTAGTTTTACAAAATTTTGACAAGAGACCTTTTTTGTAGAGCGTTCAATTTCCTACAAAAATATGTATTGAGATATTTGGTACAATGCTTTGTTAGCTAGTTATAAAAATCAGAAGCAGCAAAGAAAATGTTTCCTATGTTATTCTTATGGGAAATCGAAAAGTGCGATGCGCCACCCTTTAATGTCAATGTTAAAATCTTAAATTTTAACTGGCGTCTTTGTATACCTAAATGAAACTTTTAAACCTGTTTGGAAGAAAATTAAAAAAAAATTTTTTTTTTGAAACACCCTAATATATATATATATATATATATTAGGGTGGCCCTTGATATGGGTAAGAAAAATTGATCGCGCCGCCCTCCAAAACGGTTCCAAATAATTAAAAAAAAATCTACGCGAAGCCCCAGCACTGTTCGTTAAGAAAAAGGCGTGCCTGTAAGCATGAACTTAAATTTAAATATCAATTTTTCTTCATGATTGGAGAAATTTCGATTTTATAAATCTAGTTTATTTGTCAATTTTTTTTTTCACTTTCCGAAGCTATTGTATATTGGTATTCAATATGCAGATCAAACAATAAGGTCCTCCATACTAGATTTGATGAGCGTTCAGTTTTACCATCCTATTATTTTGGAACAATAGTTCGATTTAGCTGCTGTCGAACGCTTTTAATCACATAGATATCAAACTTTAAATTTGCATCTTGTCAGAAAAATCGATTAAGTATGAAGGATATAAATTCACAATAACACATTCACATCGAACTTCCGGATTGGCCAGAATTGTTTTTTTTTTTTTAATTTTGTTAGAAATATTCCTTGCGTGCTGAGATACAAACATATTAATATTTCACTGAGATCAGACTTCCAGTGCTGTGGATAAAAAATGTATTTGAAAATTACTTTCGCAAAAATGCATAGGGACATTTTAAACTTGGCAGGATTTTAAATTTGGCGAGCTTGTTCGTTTTATTGAAAACAAAGAAATTATTTATTCGCACAAGTCATCCAATTGGTCGGAAAAAACATAATATTTAAAAAATGTACACATAAGATATCGATACTATTTCGTTCAGTACGATTTTTTTTATTTAAACCACAGAAATATCGTGTTGAAAAATTGACAAATAGACTAGATTTAAAAAATCGAAATTTCTCCAATCATGAAGAAAAATTGATATTTAAATTCAAGTTCATGCTTACAGGCACGCCTTACTCTTAATGGACATAGCTGGGGCTTCGCGTAGGTTTTTTAAAAATTATTTGGAACCCTTTTGGAGGGCGGCGCGATCAATTTTTTTTTTGACCCACATCAAGGGCCACTTCAGCCAATTGAACATCCTGAACATCCTGAACATTCTGAACATTTTCAAAACTGGCATGACTTTCTACTCTTTCTACTCTTATAGTCTAAAACATGACCCTAAGTGTTTTTGAAAATTAAAAAAAAGTTTATTTAATTTTTTCGCTGGTTTTTTTTTCAGGTGAATCCTCCCGACGCATACGTCCTCCACTCTTGAAGAATAATAAAGAAAAAAAATACAATGTAACAGCCAAAAGTAGTAATAAATATACCCTGTCTCAAAAATGATGAAAAAAATCTTTCCTACGAAAAAAAATTCATGAAAATCAGCCAATTTTTTCTCATTCCAACGGTATCGTCCCGTTTGAGTCTGCAATTTCAAAATTCAAAATCGCGGGCTCAGTATGGTGCATAGAAAAACCCAAAATCCACAAAATGTTGCATTCAAGCATGCCATTTCAAAATTCAAAATGGCGGGCTCAGTATGGCGGTAAACGTCCCAAAATCCAAAAAAAATGCATTCAAATATATATTTTCAAAATTCAAAATGGCGTAGCCACTTTCGTCGCTGAAATACCTTAAAGTTCAATTTTCACGACACTTTTTCGCCTCGCAACGACTGCATTTCTGGCGTGTAAAAAATCAAGTCCGCAAAACTCGAGTATCAACATTGTCACCGGGCTCGACCTCGATATTCAATGCAACACCCATGCATGCAATTCGTATGTGAATTGTTACAAAGTTCGACGTCACGATCTCAGCTTTCTCCGCAAATAAGAACGTTTGCATTATATTCGAGCGAGAGTTTCGCGCCCCCTCCATACCCCCCCCCCCCCCCCGGCCCGCCTGTTCCTTTCAAGGGAACACAAGGCGAAGAGAGAGGAAAAGCCGGAAGTGGATAGATTTGCGAAGACAAAAGCTGACACGAAGTGTGAGAATGGGTGAGGTCGCGAGGTGCGAAGTCAAGAATAATACAAGGTGGCGAAGGTTCCGGTGCTATTCCCGCTCACTCGCTAACCCCTTTTCTTTTCATTTCCATTCCCTTGCCCGACTAAGACCACGTTGAAACGGTCACCCCATTCTTCTCACGTGGCTGAACAAAATTACGTTATTTTTCATTAATTTATATATTTATTTTAAAACGTAAATATAAAAAATAATAAAATAAAATGATATATGTTAATTGAAAAATTAAAATTTGAGTTGTACATTTATTTCGTAGTAAAAAAATATTCGACGATTATAAATTATTCAATTAGAATGTAATTCAAAATTATGTATATATATAATTTTCAATTACAAAGGTCGAATTAAGGGGCTACCTCAACCAGTGTGAACGCTGAAAATTCGGGTGATTTTCGCGATTTTTTTGGAAAAAAAGTACTCGATTAAATGTTTCGGAAAATTCAGAATATATTCGACTATATTTGACCTATATTACATATTTTTTTCATAGTAAAATATTGAGATCCAAGCAACTTATGCGCTGCCTTCGAAGGAGCCAAAAAAAAAAGTTTTCCACTGCTGACACGATTACGGCCAATTGAGTAGCTGAAACCGAAAAAGGAAAAAATGTCGTTGGACTGAAAGGTATTTCCTGTACAATGACGTAGGATTTTCAAAAAATATCAAAATCTAACAAAATGACGTAGTTATGAAAAAAGTCTGTTTTCTTGCCTATGAAATGGTCGTTTTTTTTTCAATGCCAAATCGTCAATTTTCATCCAATCAAAAATATCCTACGTCATTGTAGAGTAAATATATTCAAGAGTACTCAGTTCGAATTTAAAGTCGATCGGATAATTGTTCTTTGAGTCACAATGTCAGCAAATTTGAAAAATCTCATTTCATATTCTTGAAAGTATAAAAAGTTTGAAAGTATGAAAATCTCATGTCATAATCTTGAAAGTATAAACTGTCGAAAAAGGCGAAAAAAATCGATTTTTTGAAAGTTTCACACTGGTATAGCCCCTTAATTTGTACATTTATATCGTAGGAAAAAAATATTCGACGATTATAAATGATTTGATTAGGAATTTGTAATTCAAAATTATATGCATATATATATATATATAATATTGAATTACAAAGGTCGAATTAAACCATATATACAGGGTGTCCCCCTTATCTCTGCCACCCGAAATAACTCGGTAATTATCGACGTCACAAAAAAATGTTCCAGACAACAGTTGTACGGTATGAAGGGGGCCATCGAATGCGACCATTTTTTTTTACTTTGGCGGAGACGCTGAAGCACAGTGAAGGTCGCCTCCAATTTTAAAAATTGAATGGTATATTTTTTTTTCGACCATCTTGTGAAGCACGTCAAGCCGCATAAAAAATATTAGGTGGTCAAAGTCGTTCAAGGTCATTCAAAATCAGTGTCGATAATACAACTCTAAATAGGTGACCTACAATGACCTTGAACGACTTTGACCCCCTAATGTTTTATATGCGGCTTGAGGTGCTCCACAAGATGGTGGCAAGGAGTGTACCATTCCATTTAACAAAGTGGAGGTGACCTTCATTGTGCGTCAGCGCCTCCACCGAAATAAAGAAAAATCGGTCGCATTTGATGGTCCCCTTCACACCGTACAACTTTTGTCTGGAACATTTCTTTTGTTACGTCGATAATTATTGAGTTATTTCGGGTGGCAGAGATAAGAGGGACACCCTGTATATATGTGTGTGTGTGTGTGCGTGCGTGCGTGCCAATTTCAGTTATTAATTTGTTATTAACAATTATCTGACGATTTTATAGGCAAACTTTTGGAAAGTGAAAAATCGTCTTAAAATGTCGTTAGATAATGATTAACAACAAATTAACAAAAAAGTACAAAATAAATCTCGATTTATTTTGTACTTTTCCTGAAAAAAATCCCCAAAAAGCCTATTTTTCGGCCTCTAGAGTGGCCTAACCCCTTAAGGTATGTCGACGATAAAATTGGCCACGATATTTTGAAATTTGGATGTATATAATTCAATGCATTTTTTTGGATCTGGTGATTTTTTTCACCATACTCAGCCCACCATTTTGAATTTGGACCCCTTAAGGTATGTCGACGATACAAGTGGCCACGATATTTTGAAATTTGGAAGTATATACTTCAATGCATTTTTTTTATCTGGTGATTTTTTTCACCATACTCAGTCCACCATTTTGAATTTTGAACTTGTATGCTGGAAGCATCATTTTTTGGATTTTGCCTTTTTTGTCCAACATACCGAGCCCAAAACTTGGAATTTTTAAGTTTCGGGCTTAAATTCGAAATCAGAACGCACCAAAACCCTATTTTCACCAAACTTCGTAACAATCGCACCATTTTGACCTGCAGGTCCGCCATCTTGAATTTCCGAAGAACCGCAGTCAAATTGGAAATTACCGAACGCGGAAATCCCTTTCTACCGAGTTTCACACAAATTGCGAGATTTTTTCGATTTTAAATATATGTATACTAAATTTCGAAATTTCGGGGTCAAATTTTCACTCAGCGACCACACAAACCCTTTTTCACAAAATTTCACACAAAACAAAGGATTTTCCACCACTCTATGCGCCAACTTCAATTCATTGAAATTCCGAAGCGCCATCTGCGAGAAACTCGAAAAAAAAACAACACGAAATTAGTGTATTTTTGTTTCCAAAAACGATTTCAGTGCTCCGTTAAGGGCGGGGTAAAGTATTGAAATTTTTTTTTCATTTTTTTTTTCATTTTTTAAATGAATGCATAATATATCAAGAATATTGTGTTAAAATTTCAAGTCGATCGGAATAAAATTGACGAAGTTATGAGTATTTGAGCGTCTATTGCTCCATGCCGTTCTCTTCTCTTCTGCGTTTTTCAAACCATTTTTCTGAGACTTGTCATATTTGAAGTTCGTGTGCACGATAACTCAAAATCTACTGGACCAATCACTTTGAAATTTTGCACAGTACTTCTTCACATAATTCGCCAGGTATTGTCGAGAGCTTTTTTGTTTTTTGTTAATAATTACTAATTTTTCAACAACAAATTAGGCGATTTTTTTAGCGAAAATCGGGTTTTTGGCTCCCAAGTGCTACGAAAAATCGAAAAATCGAAAAAAAAAATCCTCCCGTCATTACCTCGAGAAACATCTCCTTTAACAAATGCATTTTGATTTTTTTGTTTCAAATGATTCTGTTGCGAGTTATGGTGCACACCGCAAACCAACTTTTTTTCGAGGCGCCTCCGGGGTTTAATTTTCACTCGCTCAATTTTGAATATTTTGCAATGCAAATTTAGGAGAATGTTGTTCAAATGTTACTTTATTATATGTAAATTTTTCAATAAACGAACACTATTCGTTACGCAAAAAAAAAATCTTCAAAACATGCCTTTTTTTCGCCGAATTAACTTTCCCTCGCCATTAAATTGTACGTGCACCACGAGCATTCACGTAGAAGGGTAGAAAAGTAGCAACCGCAACAAAGTCAAGTAATCCAACGTCGTAATCTCGCGAAGCTTCAACGTCGACTACGAGAAGAAAAAAAAAAAGAAAAAGAAACCGTCCGGTTAGCAAGTTTCCCGAAGCTCGAGCAAAGCTCCCAACTCGGTCGTGTCATCAGTGGCTGACGAGTTTTTTTTTTCAACCTACCCCTCGTTCCCGCAGGACGAAGTGAGGGGAAAAAAAAGGACGAGAGTACATCCGCGACAGGACCAAGGGAAAGTTACTTTATGGTTATGTACTTCTGGTGCTCTGGAGCTTGAGCACATCAACTGGAAAAATAATAGAGCCCTTTTTCCCTCCTCGTTTGTCACTCTCGTGTGGAAGAACGAGGGAGGAAAAAAAGAGAACAAACGAACGGAAAGATTTTGGCTCCCGGTTATGATGTGCGGGGGTGGAAACGAAGAAACGAGAGATAAGAAATCAAGAGATACGGAAACGTATAAGAAAGATCAATCTCCGTGGACCAACTTCGAAATTGGGTCGTAAGGGAGAGCAAGGGATGAAATAAGCTCGAAATGAAAAAGTTCATCACGTATCCCATCACTGTGAGCATAGTGTATCGTGATAATAAAAATATCAATAGTCACGCGCGTGCATAGGAATTTAAAGAAATCGGTGGTACGATAAAAAAAATTCTGCCCTTCATCAAGCTCAGCACAGGATTGCCCTTTGATAACCTTTCGACTGCAACCCATTCGTTTCCGATTGTATTTTATTATATATTTTTTTTGTTCCCCAACCGACCCACTTTCCCTCTTTCCTCACTCATTTTCCACCACCACCACCACCCCCCCCCCGCCCCGCGTTCACCATAGTGTGCTTTTGTACCGCTTTTATACCCTGCCGTTTCCACTCGGAACGATGGACAAACATCGTTCGCCTGGCGGCTAGGATAGAGAAAAAACTGGATACAGTTGAAGCTCGTTTAAGGGGTCATGCCACTTTAGAATTTTTGAAAAATCGAATTTTTTTAACGGTCCCCTGGGACCTCAAAAATGATGTCCCAAAAGATGTTGGCCGGGGAAAATATCTAAGTACTCGTTTTTCGAATTTTAGTACAAGGTCGCCTGGTCCGCAGCTTACTACTCAAAACTTCAAACGCGTTTATCTCAAAACCGCAATTTTTAATTTGGCCGGAAACATAATTAAGACAATTTTCAACCGATTCACTTGAAATGTTGAATATATCTTGAAAAATACATTGTCTGTGGAAGTACGTAGGATTTTTTTATATTGCATAATTCATTTGTTATTAACAATTATATGACGATTTTTTAGGCAAATTTTTCACTTTCCACTTTAGAAGTGCGCCGTTTGGCGAAAAATCAATATATCGAAAAAATCCTACGTACTTTTATAGCAGTTATTATATACAATCGGAAAAAAATCATTGGCTCATTATAATTAAAAAATTACACAGCCACCATTTTGAAATTAATCGCTTCAAAAAAATTATTGTATACAGTCACTGATATTTATGATAAACACCCTTTTTTGGAATCTCAATTTACTTTGTTGTTTTTCTGACAAAAAAAAATCTCCAAAAAGCTGATTTTTTCGACCTCTAGAGTGGCCTAAGGCCTTAACGAGCGAAAATCCGAAGAAACTGGCCTGGAGCAGAGACTGGAGAGGGGGTTGAAGCGGGTGACCAAGAATCATGAACAACTGGAAAGGGTAGTTTACAAGAAAAGCGTGCGAACATCAATCGAGATGCAACTGTATCCATATCAACAATGGTTGTCGCTTCCAATCGTTTTGTGTGAGAAGCTTGGGCATATCCACTGTCGATGCCCTTCACCCTCCAGGCTGGCGACGATGTCTGCCTTGTTGACGCTCCACTTCTATTCGACCCTAGCATCCTGCCGACCCTCACTATCCCGAAGTAAACGGGGTTCCAACCCCCTCCACCATCACCTCCCACTTCTCACGCCCCCCTCTCCTATCCTACCCCTTCAACAGCCGGATAAAAATGTATCGAATATACGCAGAGAGTATACAATCTGAGAGGCCACTTCTCACGGTACTCCAGCTATCGCCGAACTCGTAAAAGTAAAATAGAGACCACTCACACTGGCTCGTTTTCCCATTGGCAAAGTTTGGGTCAACGATGAAGGAGAGAGAGACAGGGTGGAAGTGTTTTAGTGCTGTGATAACAAGAGCTTGCAGGTGAAAATAACGCTCTTCGTGACTCCATCAGACCCTGAATGTTATACCGCAATAACCTGTCCAACACGTACAAGGCGCCTGGGATCGTACGATAATGCTCCAGTTCTTCCGTGTTTTGGAGTGGGTCCAATGCTCGATCTCCGAGTTCATTTTGACGTGAGGTTCTTTGGGTATCAGCCTTTGATGCGGGACAGCGGTTGGTGTGCAATTGACAGGACCGGTTTGGCAATATAGGCATCTTTTTGATCTTGGGAACATTGTGCTTGATACAGCATCATCATTGACGACCCTTTGAGCGGATGCATCAGATGACTTGAGATCCTAGGATGTTAATCCTTGATGCTGGAATCATGTATATTGGGCGGACTTCTTTGATGGCTAACTCATCCCGGAATCCCGGCGATCATTGGTCCGATCCTGGGAACTTGGCGCATGATGCACTTCAATCATTGGAATCCTGGTGGGGTGTATTTTATGAGTTACCTAAATTCACCTGATTTACGACCCATTAGGTCGGTGTATCAGATGACTTGAGATCCTGGGATGTGGATCCTTGATCCTGGAATCACGGCCATTGGGTGGACTTCTTTGATGGCTAACTATCCTGGAATCCGTGTGATCATTGATCTGATCCTGGGAACTTGGCGCTTGATGAACTTCAATCATTGGAATCCTGGTGGGGTGCCTTTCGTGACTAACATGAATTTACCTGATTATCTGCCTGAATAACTTGTCTACCTGGTTTCTAGTTTTGATCTGAAACGTGTTAAGATGCTAAATCAAAGGAACCATCCATTACGGAACTCCTCCGTACCATGGGTGAACGAGGGTTTCAGCAAATCATAGCTAACGAACACCATTATACAATTCGATCAGATAAAGATGCTAAATGTTCATCTTCGTGAAGATGAATACCAAAATGTACTATCTTCGAGGTTATAATCGAAATCTTTCATCTTCATCTTAAAAATGAGCATCAAGATTTTCTATATT
The DNA here is from genome assembly GCA_964007375.1 of Ophion obscuratus. NCBI lineage: Eukaryota > Metazoa > Arthropoda > Insecta > Hymenoptera > Ichneumonidae > Ophion > Ophion obscuratus. Next base: position 25,966,934 of record OZ023324.1, on the reverse strand, counting down.
TAGCTCCACGATGAACATCGAAATCTTCTATCTTTGCTTTCAATATGAGCATCAAAATCTTCTCTTTTCATCTTCAAGATAAACATCGAAATCTCCGATCGTCATCTTCGGAATGGGCATCAAGATTTTCTATCTCTATCTCCAAGATGAACATCGCAATCATCTATCTTTATCCTCGAGGTGATAATCGAAATCTTATGTCTACATCTTCAAATTGAGCAACAAAATATTCCATTTTTATGTTCAAGATAAACATCGAAATCTTCTATCTCCATCTTCGAGATGAGCATCAAGATCTATTTTTTTCTCCAAGATGAACATCGAAATCTTTTATCTTTGACTTCAAGATGAGCATCAAAATCTTTTCTCTTCATCTTCAAGATAAACTTCGAAATCTTCCATCTTCATCTTCGAGAGGAGCATCAAGATCTATCTTTATCTTCGAGGTGATAATCAAAATCTTCTGTCTATATCTTCAAAATAAGCAACAAGATCTTCTATCTTTAGCTCCAAGATGAACATCGAAATCTTCTATCTTTGTCTTCAAGATGAGCATCAAAATCTTCTCTCTCCATCTTCAAGATAAACATAGAAATCTTCGATCTTCATCTTCGAGATGAGCATCAAGATATACCTTTATCTCCAAGATGAAAATCGAAATCTTCTATCTTTATCTTCGAGGTGATAATCGAAATCTTCTATCTTTATCTTCGAGGTGATAATCGAAATCTTCTGTCTATATCTTCAAATTGAGCATCATGATATTCCATCTTCATCGCCAAGATGAACGTCGAAATCTTCTATCTTGATCTTCAAAATGAGCATCAAGATCTTCTATCTGTATTAGCTCCAAGATGAACATCGAAATCTTCTATCTTTGTCTTCAAGATGAGCATCCAAATCTTCTCTCTCAATCTTCAAGATAAACATCGAAATGTTCTATCTTCATCTTCGAGATGAGCATCAAGATCTTCTATCTTTATCTTCAAGATGGACATCGAAATCTTCTATATCTTCAAGATGAGCATCAAAATGTATCTTCGTCTTCAACATAAGTACCGAAATCATCTACCTTCATCTTCAAGATCAACATCCAAATCTACTATCTCGATCTCTGACTACATTCAAGATAAACGCAATCAAATGCGCCACGCTATATTCGATAAAAATTTAGCATCCGATCAAGATGCTAAATGTAACTCTAGCATCTTGATCTTGATTCAGCATCTTGATAGCAGTTATTAACCGTGCTAAATGTAAATAACTAATGAAATGATCGATGTCCATCAATCATTGGTATTTTGGTACCCGTCTTTGACCACTACCTGTTAGTTCTTGGGAAAGTGGTCGCTTGATAGCAGAGCAATCATTGATGATCCATTGGCTAAACGTCGTTAGAGGAGCTGGATATTTTTCTTTGATCCTCGCTGTAATGAGGAAAATCCTCAACCGGATATCAGTGTTCACCTAAGGACATTCCTTGTCCGATGGACTCGGTGAAATCTCAAATGAGGCAGACACGCGGAAACGCGGCTGAGTAATCACTGCGTACCCGGCCATGGCGGCACCCAGCCGGAATTGAGGAACGGAATTTCAGCGGGGTTGATGAGGAAGGGTTTGCGGACTCGGTTGGTTAGATCGAAAGGCGAGAGGACGCGGGGCAAGCTACGGGAGAAAAAAGGTAAGAACGCCGAAGCCGTGAAGTGGGGAAAGTAGACACACGATAAATTATGGAGTGCGAACTCTCATTTAAACTAGCGAAATCGCGGCCATTAACGTTACCCTGCCTCCTTCCTCTTCCAAGCCGGTTGCAAACTTGCAAATGCCGGACTATTTCGCGGCAGCATCAACAATCGACTATAATGGGATTCCGGCTTATCTTGCTTGAGTTTTACTCGCTCTGCTTTCATCCCCCCGTACTCCCCTTAACTTCGGAACCTTCGTCTATTACAGCCTTCAACGTAACTCTGGTTCCTCTTTGCGGATTATCGGGCTTGCCACGGCAGATATCAAACCACAAAAAAACGCTGATAACAACCAAGTTAATTAGCCCGCCGGCATCCAGCTCTTAGGCAGAAAAGGTTCCCGCAAACCTGCTGCGGCTTGGGGCTGGCCCATTCGGACAGAGTCAGAAGGGTCCAGTTGGGTACCTTTTGATCAGCGGCCTGAAGTTGATGGGTTCCACCTGCCCAATCGTGCCAAGTGCATGACCTTTTGGAGATCGTTGGAGTCGATGAAGCCAGGATCAAGTTCGCAACTCAAAATGGCTAATATAGGATACCAAACGAACAATGCTGCATCCACTCCATCAAGACATCAGACTTAGACGTTAAAGCTTGATCTTCAGTCGGCACATTCAAGATAACGATGGACATCGTCAATCTTAAACTTAACTTGAGTCAGCAAGATGAAAAATTATCAAAAAAGTCATTCAATTTGATTGAGATTCAATGCCAGATTAAGATGGTGAATCTTGATTTCTGATCTGCAAAGTGGAGATGAGAATAAAAAACTTTGAGCAGATTCAAGATTGACCTAAACGAACCAAAGTAAACGAACAACAACCATTATATAATTCGATCAGATTAAGATCCTAAATCTTTGTCTTCTTGAAGATGAATGTGAAAATGTTCTATCTTTATCTTCGAAATGATGATCGAAATCTTCTATATTGATCTTTAAGATGAGCATCAAGAACTTCTATCTTTATCTCCAAGATGAAAATCGTAATCTTCTGGCTTCAACGCCAAGATGAGCATCGAAATATTCTATCTTTATCTTCGTAATGAGCATCAAGATCTTCCATCTTTATCTCCAAGATGAACATCGAAATCTTCTATCTTTATCTTCAAGATAAGCATCAAGATCTTCTATCTTTGTCTCCAAGATGAGCATCGACATCTTCTCACTCTATCGTCAAGATGAGCATCAAAATCTTCTATTTCCGTTTTGAAGATAAACATCGAAATCTTCTATCTTTATCTTCAAGATGAGCATCAAGATCTTTTATCTTTATCTCCAAGATGAACGCCGTAATCTTCTGGCTTCATCGCCAAGATAAGCATCGACATCTTTTATCCTTATCTTCGAGATGAGCATCAAGACCTTCTATTTTCATCTCCAAGATGAACATCGAAATCTTCTATCTTTATCTCCAAGATGAACATCGAAATCTTCTCACTTTATCGCCAAAATGAGCATCAAAATCTTCTATCTTGATCTTCAAGACAAACATCGAAATGTTCTATCTTCACCTTCGAGATGAGCATCAAGATCTTCTATCTTTATCTTCATGTTGAGCATCTAAATCTATCTTCATCTTCAAGATAAGCATCGAAATCTTTTATCTTTATTTTCAAAATCAAGATACAAATCTACTATCTTGATTTCTGACTACAATTAAGATAAACGCAATCAAATGCATCACGCTGATTCGATCAATATTTAGCATCCGATGAAGTTGCTAGATGTTGATCCTCGATCTGCAACTTGACGCAAGATTAAGATAAACCTAAAATACCGAACAATCACAGTCATCCGAGTCCATCAAAATTTTGCATCAGGATTCGATCAACCCCCCCTGCCCCCCATCGTTTAAAACTTCCAGCCCTAAACATCGAGACTCGATATGGCGGCGCCAGAATAACCAAGCTTTTATGTCGTCACTCACACCAAGTTCGACGATCATTTTCGCCCGATCGAAAGGAACGCACCTCCAACATAAACTCGACTTATTCACATAGCGATTCCCCCGGGTGTAGTTTCGAGGTAACGAGGGCGTTTTTTTTTTTCGTTTCACTGGACCGGAAGTGATGACGTAAAAATCGCAAGGAAGCTCGACCAACGGACCGTTCGCCGCTTCAAGAAAGACCAAGATGGGTGAACGAGGGTTTCAGACGCGCGAGGGCGTGGGGGGGGGGGGGGGGGGTTATCACAGTCCGGGCACGCGAAATAATTCATCCCCGCAAATTCGCCAAAGATTTACCAGCGCACTGGGGGAGGGTTTTCTTTACTCCTCTTGCCTCTCAACCGGAAACGGACCTGAGACGTCTACACATTTTTTTAAAGAACCCCAGATACGAGATTACCCACTTATTCTCTCAATTCTTCGTTTGCGGAAAATTTGCTGCCCCCCTTCACCTTCTTTTCCCTCCGCATATACGCTATTACGGAATCTTTCATGCCAGATGTTTGCTCGTTTTACAACGAACATTCACCGTAAAATCAACCAACAATTTCACAAGACAACAAAATCAATATTCACATACCGAGATCATTTTTCCTTTCAGAACATCGTAAAAAGTTTTTTTTCACTGCGCTTTGAGTTTTTAAATAATAATAATTATTATTATTAATGCTGTTGTCGCTCATGTTCTTATAGTTATGATAATGATTTCTACTGTTGTTAACAATAACATTGATAAAAGTAACAGTATGTTACCAGTAGTGTTAACATGCCTGTTATTATAATGAACGACATTATTGTTGTCTTAATTGAGGTGGCAATGATTATTATTCTTAATGATAACAATAATAATAACAATAAATTCATGATATTGTCGTTATTGCCAGATTTATTTATTCCACATGTCTTGCGATTGCTATGACGTTAACCAGCTTAGTGTTCAGTACATTTTTTTTACATATTTGCATTCCCATAAAATATATGAAAGACTATAACTACTAGCACTATATCACGTTATGGGGCCGTGTGAACGCTGAAAATTTAGGTGACTTTCGGGAATGTTTGGAAAAAAAGTACTCAATTAAATGTTTCGGAAAATGAAGAATATATTTGGCTATATTTGACGTATATTACATAATTTTTCACAGAAAAATATTGAGATCCATTCGACTTATGCGCTGCTTTCGGAGGCGCCAAAAAAAAAGTTCCTCCACCGCTGACATGGTTCCGGCCGATTGAGTAGTTGAAACCGAAAAAGGAAAAAATGTCGTTAAACTGGAAGGTGTTTCCTGTACAATGACGTAAGATTTTCGAAAAATATCAAAATCTAACAAAATGGCGTAGTTATGAAAAAAAGTCTGTTTTCTTGCCTATAAAATGGTCGTTTTTTTTCAACGTCAAATCGTCAATTTTCATCCAATCAAAAATATCCTACGTCATTGTAGAGTAAATATATTCAGTTCAAATTTCAAGTCAATCGGACACTGCTCGTTGAGTTACAATGTCAGCAAATTTGAAAAATCTAATTTCGAGAAAAACGCATTTAAAGATTTAACTATCGATTTTTGCAAGATAAAATGATTAGAAATACGGCCTTGAAATTTTCACAGGATATTCTTGAAAGTATAAACTGCCAAAAAAAGGCAACAAAATCGATTTTTTTAAAGTGTCCACACTGGCATAGCCCCTTAAGTTTCCCTAAAAAGTGCTCGTCCGTCCATTGCATGCCTACGACTACTAGTCTAGATATATTTGATAAACTAATTCGCGTAGTTTTCAGCCAGCTGCGTTGAGTCCCCTGAATGCCATTGTGTATTCTCCCAATTCTTTGACTTATTTTCGTGATTATTATTATTCATTCATTATTAATATTGTCATTATTTTCATGATAGCCATAATAATAATAACATCCTACTAATATTATTGTCATCATCTTACATACTATTGTTATTATTATTGTATTATAGTTATTATTATTATATAGTATGGTATAGTATTAGACAATTTTTTTCACATTTCAAAACTTGCCTAAAACATCGTCAGATAATTATTAATAACGAATGAACTATGCAATATAAAAAAAAAAAATCCTACGTACTTCCGTAAACAATGTATTTTTCAAGATATATTCAACATTTCAAGGGAACCGGTTGAAAATTGTCTAAGTTATGTTTCCGGCCAACTT